>JAIUCV010000536.1:0-569796 GCA_026724425.1 Erythrophleum ivorense
ATACATACATCAATCCTCAGTTAGCATGCTAAAATTAAAAATTTCAGTATTTTTTCCCCCATCTCAGTTATCATCCAATGGGTGTAATCTCATTTTCACATAGTCCAGTAAATACAGGTTATTACCCATTAGCATTTTTAATCAGAGCAATTGACTGCCAAAAAAGCCTGAACATAGGGCAGAAGCAAATTATAGAATAACAGTTAACACACAACATAGAACAGATATAATAGTATAATATGAATTCAGTTCAGGTCAATAATATAGGACTACAGACAGAGTAGAATATCAATGTGCAGAACACGGCTCCTCCATTTTTCTTTTTTCTTTTTTTGAGATAAAAGGGTCTTCCTCACTTTTGACACTGTAAGGACAAAGCAACTAAGAACTTCATTGCACAGCTAGGACATGAGCAAGAAAACTCTACTGATTGCAGCACCAAACAAGCTTTACATGCCAAGTACAATTGCTATAATTACAATAATAAAGAATTAGCAAAGTTCATTGCATAGCTAGGACATGAGCAAGAAAGTGAAATGATGCTCTAGAATTCAAGAGGCTAGAAGAAACCTGTATAAATCGAAGCCTCACGAGCAGCCACAGGCATGTTTGAAGTGTTAGCCACCAGTGTTGTTCGCTTCATAACAGATTCTTCACGGCCATCAGGCAATGTCATTGTAAGTTGTGGAAAATCCATCAAAACCTGAACAATCATTAATTATTTTTTTAAAATGAAAAATCAGTAGATTAGTTAGTCCAACCAACTGCAAAACAATAAATGCAAATTTTTTATTAAAAAAAAAAAAGAAGTAAACATACCTCTGCCATTTCATTTCCACGTTCCCCACAACCAACATAAACAACAGCATCAGAGTTGGAATACTGCAGAAAATTATAAAATCTCAATGAAATAAGGAAAGCATTCCATTATTACAAAATTATCATCCCTTGATGGACCAAGTGAGGTTCACCTTCGAAAGAGCCTGACTAATGACAGTTTTACCACAACCAAAAGCTCCAGGTATTGCACAAGTCCCACCGAGAACAGAAGGGAAAAGGGCATCAAGAACACGCTGATACCCCCAAAAAAAAATTGTCAGACATGAAAGCTATCAAAATTAGTACATAGAGTAGACAATTGATAACAATTAAGTTTACCTGACCAGTAAGCAGAGGAGTGTCAGCTGCAAGCTTGGATGCAACAGGCCTCGGAGTACGTACAGGCCATGTCTGCAAATGGGAAAAGTACATGCAAGTTAAGAAAATTTTTGATAATGCATGATAAACAAAAGAAAACCAAGTCACTTCAACATAGTAACCAAAAGATGAAAACCAAGAAACCTGAAGCATGGTGAACTGTTTTTTGACACCTTGAAACTCAAGCTCCAACACAGTATCCTGCAAAATATATAAAAGTTTAAAAATCGTATACTGCAATAAACATGGAGAAGCTCCTGAATAAATAAAAGATTACAGTTGTATTAAAAGGAACATGGCAATCCTTCAATTTATCACAATATTATAAAGCAAAGAAAAGCCACAAATATGACTCTTAGAAACAACTCTGAAATTTTAAGTAGTAATAATTGACTAAAAGAATGATCTCATAACAGAAAGTAAGCTAAAGCTTCAATAGCAAATAAGAACAAAAGACAAACCTTCAAGGAATATTGACCAGGTGGTGCAATGTATGTTATTTTTCCCATTGCATCAGGAGGAAGTGCAATGTCATGTTGCATTAAACTGTTCTCAAAAACCGTCTGCATTAAGAATTGATCCCTCAATGCTTTAGAAGATTCAATAAAAAGAGATAGGAGTCATTTACAAGCTGATCTAATTGGGTTATAAAACATACGGCATATAGATCTCCACCAGTCAGGAGGTCTCCTTCACCTGTCAGATTAAAAATTGAATCTCAGAACAAAGAAAAGAAAGAGGGGGGGAAGAGGTGGTTACAATCAACAATGATATTCTTTCTATTTAGCAATTGACAATAGATTAATAATTATGCTTTTCTGGTTACCAATTTTTTTAGGCTGAAACTCCCAAAGTATATCTTTATCAAGTGCTGGAACAGAGACACCACGAGGAATGTAGACATCACCAGATCTTTTTGCAATAGTTTTCAAAGGCCTCTGTTTTGATCAGAATTCAGAAAGGTAAAAGTGGGAAAGAACAGATTAAATAATCATACATAGCAATCCACTGAGCAAATAAAGCTTCCAAAACTGAATAGTTATCAACTGAAGTAAGAAAATAATGTTCCAAATAGAAGAAAGACAAACCTGAATTCCATCAAAAATATTTCCCAATATTCCAGGCCCCAACTCCACTGATAAAGGCTGTTATACAATATGCTGCTTAGCAGCTCAAGCAGGCAACAAGGTATCCAAACAATCAAGAAATAGGATATATCAGATCTCACCTTGTGTGTCCGTAGGACAGGATCATTTACCATTAAACCAGCCGTTTCCCTCATAAACTGGAAATGTAGAGAGACAACTACTTTACTGTAAAAAAACTTGAGAGTAAGATAAGGAAAGGAAAGTCTTAAATCCTCTATAAAGGCATATTATAGCTGATTAAATGACCCCTGTTATTGGGTAAAATAAACATGCAAAATAGTTAGTATGCACAATGAAGGATAGCTAAAAGAAACTCTTTTGATCATAAATTTGTAATGAGTTGCTTAAGAGTTTAAGACCTTGGATAGTAGCAGAATCCCCTTCCAAACGAATAATTTCACCAATAAGGTTATCCCGGCCAACACGCACTAGTTCATACATGGCAGCCCCAGCCATGCCATCTGCAACCACGACTGGTCTGATACCTGTGGTAGTTGGGAAAAGCACAATGATACAACTTTAGCACCCATGGCAATTACGTTCAAGTTTCCAGCCAAATAGTTTAACAAAAATTTAAATTAAGGGGACATGAATGACAAAATGGATATATCTCGCCAGAAGGACCAGAACTTCACAGGCCATCCGATCCTCAATGAAACAAAAGTAAACTTGTATCAAGGCATCATAAGTTTACAACAGCATAAAAACACCCAATGGTGTACCCTTTTGTCACATAAAACAGCAAACAATGAACAGACTCTAAAATAAAGACAACAGTAAGAAATCAAACCCCTAAAAAAAGAGAGGCTGATTTCTTTAGAATAACCACACATTCGAAATAAATTCGGATGCTTTCATACTAAACCACTCATATCAACCGGTTCAACAGCTCAATTTGTAAACTCCAAATAATGAAATGACCACAAAGCTCCAAAGCGGAGCATGCATAAGTGCATTTATCCCACCTTTGACAAACTCAACACAATAACCAAACCGCATAATTCGATCCAATGATCAAAACTGGATGAATACCTTACACTTGAAACTAGATTTTAAAAAAAAAAAGTGTACACAAGTAAAAGCAAAATCCAGTAGAGTCAGTCTGATTATTTTCGAACATACCGACTAAAACGAAAATGAAAAGAAATGATTGAGAAGTAGAGCATACTTTACGAACGTAACCGTATTCACTCTCTTTCTCGGAGTCTTCGAAGGTGTCAAGCGAGCTCCGTAAACAGCTGGCATTTTGAGGCAGATATCAGATTGGACAACTGAAAATCAAGAAGTAGAGAGCGCTGAATCTGGGCTTGAATTTGAAGATCTATGCAAAAAAAAACAGACCAGAACCCTGGGGTTTAGATCGAATCATTCAAGAGAGACAGCAAGAGAATAAGTTTGAGAGAGACAGAGAGAGATAAATTATAGTGAAGGAGGGAGAACGGGAATCAGTGATTGGCAAATTTGTTACACAGCACGGTTCAGGACTACCGACGTGTGATTGTGATGGTCAGTTATGCCTGGTTGTATGTTCGGAAAAGAAGAGAATACAGAGCGGGTAAGGAAAAAATTAAAAAAAAAAATATATGCTCTTATTTTAAAAATAATAGTAAAAAATTAATATTATTAAATAATAAATAAAATATAATAAATATTATTTAAAAAAATTATGAGCCTTGTTTAAAATTATTTTGTTTTAATGTTTTTAAAACATATGTTTTTAAGAATAAATTTTTGAAAAAAAAAAAATTAAAAAATCTGTTTGAATCATTATTTTAAAAAGTAATTATTTTTTATTTTTTACCTAATTCTGTAAAATAAAAATTTCAAAATATTTAAAAAGTGTTTTAAATTTTTTATTTTTAAAAATAAAATTTTATTTTTTTATTTTATAAAATACTCCATTAAAAATACATTATCAAATAAAATTTTTTATTCTTGGAAACAACAAAACTGTTTTGCAAACAGGCCCTACATCGCGGAGTTTGGGCAGTTTCGAGTAGATGTACGGGAAATTCTCGTTTGTCGTGATCTTAATAATCGTATAACAATTCATAGGAGATCCATTTGATTGTGACGTACTACTAATCGCCACCTTGCCATGCATCACAATCACAAACGTCATGCTGCACTACTTTGGTGAAAAAGAATAGACTTTAATCTGATGAATTAATAACTAGTAGGGTTTGGGAAGAAATGAGACTACGATTTTTGTGATAATCAATAATGATGCTAGCAAAATGAGATAATAGCTTACCTTAATTGAATTATTCCCATAACAAAAGGGTCCATATATGTATATACATAGTGGAGATATAATCCCTTGAGTCAGACCAGCAAGATGCGTCCTTTCTTATCTCTACATTTGGTGTTTCAATAACAAGATATTCCAAAATATAATATTCAAATCTATTATTCATTCAAAACTGCAGTGTTTACAGTAAGGCTGATTTGTTTGGATGTAATTTTAATGATTTTATATGTACTGCATGATTTCCTTCCATGTGAAGCGAAAAGGGTCACTTTTTTGGATGCTGGCGGATGGTGCTCATTTATGGAATCAACGAGAAAAGAGGTATACTTTGACTATATCTATCTTGACCATTATTAAGCGCATTGAGCATTCCAAAGCCTATAGTCTCATCTATTTACAGTACTATTACCGGATGTCCCGAAGGACCATATCTGTGTGTATAGTATGTAAAATTACAGACAGAGCCTTATTGGGTGGGGAAGGGTTATTTAATGAACCAACACTAAACCCAGGAGGGTGCAAACTGTACATGTATAGAGTTACGTGAGCAAACTATTCCATCGTTGTTGAAGGGCCTCGTAAGCCGTAGGGCAGGGGTTAGCCACTAACTGGTGTCTTCCATCAATAACAGTCTCAGTGGCTAGGCTCAGCCTTAATAGCGTATTGATGGCCTTGTCAACTGGCATTTCAACCTGCCATTTTCAAGTTTGTTAATCAATACTTACTATAGTCACCCTCATTACCATGTGAGCAGTAAAAAAGAACAATCAAGGGTTACCTTTACTTTAAACACTTGGTACATAAATCTTTCACATCTGTCTCCAAGACTTCGTCGAGAAGTGACCTGCATTAGGAATTTGGTTATATATACGTTTTGTATTCTTTGCGTCTGTCCTACGTCACTTGGCCTGTACAGTTCATTCTACTCCAAAATCATGCAAAACGAACAGCGCTAGAAATGTGGCAATAAATATCATAGTCATAAGCATGAGACTCATAAAGTATAACTAAAGCAGGAGGAACAAACCTGACCCTTCTCTGCTTTGAGCAGAATGGCAAAAGCCAAAATAGCTTCCTTGTACTGCATATGTAAACATCAGCAACTATAAGTTTCTTGATGGGTAAAGGTCAGGATGCATCTAAAAAATGAGGCTGGAAAGTCCAAAGGGACCAAAATTTTCACGTCAGCCCCCATTTTTCAAGATGACTATTGCACGCATTAGGTTTACTACTTTGACTGAGGCTTCTGTTAAGACATTCAATTTCATAACGGTAACCACATGGAATAAGTCCATGGTGTTAATATTTACCAAAATTATATTACTTGATCTGAGTAAAAGTGTATCTTGTCATGATTAAATTCACCATTGAACACCAGCTGATTATATAATTCCAAAAGTACTTCCAATCATGCCTTTACAAGGTCCATTAACGTGAAGAAACATTTATATTGTTCGATTCTTCGGTAAATCATAACATAAACTGGTGAAACAAAAACTTCAAATGAAGAATTAGGGAAGTGCTGCTAAGTTGATCTGGTTCAGGAAAAGGTGTTTCGGCTATAAAATGGGAAAATTTTTATCATTGCCTCTCTTCAATGTGAAATAATGGTAAGCAATTATAGAAATGGTGTACTTGTCAGACTAAAATTGCTCGTAATTACTACTTGGAGTAATTTTATGAAGACCAAGACAACCACAACTTAAAGCACTACTTATGCAGAATAAGTTGCTGTTTTCATTTCTTTGGATTAGTTATCTTCCTAAGTTGAAAACATAAATGCAATGAAAACAGAAGAGAAAAGAGTATCTCACTTGCTGCTGCTCAGAAGCATCTAGAAGAAAATGCACTGAGCCAAAGCCACTTGCTAATGTTTTCTCATAAAGAGTCTTGTTGACTAATAGCTGCAATAAAACATTCTTCGCAATTCATTTATTTGCGTTTACACCAAATGTGGCATAAATCGCTATATTTTCATTGTCATCTCTAGCATAGGAGTCTTCAATAGTAATAGGAAATAGTGTTAACTCACCTGATACCGATCCCATGTCTGTTTGTAACCTAGGACTACACGGCTCCCATATATTATTAGAGCACTCACAGCAACCACATCAAGAAATATAGCTGATCTGTCATAAAAATTAAAATATTGTTGACAGGTGCTCAACAGTTCCTCAGTAGTAAAGTAATTTCTAGGCCTGAGACATAAGTGCGGCAAAATAGAATTACAAAAATTCAGAACAGTGGATAGTCAATTCAAAATTAACAATATGTAGGAGAATGACAGTTCATAATATGTTCAGTTCAACACTATGTACATATAGCTTGTAGAGGTGTACTATCATGCTTGAAAATATTTTTCTTTACAAATATACAGCTCATGAAAAGAAGCAAAAAATACACAAGATTCAGGAATCAATCTGCTTTGAGAAGAACATATTCCAGATTCTTAAGGCATTGCTTATCTAGAATCAGTAATGCCCTAGCCAAATTACAATTAAGTTCAAACCATGATAAAAATTTGCTGCAACATTCTTCAGAATAGTTATTATGAGAACTGAGATATACATACGGGGAAGATAAGACATTCTCAAATTTGTAGTTTATGAAGTAAGCCAAAAGTCCCAATATCGAGGCAACATCCAAGCGCACCTGTAAGTTCAAAGTTAGTGGTCATCAGGCTAAACAATAAAGGGTAAAGAAACCTTTAGTATACACAAAACTGTATCCTATCATGAAATTTTTATTAAATTCACTAAAGAAAAGCATGATAGGTATCTCTATCCAGTGTACTGGTCTCAACAAAAGTAAATACTGGCTTCCATACTTGTGGAAGTTAAACTGAGCATTATTGTTTTTTGTTAGATTAAGACTGAATAGCCGAGCTACTTAATGACTTGCAAAACTGGCCCTGGCTATGATTAATTAATGTTTGTTCTGGGTAAATTTATTAATATAGGGAGAAAAAAAGGTCAAGTAATATCATAATTTATCATAAATACAGAATAAGTACATAGAAATACCACTACACACGTGGGATGCAACTTTTCAAGAGTTCCATATCAGAAAAATTTAAACAAGTAGTGAGAATTTTAGATGATTAGCTCATACTGTGTCTATGACGCGGAATGATAGCTTTTTGTGAGGAAAAATTACCTGCCAACAAAATTGAACAACATCTGAAGAGTTAACTGTAACTATATTTAGAAAGGAAAAATTACATCAAAAACAGCATTTTGAGGAGCCTTATCAACCAAAGATTTATAATTAACGACATATGAGACAACTGACAATCCCTACAGTAGCAGAAGTATTACTGGTAGATCAGGAATAGGAATTCTCTCGTAGATCTTTAGCTGCAACTCTGGAACCTCAGCTTTATCTTTAGCATCTCTGTCGCTAACCTCCTTAGTATAAAGTAAAATTAATTCTTTGAATGCTGGCTCCTGTTATGAAGTGTATCAGATTTGGAACAAGTTATTTAGAATACTCATAACTACAGAACATAACATCACTATCAGTAAAGAACTCTATTTACCATCACAAGTCACAACTAGGGAACCTAATTTTACTAGTTTTGATTTTTTTTTTTTGGGGAATGGAAACAACGTAAATTTGATAACTGAGGAAAAGAAATTCGCTATAAAAAAATAAAAGGAAATAGGGCAGAATGGCAGTAATTTTATATCACTGAAGAGGAAGTTGCAACGATGGAACACTTAGACTGCGCCATTCTCTACCCAATTCCTCAGAAATTACATATTGGCATCAAAATACCCAAAATAAAAGAAAAGAACTATGATATAATCAGGAAAATGATGACACTGCCCCCCAAGAAAAATGCAGCAAAAGGACAGGAAATTTGATTACACTTTAGGTCACAAACATGAGTCATCTCATCGACTCATGCATAAAAGTAAAGTTAGAATAGTTCCCTGAAATATATGTGAGTAAATTACATCCCCCTCCCCTTAGAGATGCTAAATTATATAACCCTCTCCTCTATTATGAATTTATATGCAAACCCCCCTAGAGCAAAAATACAACTAGAATATCTTCAAGAATAATATTGATTTTGTAATTAAAAATATAAGATTAAAAATATTTTTTAAACTTTTATTTTAACATTATTTATTTTGTGTTAAAAAATGAAAAAATTAATTTATTCTAAATTTATAAATTTGACTATTTTTATATTGGTTAAATACATATTTAATACTTATTATATTATATAAATAATAGATATAATAGTATTTTAATCAAAATAAATGTAATTGTAGCTTATATTTTATTACAGAAGAATCAGTGTAGCGTAGGAAAAAGGTGTAGATTTTTAAAATAGAGGAGAAAAGTCATGTAATTTAAACATCTCTTAGAAAAAAAAAACTATAATTTACTCAATATACATTTATATAGCACTAAAACAATTGAAAAATATGTGCATAGTGACAAATTACAATTACCTGGAGAACTGATTGTGAGAAAAGTATGGAAATAGAAGTTTTCAACATTTTCCAAGGATTATTTCCACAGTATTTCCTTGTTGCAGGCCTCCATATATCACTTAGTGATATCCTTGATAAGAAAGTAGACCTGGATGGATAATTCCATTGCTCAGTCATCTCACATGATGATGTTTCAACTAAATTACACCTATAACTTGCAAATTAAAAAATTTACCAAGCACATCATCTAACATGCTAGGAAAAATTGAATATGACATTAAGACAGTTATCTATTATTTTATAGATATATTATAGCTCCAGTTGCATCAGATCTATTCCATGGCTTCAGTATTACATGCAGTTCACAGCAATTATTTTCTCTAATTGACGAAATAAAACTAAAAAATATGATAAATTATAAATCCATTTCTTTTAAAATTTTATGATTCCTATATCTATACAATCCAGTAGTCCTCTGCAGTGCTAGTGGGGATTTATGGATAAACATTAAAGGAATCAGCCTCTGACGTTGATGGAGGTTGAATGCATCATTGTTGAGATACAGTTTGAGCTCACCTGGAAGCTGTGAGCCACCAACATACCAACAGAGAAGCTGTCTGTGTTTGACACAGATCAGACTCTTGACACCCGTGTCAATGCTCCAACACTCTTGAATGGTACTTTTAAGAACAAAAACTATCAAATTTAAATATTTGATGCTTGTTGGATGCTTTTTAAATGTTTTAGTACATACTAGGCATATTTTCATATACTTCTTAATGTTTTCGTACTAATATATCAATACTTACATAGTTATATATTCTTAAAATATATATGTCCATGCTGCATCCAGTCCTGATATGTTATTCTGTCAGTGCTTTGTCTATCTTGTGTGTATGCTTCACAGCCTAAAATTATCACAGCATCTAGTAGAAATGAAACAAGTATATTTCAGGGAGAAAAAAAGGATTGTTATAATGTTAGTGATTAAGAGCAGCATCTAGTAGAGCTAAATAAATAAATAAAATTTTATGAGAAGCAAACCTCAAGTAAGGTTCAAGAGCATTAGTATCATTGTCAACCTCAAAAGGTGTCTCTGGTGTAGGGGGGATAAGTCCAATCCAAGAAAGCAACCTCCTCAAGAGCCTTTCACGGGGACCAACTGGTGACAAAATCCCTTCATATCGAGCTACTGCCCTCTGTGCTGCCAGCCCAATAGGGAGTTCTCCATCATTTAGTTGGTTTAACCCTAGTTGCTCATCTGAAGCACTCTCATTATGAAGTAATGATTTCCGAAATACTGACATTTCATTTAGCCAAAGCTTCAATCTTTCTGTCCATCTTTGTACTTCCTGTTTCTGACTTGCATTTTTATAAAGCTGCCCAAGAAGAGTACAAAACACGTTATGAATGATATTTAAAAGTAATAAAACTTGACAAAACTTTTACACGAGTCAAAAAGAACTTATTTTCTACATTTGACAAGCTAGATAAATATATTTGTCAACAAAATATGAGTAAAGACTTCCTCTTTCCATGCCTGACAAATGATATATGAATCAATATCTACTTATGTTAGTGGTGGAAAAGCTAAATGATGGAATTGCCACAAAATAATGACCTCACTTATCCAAGTGCCAAGTTTCCCTAAGGGTTTTGATATAATAAAGAAGATTCTTCGCAGAAGTTTAGACTGCAGATAATCCAGTTTTTCAACAATTAATAAGCCCTTCTGCTTCTCAGTTGCATATCCCCGCCTACAATAGAAAACGGCGATATGTTATTCTCCTGTAAACAGAAGAAATATGCTAAATTTTAAAGTACACGTCACTTCAGCGCACTTCCACCTAAAAAGTTATAAATTATTTTCATCTCAAACGTCACACTCTAAGCCAGAAGCCTTATTTGACCAGTATATAGGTAATAGAATTCACATCAATTAAGCCCACTTCCACCTGAAAAGAAAATTATTGCATTGCTCCTTTTTCAAAGCGAAAATGATATATATATATATATATATATGGTCATGAAATTGATCTTGAAACCTTGATACCATATATATTATATATATGGTATCAAGGTTTCAAGATCAATTTCTAGACATTTTAAAATTCAATATGAAAATAGAAACATGCAGATATAATATACATGGAATTACCTAAATATAATGGCATTAGACTCATATGCTCTCTTCCAATCAACATATATTGGCAAAGTAAGAAGATAGTCTGTGTTCAATGCAGATGTTAACATCAGATCCCTAGCTGATAGTTCTTCAAATTCAGCATCTGAAAGAAGTTGCATGAAAGCGCGTTGGAATCGGGTGGCGACAGTAACTCTGCTAACAAATAAAACAAAACTGCAAATAAAAATTGAATAGAAGAAAAGAACAGTACTCAAATAAATGCCTCCTTTTCTTTTAAACATAAATATGCAACTGATATCACAAGTTATGCTGCCACATGAAAAAGCTTCCATCTCATCTACCTTGGCCTTCGGAGTTTGGGTTACCTCCTTCTATGGATTCATTATAAGAAACAAGATCTACTTCTATTCCTAGCAAGTTCATTATCTTCGTTCTAACATTGATTTTGTTAATTTGTTTTTTCTATGCAATTTAGTCCCTTTTCGGATGGAAGGATCCAAAAAAGGATCAAACAGCACCTAATTCAAAATTATAAGTATCCTATTTAAAAATTAAAAATTGAGAGATGGAAATGAATTTTTGAGAAACTCGAAGAACTGAAGTTTATTAGTTCAAATGCAGTTGGTCCTTTCAAGTTTTTGAGAAAGTTCAATCTCATTCCTCTGAAGTCCTAATATAGTCTTTTTTCCCAACTGACCTTTCCCGACAAAGGTTTTATACAGAAAAGTAAATGATGATCTATAATTTCAAATTTTGTAAAATGCAAAGCTTGCGCCATATTATTAGGAAGAATCATAACACTCTTAGAGGAGTACCTGGACCCCGTATTAGAATCTTTCTTGCTATTTTTCTCCAGAGAACGTAAAAGACTTCTTAGGTCTAAACCACTGTTGAAAATAGGCTTTTGCAGTCCAGCTTCATTTACCATATCTTGATAGGCCTCGCTGTCCTCAATTCCATGGATGCTGCCATTGCTAATTGCATCTGACTCATTCCCATTCTCCACATGTTTCATTTCTGAATCAGCTGAATTGGGTGATATTAAGTCCTCGGTTTCCACTGAATTGCTAACCTGATAATCAGAACGCATCTCTTCTAAGATCTTTTTGTGCTCAGCATGAAGTATAGAGTCTAAGCATCTGCAATTATGCCAAATAGGCACATAATGAGATAACGGGGTAGGAGAAGATTACAAATATATTAGCAACAAGATGATTGATGACATGAAGTTCAGCTTTTTATCTCATTCTACTTGAGAATTCAGATGCGTAGAGCAGAAGATTAAATAATTAAATGAGAGAAGTAATTGCTGTTTGATTTGATCCAAACCACACATACAAGAAGCCTCCTAGTTGATAAGTTATTATGTTTCTGCTCACCTGCCTCTCCCCAGGTTGGGGCTTATAATTGGATAGATATACTCCAGAGGCTTTTTTTTTTCAATCATGTACATGACATGCTGAATAGTCCACTACCCCCCCCCCCCCCCCCCCAAAAAAAAATCTAAAAGCAATTATTGGGCGGAGTAGTGAGAAAACAAGGGAAGTAAAAGAATTGTTGAAATAAGACGGGGCAATCTTACGAGGCAAGAATGCGAAAGTGATGGACATCATCTTGGTCGTCGGATTTAAACATCATAGAAATTATAGCATCTAAAAGCTGAGACTTGGAAACAGGGATGTATTTCTGTCTGGGCACTTGCAATTTTGAGATTCCCACATCCTCATCCTCATCCTCATCATGGGGTTGCTGGCGTTTGCCTTCATGGCTCTTGCTCTTGCTCTGCTTGACTTGTGTAAACTGTTGAGTAGACGAGCTTTTGGGTTCTAAGGGATGTATAGACATATCCCGCAGGCCAGTAACTGAACAAGGAGGAACCCTGGGGATGCGGATAGAAGTGGCACGGGAAGAGTAGTGGTAAGACAGAGTGTGAAACAATGCTTGTGATTGCGGAATTGGAAGAACGTCGCCCACAGTGCTCGCGAGACCTTGCCAACATGCTGACATGTTCAGGACAACTTGAACCTGAAGAAGAAGAAGAAAAAGAATGGTGCTGAGGTTCAGCACCCTCTGAACTGGAAAATAGTTGAACCAGATGCCTCTACGCCCAAGACCCCCAAATCAGCGCGAATTCAACGGGAAGAACGCGCAATTGGATAAGGAAAACCCCCACAAAATGCTCCTGTGGTTTTCTTGTTGTAGATAATCCCTCCTTTTCACAACTTGTATTCCACTGATCGATAAGATGATTTTGTATGGTTGCCAAAATTATGAAAATCCAGTCGGCTTTTTAATATTTTTTGGTTTTGCTAATCAAGGATAATCTAAAACTTATCATCACATCCTTATCAACGTTTACATCTTTAATTGGTCCGCAGAGGTGAAAATATGCAAGAAGGTCAAGTGTTTGGAATTTACCAGACCCTTTGAAAGTCGGAAATGATTTATCTCCGCGCTAAAAGCAAGCGACGTGAAAAAAAAAAAAAAGGAGAGAGAGAACAAAGTAGGACGCTAAGCAGTACTTGTAAATACTTCTTCCCGCATTTTTTTTTTAGTCTGTTTGGAATGAGATGGGAGGCATGCTTGCGCCATAAAGTCTAAGGAATATTACAAATGAGGATTAGAGTTAAAAATATTATTTTATAACACCTATTATTATTAAGTATCATTAATTTTAATTATAATTAATAATAATTTATCTTAAAATAATAATAACAAGTTTGATAAGATAATTTTTTTAACTCTCAATCTTTTATTATAATTTTTCCTAAAGTTTATGTTTTTTTCTTTCCCTAGTACTCATGCATTTTGGATCCCTACAGTACTGGATGGTCCAGGCGAGAAAAAAGTGCAGTAACTGCTCCACTCCACAACAGCCATATAAATTTCTCTGTTTTTTTTCTGAAGAAAAAGGGCTGATGGAAAATTACGGCATGGATATCGTACTGGTGTAAGCTAAAATTTAGACCATGTCGTGTTGTTATCTATTGGCTCTCGGCTACGCAGCTCTCAAGGTCCCAAACCAAACCCTCATCCAAGATTTGAGATTTCATTTCATCACTCCGTTCCTCCATGAATCTCCCTATCTTTCTAAATCCTGTTAATCAGCCGTGTCGGTTATTCTTGCCTGTCACATGCTATTTCAGACGCCAAACACCCCCCAAGCAACCAATAGCACCCCAAATAATCCCCGCCGGAGACAGAGTAATAGATTTTGGAAAATTCAAAGGCAAGATGCTAGGAACCCTCCCTTCCAGCTACCTCAAATGGGTCTCTAAGAATTTGCGTGCACGCGACTTCGAGGAGTGGGCAATGTTAGCAGACCAAGTCCTGCAAGACCCAATCTACAACGACCGCATCGAGTGGGAGTTCGCAGAGAATGTATTGAATGGTAATCGATCCAAGGCTCTGTCTTCTAGAGATGGTGACACCACTGCAGTTTCTGAGTTGATGGACATAAGCGAGAGGTTCGGTTGGGACAACAATGACAAGGCTGGTTGGGGCAAAATTAACTTTGAGCTTCTTGGCACTTCCAAAGGTGGTAGAATTCCAAGACTTGAGAAAAGGGAGGAGGGAGACGCTGAAACATTAATTAAACAGAAAGAGCGTAGGTTGGAGGTTGAATCGGAAGTTGGAGAGAGAAGGAAGGAGAGAAGAGAGAGGCAGAAGAAGATAAGGAAAGAAGCTCAAGCTCAAACCCAAACAATGAAGGGGGAAACTGAGAGGCATAACTCGGGAATAAAGGAAAGGAACAGGGTTAGCCTTGAAAATGGGGTCGACGTTGTCAGTGACGGAGTAATATATCAATCCAAGAGAGAGATGGGGCGCAATGCCAACCCATTCCCTGGACGTGAAGCCCTTTTGAGCAAGGTATCAAACTCTCGACGATTTGTTTCTTTCTAGCTTGTTCACATAGCTTTTGCTGTTACAACTTAGAAGAGAAGCGTAATTGGATCCTTTCCGCATCCAAAACTGCACATCCAAGTCGCATCCAGTCATCGGAGAAGATGCATACAGAATTTTGATTTGATCTGAATGGATTTCATGTTTTTTTTTTCCTTTAATTTTAAAAGATACAAAATGTAAAATAAAAATAATTTTTTAATTAATAATGTTATTAAATTTAAATAATTTAGATTTTATTTTATTTTTAATTTTTAATTTAAAAGGATATAAAATGTAAAATAAAATCAATCTTATAACTGACAATTAAAAAAAAGTTAATAATTTAGATAGAAATAAAATAAAATCTAAATGGTTAGAATATGTATCCTTTGCATATGTTTGAATATGCAGAGGATGCAGACGTGAAGAGAGGTGAGCAGGATATTAAGATGAAATTTATTTTTATTTTTTTTAATTTAATGGATGGTATTTGACAAGCATAAATATGAGACTGCTCAGGGCATTAAAATGAAATGTAATTTTTTTTTTTTGGTAATGATGAAAATTATATCAAAATTACAAATTATACATAAGGATGTTCACTTTCTAAGGCATGGAGATCCTTTAGTATCTTAAGATATGCATGCCTTGTACATCATTAAATAGCGTCATTTCATTGCAGCTAATCACAGCCATCCACAAAATTTTGTAATCCTCAATGCACCATATCTTTTAAATTTGACTCTTTTCTTAGTCAAAAGCAGCCAATTTTGGCCATCCAAGCCATGTGATCCCAGTGTAATGACTAGCAAATCATTAACCAATTAGGCTTCATCTCGGTTAGTGTCATTTCATTGTAGCTAATCACAGCCATCCACAAAATTCTGCAATCCTCAATGCACCATATCTTTTAAATTTGGCCCTTTTCTTCGCCAAAAAGCAGTCAATCTTGGCCATCCAACCCATGTGATCCAAGTGTAATGACTAGCAAATCATTAACCAATTAGGCAAGTTAGTTAGTCGTTAGGGACAAGTGGCCAGTGATGCGAAAAATCAGAAAATTCAAGATCACGTGGCAGATGGAGTAAGGAGAAGTAACAAAATGAAGGAAAAAAAACATGGAAGGCAAAAGAGTCAAGGATATACGAGGGAAGGAAAGAGAGGAGAGGGGTTAGGAAAGTAGTATTCTTCAACTCTAGTCTTTTAAGTGTTTCCTTCTATACCCTTGATTCTTATTCTCTTGATAATAGTGTATCAGCTTAATGAGTTAACTCTCCCATGTTATTAATGAGTAGTTATAAATCAATATTTCTATAAGAAATTTATAGCTCCCCTATTGTTGCAACTATCATGTATTCATTGACATTACATTTTGGTGCTTTCATTGAACTCTAATGGCAAAAAATACATGCCTCAAAGACTTATCATCTGAGACAACATGCTTATCCGAGGCAATGGAATAGTGTGACTCATGTTTGGATTGTCTCAAGACCCTAGTTGATGCGATATGCAAGACCTTGGATGCATTAACCCGTACCATGGGCAGATTGACTCCACCTTCAGTCATCAATGCTTTGAACTCTACCTTTATGCTCGCTTCTTCATCGCAAGCACTATATCAACCATCCCAAATGCAAAATGTTAAACTAGATTTTTCATAATTTGATGGTACAGATCCATTGAATTGGTTGTTTTGAGCTGAACAATTTTTCAACTATTATGAAACACTCAACGCTTAATGTTTAACTATTGCCACAATCCATATGGAGGGTTTTGTTATTCCATGATTTCAAATGATGCAAAATGCTAACCTACTTTAGACTTGGTCTACATTGGCTTAGGTAATTGAATTGCAATTTGGACCTTCCTAATTTAATTACCTTTGGACTAAGCTTTTTAAATGGTGCAAATGGATTCATTCACCACTTACTATTAGCAATTTATACTTCTAGCAAATCGTGTCGAAGGAGTAACTAATGCTGCATCGTTGGATTGTTTTATTAGTGGTCTAAAATTGGAATTGCATCACAATGTCCCAGCTCAAATGCCCACCTTATCACTATGTGCCTTATCCTTGGCACGCTTATTTGATGAGAAATATAATAGTGCCACTTAACATAGGCACTCCAAACTTGTCTTCATTCCTTCCATAGGTCCATCTTTTAGACAACGGTCTATGACCTCATTACGTATTCCAGTTTAGCAAGCCAAATTTGCTTAACCACCTCTGTTACCAATCCGTACTATCAAACCTACTTAGCCAATTAAAAAATGACTATCGCAAAAATACAATTATGATGAAAGAAAGGGTTGTGTTATATTTGTGATGAGAAGTTTTCTTGGAATCATCATTGTCCCAACAAACAATTTATGGTTTTGCAGCTAGATGACGATGTTCACCCCCATGATAATCCTTATGATTCTATTCTAGTCAATTCTATGGAATCTCCGATTCCCCCTATCGAACTCCATTACTATTACCTCTCTGTCCATGCTTTTAAAGGTACTAATGGCTTGGGTATTATTCATTTTAAAAGGTTTATTTTTTAGGTTGAAGTTCAAGTACTACTAAATGATAGTAGTTTTGATAACTTTATCCAGCCACGCATTTCTCATTTCCTCAAACTTCTAATTAAGCCAGTACCATTATGCAAAGTGCTGGTTGGAAATGTCATCGTTTGTTTAATGAAGGGCAAATCAAGGACTTGAAATTATATATTCAAAGTCACCTACTCAGCCTCCCAGTTTATGTTTTACCTGTGTCCAATACTGACATTGTTTTAAGAGCTACATGGTTAGTTGCTCTAGGCCCTTATGCTGTTGGCTATACTATGATTACCATTGAATTTTCTCTTAACGGGCAATTTATCACACTTCATAGAGAACAAAACCCTCCTCTAGCTATAGCTTATTTCCATCATTTAAAACTTCTAATAGCTACACCTTTTACTTTCAAATTATATACTTTGTAATGTTAGTTTCATGAGCCCCAAATAGAACCTTTATCTATACCTGCACATACTTCTCCCAAATTAGTAGTTATCCTCCAGCATTATCAAGTAGTGTTTGATATTCCTCGCGGGTTGCCACCTCACAAGACACACTACCATACCATTACATTGAAAGAGGGCACTCCTCAGTCAAAGTCAAGCCCTATCAATACTCTTAGTCAAAATTGAGATTGAAAAAATGGTCCAGCAGAGGTTAGATGATGGGATAATTCAATCGAGCATTAGCCTTTTTTTAGCACCTATCTTTTTTGTCCCAAAGAAAAAAGATGTTACTTGGCATTTTTGTACTGATTATTGGACTTTAAATGTTGTCACCATAAAGGATAGTTTTCCTATACTGATCGCGAATGAATTATCTTGTGCCATGCATTTTTCTAAGCTTGATTTGCGATCCAGTTATTATCAAATGCTCGTGAAACTAGATGATCATTATAAGATGGCCTTTTGTACTCATCATGAATTTTATAAGTGGTTAGTGATGCCTTTTGGTCTCATTAATACTCCTGCTACCTTCTAGGCTCTAATGAATACTATTTTTCATTCTTATCTATGCAACTTTATGCTATTTTTTTTTAATGACATTTTAGTTTATAGTGCTACATGGTCTTTGCATTTGCAACATCTTAACACTGTCTTGGACCTGTTATTACAGCATCACTTGTTTGCCAAGTTTTCAAAGTGTTCCTTTGGTCAAACTCATATTAAATATTTAGGCCATGTTATCTTGACTAATGGAGTGGAAATGGATCAATCTAAGGTGTAGGTTATTTTAGATTGGCCTCCTTCTACTTCCCTCAAACAATTGCAGGGTTTTCTTGGTCTTATAAGGCATTATAAACGATTTATTCGCCATGTTATCTTGACTAATGGAGTGGAAATGGATCAATCTAAGGTGTAGGTTGTTTTAGATTGGCCTCTTTTTACTTCCCTCAAACAATTGCAAGGTTTTCTTGGTCTTATAAGGTATTATAAATGATTTATTCGCCATTATGCTCAATTAGCAACTCCATTAACTCAACTTTTATAGAAAAAGAGCTTTCCAATGGATCTCTCTAGCTCAATAAGCTTTTAATCAATTGAAGCACACTGTTATAACAGCTTTGATTCTCACTCTTCCTAATTTTTCTTAGCCTTTTGTACTAGAGAATGATGCATTAGGAACAGGAATTGGTGTAATTTTAAGTCAGACTAGTTATCTTGTTACTTTTTTTTTCAAGAAACTATCTTTTATGAGTGCAAATGAAATCTGCCTATGTTCGTGAAATGCATGCTATTACTAAAGTTGTAGCTAAATTCAAGCATTATTTGTTTGGCCATTTCTTTATTATACAAACTAATCAACAAAGCCTCAAACACCTAACAGATCAAGTGATTCAAACTCCAGAGCAACAGGAATGGCTCTCCAAACTACTAGGTTATAATTACACTATTGAATATAAGCCAGGTGCTTCAAATATAATGGTTGATACCTTTTTCATGTTCATGTTTTTTGGCCCACTCCATGCCTCATTCTTTTTTACTATAAGAAATCAATTTTTGTCTTGAGTTACAATCTTTGATTAAGCAATGTTAGTCTAATCTTCTAACAAGTTACTTTTTTAGAAACACCAACTTGTCATTCCTCATGGATCAGAGACCCTTAAACATCGCATTCTCTAAGAGTTCCATTCTTCTCATGTGGGTGGACATGCTGGGGTCTTTCATACTCATGCTTGTTTTGCTACTCAATTTTATTGGACTGATATGAATGTTGACATTTACCATTTTATGAGGCAATGCTTGATGTGTCAGCAAGTTAAAACTTTTTACTTGCATCCCCTTGAGCTCCTTCATCCCCTTCCAATACCACAATAAGTTTGGGAAGGTGTTGCCATGGATTTCATCATAGGCCTTCCCATTTCCCATGGATATGTTGTCATCCTTGTTGTTATTAATTGACTTTTTAAGCATGTCCATTTTGCAGCTTTAAAGACCAACTACACGAGCATACAAGTTGTTGAAACGTTCTTCAACACTGTGGTCAAGCTACATGGGATACCTAGATCAATTGTCTCTTATCGACATAAGGTGTTCACTAGTAAATTTTGGCAACATCTCTTTAAACTAGAGGGTACTACTTTTCAAATGAGTTCTTCTTATCATCCTTAATCGAACAACTCATTGGAGGCTTTAAACAAGTGTTTGGAAATGTACCTTCACTACTTTATTCATGACATACCTCAACTTTGGTCTACTTACTTGCCATGGGCAAAATATTAGTATAATACATCCCTTCGTACTACTATTGACATGACACCAATCAAGATTGTGTATGGTCATAATCTATTGGTTCTGGCTAAATATACTTCCTTTAAGGGAGATCATATCTCTATCTAAGAACAATTAAAATTTCATGATTCCTTATTATTGTAGCTGAAAACTAATTTGCTTAAAACTTAGGCTCACATGAAGCGTTTTGCTGATAACCATAAACAAGAACTTGAATTCCACATGGGACATATGGTGTTTGTTAAGCTGTAACCTTATCGTCAACTTTCTGTAGCTCTACAACATAATCAAAAGCTAGGCTTTAAGTACTTTAAACCTTTTCCAATAATTAAACATATTAGCATAGTTGCATATAAGCTGTTACTCCTCTTAGGGCCAAGATTCACCCAATTTTTCACATTTCTCTTCACAAAAAATGCAAAGGAGATTCCTTTACACAATATGTTCCATTACCTCTTCTCATTTCTACTGAAGGTCATGTGGTCCAACTTGTGGCTATACTAGGGACTCAAACAATTCAGAAAAACCACTTGTGGGTTTCACAAGTTTTTGTACGATGGGATGGTATTGATCAACCTTTGTGGGAAGACTTAGTCACCTTTCAGATCTTATATCCCAATTTTGACCTTGGGGACAAGGTCCCTCTTGATAAGGAGGGTAATGTAGTGACTAGCAAATCATTACCTAATCATGCTTCATCTGAGTTAGTTATGGTCACAAACAGGTGGCTAGTGATGCGGTAAATTAGGAACTTCAAGATCACGTGGTAGATGGAGTAAGGAGAAGTAACAGAATGAAGAAAAAATGTTGAAGGTGAGAGAGTTAGGAATATATAAGGGAAGGGAGAGAGGAGAGGGGGTATGGAAGTAATAGTCTTCTGAACTCTAGTCTTTTAAGTGTTTCCTTCTAAACTCTTGATTCTTATTTCTCTTTTATAATAGTCTATCACTTCAATGAGTCAGATATCCCATGCTATTAATGAGTAGTTTTAGATTGATATTTCTATAAGAAATTTACAGCTCCCCTATTGTTGCAACTATCATATATCTATTGTCATTACACCCAGCCATCCCTTTCAACCCTCTAAAATGCCCAAACTCTTAAACCTCTTAATATTTTTCTTCATGATTCTTGTCTTATTCAACCTTTGTCACTGCCTGTGTTGCTGTCTATCATCACATTTGCCATCTTTTTTGCTATCAAAGTTATGGATTTGATTGTCGATAGCTCCAAATCCATTAATGTTGTGGGTTTTCCCTAATTTCCTTTGAGTTTTTTTTTTCATTTTTTCCAAATTTATGATGATATTAAAGGAATGAGTAAGATGGGAAAAAATTATAAAGACATAAAAGCATTAATGATTGGTATTAGGTTTTTTCATATTGAGTTTTTTTTTCTTTTTCCATTTTGATATTTGCTTTTGATTTGGTTGATATTGATGGTTGTTTTTTATCATAAATTATGGATTCAAGAACCTTATGGACAAAGAAGCAAAAACAATTTATTATAATGGATTTACAAAAATAATAACTAGTTAGTGTTCTTTAAAGAAGACAGTTCTCCCTTATTGCTAGAGTTGTTAATGGCAATAATTAGTGCTAGCGCGCACACACACACACACACACACACACACACACATATATATCTCCTTCCACCAGTATATAAGAATTTGAACTATAGTTGCAAATACAAAGAAGCTGAAGATTATTGACTATGACAGCATATAAAAGTGGTAGTAGTTATGAGAAATGAGTGAATTATATTGTAAGAAAAATTTAAATTCTAAATGCTTAGAGCCTAAAAGACTAAAGTACCAAATTAAAGCTCCTGTACATAAAATTTTCCATGCAAGAAAGACTTCCACTTTTACATTTAAAATTGCCATCTATGAAAAGTAATAAACAAATTGACATGAACCTAAATTGCTTTGTTATATGTGTAAATGATTATGTAGCTATTATATGCATAAGTAATACAAATTAACATGAACTCAAATTAGAATGAAACCTATTTTCCTTCTCTTTATAATGATCTTCAAACTCTTGTAGATTCTACTATATGCATAAGTGGCTATCTGGCTGTATAATTTGTTTTGCATTGAACTCAAATTGTTGCTGCTATAACTATACATGAAACGGTCACATACTTTGTCATGACAAAACTAACCTATACATGTAAAGGTAATCTAAGTTTATATTATTGCCACCAAAGATTTTGGTTTACTTTGCTTGGCATCTTTGTTTTGTATTGGATTGACACAATTTAAAATTAAGATTATTTTGTAATTTGGCATCTTGTTTCTCTATGTGTTGTATAATTTAAGACAAAATAGATATAAACATGAGAAAATATGTTGTTCATGTGTTGTATAATTTGAGTTGATTGTGCCATTGGGCAAGATAAGCAAAAATAAGAGATATAGTCTTGTATTAAAACCAATTCCCCTAAAGAACAAAAAACAAGATACAAGTAAATAACAAGATACATATCAACCGTGATAGTGTGAAGATACAAGCATTGAGAGCATGAAGCAAAATACAAGATGTGTTGTATAATTCGAATATGCTATTGAAACAAATAGATACAAGTATGAGAGCATGAAGTAAAATACAAGATGAAGCAAAAAACAAGATACAAGCATCAAGAAAGCATTAATAGAGCATCAATGTATAGTTCCCTTCTTATTGAACCCTTTTACATAGGCTTATCCTGTAATTGGTTGTAGCCTAGTAAAAGAGACAAGAAATATAGTGTCAATGTATTTAACAAGGACTTGTACTAAACTTGTTAATTAAGTTGTAATAAAGAGTCTAATATACATGAACACATTGAATTCAATAAAATTTCATATTTTGTTGTCATTCTTTCTAACTTTTTTATTCAATATCAAGTATGCATCATATGAAATATCTCAAATAAACTCTAATACTTCAAGTGATAGCATTGGATAATCAACTAGCACATACATAATAAAACAAGTATAACCAAGTTAATTGTTCTTAGTTACTACTACGAAGCTACAAGTATTAAAAATTTAATTGTTCTTACAATTAACATTTCAATATAACTAAGTTTACTCTTAATTATTTGAGAGCATGCATATAATGCTAGAGGTGCATATAGTGTTAAGTGCTTGCAATATTCACGGTGTTAAAGGTGCATATGTAGACCTGATTATTGGCCGAGAAGCCCGCCTAGCCCGATAGGCTCGGGTTGAAAAAAATGGATATAAGCCCCCAAAAAAAGCTAAAAAAAATAAGCATGTTTTAAAAAAGTATGAATATAAAAAGGTCAGGACTTGGGTTTTTTTTAAAGCCCAGCCCGAACCCGAGCTCGGTTGTATTATAATTATTTTTTATATATTATTAATAAATAATATTATTAGAACATTTATTTATTACTATAGATATAAATAAAAAAGAATTATATAACATATATGATTATTATTATTTTTACTTTTATTTATTGTATAATATATTATTAGGAATAAATTATAATTCAAATAAAATAAATTATTAATAGTAATATTATTAGAAAAATTAATATTTTGAGAGGTTTTACTATTATATATATTTATTTATTTCAAGTTATTTAAACTTTTTATAAATTTTTTATGAGTTATTTAAAAATTAAAATAAGAATAAAAGTATGCCTAACAAGTAATAATATATATATATATATATATATATGATATTTAAAACTAAAAAAATGATTAAAATGTTAAAAAAAATTTTACAAAATGGGCCAACTCGGGCCTAGGCCCAAAAAAATTTGTAAATTTGTTTATGAGCCCGGCCCGTGATCAGGTCTATGCATATGGCATTCTAAGTTAAATGTTAGAGGTGCTTACATTTGATTATCTTAAAAAATAAAAGCAAGATTAAGATTTATTGAACGCTTGTCATAAAAAAGAGTGATTGTTTGCACATAAGGTCATATTGTAGATTGGTGATTTTGTGAACCTCTGACCAATCAAACTCTTCTTCCTTTCTTTTTTAGATGCTCTACCTAATCTATCAGTTGTTTCTTCTTACTTATACCATCCCTCTTCTTAAAGCCATTAGCCTGTGCAATGTATTCCATTGGCGATGCTATACTTGCATTGTTGTTGTTGTTTGGACTTTTTCAACATGAATAAAGCTCTATCAATTATTTGCTTAATTCTAACACGCCTTTGTGTGCCAATAAGAATACTTTTGGACAATCATACAACTCCGTTGCTAATCTTATCATCATGGGGTAAATCTATTTATACCATTGCATGCTTTGTAGCCTTAGATTTGATTGGATCTCATTTTCCCTAATATCATTTATCACACTGCTCCTCGCTTCTTTTGTCCACTTCTTTATAATATATTTTTTGGAAAGTTTTTTTCATATCCTTCACATTATAAACCTTTAAACCAAACTCATGCTTCAATTTGTTATATATTTTATCCTCCATGACTTGTTTAAAGTACTTCAAAAATTGATTGATATTTAGGTCTAGTTTCGTGCAACTTTTTATATTAGCATTCACGCTTTCACTTAGTAGTGTACTCCGTATCCTAATTATGAAAGCTTTTTTTTCATATGATAGCATACTTATTTCTTCTTTATGTTGTAAACTAAGGTTAGCCACGTATGTTAGCAACTAACTTAATACTTCCTTAAATTATGTTTTATCTTCATATTGACACATGCACTTTTTTAAATTAGTTAGAAAATGTGATTAACTTTTCATCAAGTTTCTCATATACTTAATGTTATTTTGTATTAGATGTTATGTGCATAATCCATGTTTTGTCTTGAGAATCACCTCATGTAATGCTTTAATTATGGCTTGATATTGATTAATAGAAATAATAAAAGGCTTTTTTGGTTGTGTGCCTTCAAGAAAGTTTCTAATAGTTACTTAAATAACTTTGTTGTTTCATCATTAGCAATGTTGTCTTAAAAATGACTGCTCCCTTGTATTGATTGAATTATGAAAATATAACAAGTGGTTTATAATCACGATTTGTACTAAATGTCTTGTCTAGTGACACCATCTCACCAAAATAAATATAGTCGGATAACATTTTTGTATTAACCCAAGAAAACATTTGTAATATATTTTTTCATATTCATTTAATAAGCATAATAAAATAATAGATTTTTTTAGTATTATTCTTAAAATTATCACAATAGACATTTAATTTTTTTATATACCATACTTCTTTATCTTTTGATTTTCAAATAGTTTTTTGCATTTAGCTAGGTGTAGCTGATATTAATTTTTCTTCCAGCGTACCTACTTACTAATTTAAAAGAGGTTTTTGTTGAAGCCCTGAATCCTCCACCAAATTAATCTTGTGGACTTCGATTTAGGTTACTTTATATTGTGAGACCAATAAGTGAATCATTTTTGGAAGATGAAGTAAGTGATTATGCTTCTTGACAAAAGCATTAATTTTATATTTCCTATCCACACTTGCAACAACACACTTTTGCTTTATAATTAATTATAATCTCAGGGCAATGTTTGGTGGTCATAAAGTCTATTTTGTCTTATATTCACAAAGCTCTTTTTATAGTAAACATATTTGGTTGAAACTATTTGTGAGAACCCGACGAGCTGCATGAAACAAAAGAAAATGCCAGACGTGATGCATGAAGGAACCGACGTGAATATCATGCAGTAGAAGTTTGACTTTTCCATGCTAAAACATGCAGCTGCCACGTTGGAGACTTCCTCTTCCAGAAATTTCAGATATACCCCTCCTTTCCTTCTTCCTTCAGTTGGATTTTTCGGTCATTTCCATCCAGACTTGCTGCAGTATTTATCCTCCAGCACAGCAGGCACAGAATCGCCATCTTCATCCTCTGTTTTCGCTGGATGCTGGCTTCTCTGCTTGTGCGAAGTGCTGGACGCTGGTTTCTTCCCTTTGCACGCTGTGAAAATTCTCCTGGTGAGTGCTCCATTCCAGTCGCATCTCCTCCTTGCTGAACGAAGTGGTATGGATTAAATTTGGCAGCTTATTTACTCCTCTGTTCAGCGTTTCTGGTTGTTCTGTTTCAGCGTGGATGCTGTTCGAATTCCAGCTGCAAGCTTCTCTTCGAATCTGGTTGAGTTGTGCTGCTGTTTTGGGTGAGAGCACGCCAGAAATTTTCACCATCTTCTCCTCTGTTAGCGCCATTCTTAGCTGACTTGGTTGTCACTTTCTACTGCAGATTTTCCTCCTTTGTTTCAGCGCTGGTTTGGGTCCGAAATTAACCTGCAAGTTGCTCCCTGAGTTGCTAAATTCCAGCGCTGGTTCTGTTGTGCGTGATGCTCCTGCTGGACCCTTTTTCAGCGCCTCATCTCCCTTGGTGTTGCTGAACAGCGCCTCATCCCTACACCACCTCCACTTCATTTTCTGGTTTGCTTCTAGTTGCTATTTGCTTTCCTTCGTTTAAGCTAAACTTAGTGGCTGTATGGGACTAGTGTTAGGCGTGAAATTATGTTGCATGTGTTGCTTCTTTGATTTCAAATTCTGGTGTTTCTCTTCCCTGTAGATTAACGCTGTAATAGGTCCTGTGTTGTGGCAGTTTGAAGGGAAGTCCTGCGCAGGAGAAAAAGTGTGGCAAAAAGTGACCTTAGTTGTTTTGAATTTGATTTTCCTCATACTAAGTTGTATACCCACTTTTCTATACACCAAATTCCTTCAATTTCTGCATATACCTTCCTCACAATTGATTGTTATACTTCTTCTTAATTATTAAATTATAATTATGCAGAATAAATTCTCGATGTTCGACTTTTGGTTTAACTTCTAAGTGGAATTAAGGAAAAGGAAGCACAAAAAGGTGAATATGGAATATACTGTACGCGTATGGAAGGCGTAAAAATTAGTAGAGGATTTAATATTAAATTTTGATAAGTCTGAGTCCTGTATAAAATTAATTGGGGTGAGTCACTTTCTAACTCTGGTGAACGGGTATTGTAGGAAATTCTGAAGGGTGAGGTATAGCCGAGGAACGAATCAGAGAATTTCCGTAGTATCTCGGAAGGTGAGTAAGTAATGCGGACCAAAGACTCAGGAATTTCTTAATTCGATACTCAGTTTCCTTGCAGTGTTTCAAAAATTTGAGTATCTATTTATAGAGATATTCACTTCAATGCTTGGTCATATGCATATTTTCTCCAAAATCGGTTCGAACATAAATATGTTTAAAAGCGATAGATGTTTGAATTATTGGGAAATTTTATGATGAACTCGATCTGGAAGGTATTCTGTCTGAAAAATTGCATGATTTTAGGAAGTTATCTGTTCAGAACCCTGTAGCTAACAGCAGTAGATGTTAGCCTTGGTGCACCATGATCTGAACCTCAGCTAGCAGGGGTGGTGCTAGCCCCGTGTGCAGGCCACCACACGCGGAGTCAATTTATTTTCGCAAGCTGAAAGCTTTGCGTCTGTAGTGATTTTCCCCGCGAGCTATGTGCTCTGCGTCTGTGTTCCAATTGGTTCTGTTTAGATGCGTTCGGTGTATTTTGAAAAAAAGAGTTTGTTTAAAATCTGTTTCATATGGTCTATATCTGGATATATATATATGTAAACCTATTTGATCTATGATTATTTTCAAAAGGGTCGGTGTACTTATTCACTGAGTATTCGACTCATTTTTTTTATATATATATATATATATATTTTTTTTTTTCAGAGAGCAGTAGAGACTCGAATCTGCCCCCGGCCGCCTTCTAGTGGCCGACCCCTTGAGAAGTCCTTTGACGAGCTTGCGGAGCTTCTGTGGGTGCATTTTGATTGTATCTGCATTTTGTTTTGAAATTTTGTAAAACCTTGTAAATGTGGCTCCACTGAATCATTGTTAGGGTATCCCCACACCCCAAATGTTTTCTTTTGGTCTGATTGTACCCCTGTTGGGATTTATTGTACTGGTTGAGCGTTTGTAGAAATTTCGGGAGGTCTACGTTATAGAGGAGACTCTGCCGAAATTTCTACAAATGTCCTCTAAAGAAAAACTCATATGTTTCAATTTCCTCTATATAATTCCGCTTCCGCGCATGTGTACTTAAAATGTGGGGTGTGACACTATTGGGCTATCTTTTTAACTTTTGGTCCTGTTTTATTTCCTTGTTCCAAGTCTAATTAGCCTAACACAAGCAATCCAAGTGTTTTATATTTTCTTTAGATTGTCAAATTTTTTACTTAGTCTAAAGATCAAATCAATATCAATAGATTAGTTGCTTAAAAAAATACCCTTAGATTTAAGGAAAAGTATATAAAACAAAAACCCTTATTAATGTGAAAATATAAAAATAATAGTAAAACTCATTCATGTGAACATATAAAATCCATAGATTTCAATATCCTTCTATCAAATATACAATAATAGCAAAACTTAATAATTTTTTAAGTATCACATTACTGTTCAATTTTTTTGAAGTTCATTGCTATTCAATATTATTTTATTAATAAATGAAGGGGTGATAATCAAATCATATGACAATATTAAACAGGAAATATATATTGTTGATGACATTGCAATGGCGCAGTATTACCTTGTTACTATCTGAGAACAAGGAATAATTCATTCCTAAATCCCATTAAATACATAGGTCACAATCATTTGTTAGTAATCTTATCATAAATATCAGCATTTCCGCATTTCACGTTTTTTTTTACTATTCATTTCATTTCAGTATATTATGATCAAAAGGATGAGATATAACATGTTTTTATATTTAAGTTGAATTGAATAAATTTAGGGGTTATTTTCAAAGCTATAGAGCCAGAACCAGTGAGTAGTCAATTCCGTTTGCAAGGCAGTTTATGAACTTTTATACACAGCTTATACCAACTCTTATCAACTAACAAGATGCAAACGTTTCCAAGATACAACTTTTCCAAGCTAACACGTGGCCAAAAAAAAAAACACCATTGACTTATTTCATATTACAACTCTTTTATTCACTAGTCTTTTGCAATATATGAACACCTATCATCGAAAGAGGAAGAAAAAATAAGACTTAATTCTATAAGATTCAAATATCGTATGAATGGCGATTCCCTTCCTCATGCTGATGGCAGCAAGTTGCAACAAACTCAAAAATGGCACAGAAGCTGTAATAGAAAATCATGTCTGCCTAAAAAGCAAATGGAAGGAAAATGCCAATAACTTAAAAATGGACAATGGTTGATTGGGTGCTTGATCAAAGCCCTACCTTAGGTGTGACATTTCTTAGTAGAAAAATCAAGCTTTTCCCATGCTTGATGAACAGAACTAGACAATGAAGAAGAAAATGACGAAACGTTGTGTATTAGGTGTATATTTCTTAGGTAGAAAGGGACGACTAAGATCACAAGGTTGGATGGCCAAATTTGGCTACTTTTTTAGCTGGAAAAATTGGTCAGAGGACTATTGGAGATTGTAGGATTTCGTGGATAACTGTGATTAGCTGGAATGAAATGACTCCCTTTCGTTGATACACAAGGCATGCATATCTTAAGATATGTAGTGGATCTCGACACCTTCTCCGGCAGAGGGCTTACAACATGTAAGACAACTTGAAAAGGAAAGATTAAGACATGGAGGTGAGACAATGAGATGCTTTTAAACTCTAAGGTCCTTTTGGTTGTTAAAAATAGGCCTTAACGAATGGAATAAAAAAAGATAAAAAGAAATAGAAAGTAATCTTGTAACTAGGTTTAATATATTATGTAAAAAAATGAAATATATTTTTTTATTAGATAAAAATAATGTAAGAGTGAAAAAATATTATGATAAAATGACTAAAATATTCTTTATATACAATTTTTTTTTAATATCTTCATCGTCACTCAAACATGGACGATCCATGCTAATCCGTCTTCATCATCTTGCTCTTTTTTTCTTCATCATCAACAAAACAAGAACAACCCATTTTGTTAAGGAACAATTTCATCAACAAAACAATTTCAAATTCGACAATGTCAAAACAGAATAAAAACAATTTCATCTTTATCTCCAGCAGAATCGAACCACCAAATTTCATCTTCAAGAATCCAATAACCCAGTTAAGGAAATCAGATTCAGAGGCGTCAGAAAGTGTCCGTGTCTGGCTTTCAAAATCAACAATGAGGAGGGCACCAGGTTTTAGATCCAACGAGCTAGATGACACCAACAACGAGATGGGCATTGGGTTTCAGATCTGACAAGCTCAATGACACCAACAACGAGGAGGGCATTGGTTTCATATCCAACGACGCCAACACCCATCTGGAAAGGATTTTAGATCTGCCATTGATGAAGGTGTTGAGAAGCAGAGGAAATATGATGGTTTTGTAAATCTTGGAGGGTTTTTTTGGTCTGAAATTTTGCATTCCATCAAACTCAGGGCATGTTTGGTACAAAGATTATGAGGGGGAAAGGAAATGAAAGCAGTGTAGATTTGTTGGTCCCTATTGTTTGATATGCAGATTTTTTTTTTTAATGGAATGAATTTTTTTTTTTAAATAATGGGATATACTTTCCTTTGATAAATTGATGGAATTGACTTTTTTTTAAATTGAGGATAATATTTTTAGATGGCTAAGTAATTTTTTTTTTAATTTTAAAAATAAAAAAATAAAATATAAAGATTTTTTTTTTATTTTCATTCTTTTTCCTATTTTCATTTTCATCAAAATTCATTCTATTTATCAAACGTAGTCTTAGTAGCATTCCAAAGCCTTAAGAGATCTCAGTATTTTCCATGGAATGCTACTGTACTCCAATACCTATTTCCAAGGGGCCGTTTGGTAGAACATGGAAAGGGCAATTGAAAGAGAAACCACGGACAAGTGCATTTGGTAGCTATAAAAATAGATGGAAAAGGAAAATCGAGCTGAATGCCACTTTCCTTCCCTGTAGAGCGGGAAAAGGAGCAGCGATTGTGCCACTTTTGTTAAATGCCAGTTTTGCCCTCCTGACTATACAACGGCTTGTCAATATATCTTGTGTATCCTGTTTCTTTAAGAAGTTGACTCGTTACTTGCTAAAAATTAAAGAACAGAAAAGAAGATTCATCAAACCTCCTCTTGGATCTAAAGTTATCAGCTTAACTAAAGATGCTTATGAAATTAATAAACTCATGCTGTGGCATATCTTAAATTATAGCTATAGTTACAGAGAAGCTATGAATGTTATTTTCCCATTAGATTATAGATTATATCTTTATGTAAATAGGTCTTACTAGTAGATTTCAAAAGTGAATGACAAAGGGAGAAAAAGGAGAATGCAAGAACCGAGTAGAAGTCCTATTTTGGAAATGTAAAAAAAAAAAAAAATTAGGGTTTGTTTTATTCAAGTCGATCAAGAGCCATTAAAATTAACATTCACTTCAATAAAGTGGCTTAGAACTTTGCTTGGTTCTTCTCTTCAATGTCGCAGATGGGTTGCACTCTATCATGATTGCTCAGTCACATTAACCCCAGCAAAAGATGGAGCGGTGGCAATAAGGACGAAAAGAGAGGATTTGGTTGTCAATGATGCACAGTATAGCCACAAATAGCATAAACTAAAATATAAATTTTTTTTTTTAGTTTTGCAAAAATGGGCATACATGTCTTTTTATTATTTTATTTTCTATTCTTATATTACTTTCATTCTGTCAAACATATTAATAGAAAAGCTTCTTTTTTCATTTATACCAAACAAATTTGATTTCTTATATATATATATATATATATTTTAATTAAAACATTTTTTATATACCAAACGTGCCCCAAACATATGAAGTGACGGAAAGCTACCCCAATTTCCTTTCTTAGGTCTTGTTTTTCAGCAATCAAATGTAGACTAAAGTGAAAATGAAAGAAAATATAATATAAGAAGTAAGAGTGTGTGTAGAATTTATATTTTTTTATTTTTCTTTCCTTTTATTTTTTGTAAACTTTAGAAGTATTTTACAATTTTTACTGGTTGTAAGCTCTGAGATAAGAGGCCCATTGGTAAGGTAACAAAGTAACAAGAAATAGAGTTGACAAAGAAAATATGTAGCAAGACCTTTGCAATACATTCTTGCTCTCTCTACAACCCAAAAAAAGAAAAAAAAGAAAATCTAAACCATTTAATTCATATATAGATGGTACATGAAGGATGAATAACCCTACTCATCTAAGGATGAGTAGATAATTCACATTGGTTGATAGTATGAAGCAGGCTTGGTCTTTTTCATGTTTGATATTTATTGATGCATTGTTTGGTTGGAGGGGTTTGGGGGGGGGGAGGGGAGGGGAGAAAAATATTGTGAGTGATTTTGACCAAATTGCCCCTTGAATTATTTTTACTTTAAATATAATATAAATTTTATTTTTTTTAATAAGATTTAAAATATTTTTTATAAAAATAAAAAATATTTTTGAATAAAAATAAAAAAATTATTTTTTATAATAAAAAGTAAAAAAAAGCTTTTTTTTATAAAAATATCTTAAAAATAAAAAAAAAATTAATTAAAGGTATAATTATCCATTAATCCCTTCTCTCCCCTCCTCAACCAAACGCCATATCATTAAAACCCCTCCCCTCCCCTCCCCTCCCCTCCAAATCAATCAAACAACATATCATTAAAACCCCTTCCCTCCCCTCCCCTCCCCTCCATTAAACCAAACACTCCCTGAGGGTTCATGCAGTTTATCCGATATGATCTAGGGGTTAAGGATCCCTTGAGTCTCGTTCCGCGGCCCGGGATTAGCGTTCTCGTTTTGTAATTTATTTCCCGGGTTTCTCAAAATAACTTTTGCGCGGCTTTTTTTTTCCTCTTTCTTTGGCTTCTGACCATATTCTCTGTGCAATGAGACAGACTTTTGTCTTCTACTCGCTCTCTAGTTTCTCGGCTTTCCTGCTTGCATTAGGGAAAAATTCAATTATTCTGTCAATAACCATTCTAACGCCAAATATACTGTTTATTTTTTTAATTAAAAAAAGGATAACCAGACAAAGCAATCAGCATGCTCGCTGCTCAGTGCTCACATTTATTGCATTTCCACCCCCCCTTTTCCCACCACTTAGCTGTTCTATTCTCTCTCTCTCTCTCCCTCCGTCCACTCTGGATCTCTCTTGCAAAATTTGCTTTCTTCAGCTCTGAGTTGCACAAGTGTCTGGTTAGTGTAAATTTTAACAAAATATATTGTTTTTCTTGATTTTCTCGGAGATAGCCAGGTGTTGATCCGGGTGCTGACCATCTGGAGTAACTGGCTTAGTTGTGATCTGCTTGTTGGGTATCTCATTTCTGGATTGCATGTGCTTTTCTTTTTCCTATCTATTTCCTTCAAAATATGCGTATTTCCTCTGTGAATTGGTGGAGGAAAAAAAGTTGGCGATTAGTGTTTTTGGGTCGTCATCACTCATCGGTGTCTGTGTTCAGAAAGATCCGCTTTTGGTGTTTATTGTTTAATGTTGCCAAGGAAGTGGCTTTGAGAACTTCAATGTAGGAAGAATCTGCGAGCATTGTAAGAGAGGTAGTCGGTGGTTCTGATCTCTGTAAATGCTGCCCCTGTTACGCCACAGATAAACCTTTCATCCTCTGCACATTTTCCAATAGGTGTCAGATTCGATATCTTGGATACTCCTGAAAGTACTTTCTTTTCATCACCTTTCCATTTTTGGGCTTTGGAGAATACATTGTGATTTTGGAGAATTTTTTTTTTCCATAGAAATTACTTTCTATGATATGAAAGGAGTCATCTTTCTGCATATATGCTTCCTAGGCTAGCAGATCACTAGTTTCTTGTGTTGGGGGAGGTATGGAATTTGGGGACTTCGTATCGATCCCAAGGTTTCAAGCCTATCAAATTTTTTGACAGCAGAACTAAAGAGTGAACAAAGAAAAAGCTCCTCTCTTTTTTAAGTTTTAACGGCTCCCGCAAAATATTCCGTTTGTTTGAAATTTTTTGACGGCAGAGTCGCAGAATTTGAAAATAAAGTAGTTTTTCACGCAGGAAAAATATCTTCGTCTGTATAATCACTCACTTCTGTTTTGAGGTAATTGTAGGTTTTAATTGAAAAGACCCCCCTGTTTACGGTGTAGAAAAGTTATTGTTTTTCAAAGAAAAGGTTGTAGAGAATGAATTTTTTCAAAGTGAAGAAGTTCAGAATACCTCAGAAGGTAGATGGACAGAAGTATATATCGGACGAGCCATTGCCAGAACCTGAGGAACAGAAGCCTGAGAATGGTGGTGATGATCAGTGTAAATCAGCAAATTCAGATCCTGCAGTGGAAGCTGAGGACGATGACGATGATTTTATTACCAATGAGGTAAAGAGGAGGCTGAAAGAATTGAGAAGAAACAGTTTTATGGTGTTGATTCCCGAAGAAGAGTCATGTCTGGAGGATGAGGAGGAGGAAGAAGGAGAGGGAGAGATAAGTTCTAGTGAACGGAGGGATGTGGAAGCAGAAGGTCAGCAATGGTGGCGTGGTTTTGATGCTGTGTTTGAAAAGTACTGTGAAAGAATGCTCTTCTTTGATCGTGTGAGCGCCCAGCAGCTTAATGAAGTTGGCAAAGGTATATTATTTCTATTTTCTGTTCATTGTCAAAGATCAAAACTTGTTTATTTTCCTCTATCTATATCCTTAATATCTAGATACCACCGATGGTTGGGAAGGTCTGCTTGGGTTTCGGGTTCAATTAGGTGCAGACTACCTTTTTTCTGTGACGCATGACTAGAGCAATGACAGAGGAAATATGTAGCCTTATTACTGTTTTTAGGAAATGATATATTAACCCTAAGAAGAGATCTTGTAGGCATAATGGTGTCTTATCATTTGGAGTGTTTTAATTACATTTCCAGCTACATGTACTCAATAATGCATGAAGAATTTAGGAGTTGGGTTGTGCTAGCAATTTGTTAAATTGAATTGAACAGTCTGTCCTGATTGAGTTTGGAATGTTACGTGATAAAACTTAGGAGTTCTCTTTCATTATCCCAATGCAAAGCATTGCTTCTATTGTTCCAGATTGATATAGAATTTAACTGTTGTAAACTAGTGGAGCAATTGTGTTCCACAGTTTGACATGCACGGTTTGTAATATTATATAAGGTTGAGCCATACCTGACTACTCTGATGAAAAAAAGACAGAATTAGTTATATTCAATCTTTAGAGAGACTGTTTGGAGATAGTAACCTGGGTATACTCTTTTCTTTTGCCACCTGCTACTCCCGAATTCCTATTGCTGCTGACCAAATGTACACTCCGTGGTGTCTTTGCATTTGTTATGTCTTGTGATATGCTACATCCTCACTACATTAGGCACCCAGTGCCCCTCAACTCTGTCTCCTAGATCTGCATCGAAGAAGCTGGCATTCCCCCTTCGTTGTCTTTCCTTGAAACAATTTGGAGAAACTGATGATGAAACTGAACATCTTCAACAACCTCAAAATGATCCCTACCAGGATCTTGAAACAGCATATGTTGGCCAGATATGCTTGACTTGGGAGGCACTTCATTGTCAATACACTCAAATGTGCCAGAAGATATCTTGGCAACCCGATAGTCCTACCTGTTACAACCACAGCGCGCAGCAGTTTCAACAGTTCCAGGTTTTGCTACAAAGGTTTATTGAGAATGAACCTTTTGAGAAGGGGCTTAGAGCTGAAATTTATTCCCGCACAAGGAACACTTTGCCTAAACTGCTTCAGGTTCCTAATATTCAAGGTGAAGGATCTGTGAATCATTTGCATTTAATTGGATTGCCATTAATATAAATGAAATTAGAAATTGTTTATTGGTTACTGAATGTAGTTCTGGTATGTATGTCTCTAATTTTTGTGTTTGTATGACCAAGTGCTCTGCTTCATACATCTATTCAGGTTCAGATCGACAGTCAACAGAAGATGATTCTGACATGAGAGTTCTTGCTTCTGATCTTATCAGGATAATGGAAAACTCTATCCTTACATTCCACCTTTTCCTGAAAAGGGACAAGGAAAAGTCAAGCGCAGCTGTTAACCCGTTTGGAAATCAGAACCAGCTTTCAACACCCTTACAACAGGTTCAGTCTAGTCTTGAGAAGGTAAATTCAGATGCACTTGTAATCCAAGTTCCAGTCCTTCAGATATAGTAATGAACCTTTGAAGCACGAGTTAGTCACCATTCCTCGCAGTTATAACCTTTCTGCTTGAAGTTAGCAGTGTCGTCTTAGTTTCTTACGTCTCATATTATTTATCAATCCTGTAGATGTTATCGTCTATATCCAAGGCATGCCAATTATCCAACACCATGTGCTACTACATGCTGGTGGCAACTTGTGCCAACCGGCGATTACATTTCTGCAGCTAAACATGCTTTTTGTTGTGAATGATGAATTATGCGAGTGAAAAAATGCGCAACATTTTACTCTATTTCTGTTGCAAATGCAGAAAGTGATGAAACTGAAGGAATTGAGGAGAAAGAAGAGAGGTTGGAAAAAGTATACTTGGCCTCAAAAGCATGAGGACATACAGCTATTGATGGGTCTCATTGACATCAAAATCCTATCAAGGGTTGTGAGAATGACGAGGATAACTAACGAACAGCTGTTTTGGTGTGAAGAAAAGATGAAGAAACTAAATATATCGCATAGTAGGTTAGAGAGAGACCCATGCCCCATCCTCTTCCCCTGCTAATGTCCATGTTATGTATCAGCTACATAGCTGGATATGAAATGTGTTATTGTCATGTGACTGGGTATGAACTTTCTAGGTTCTGTGTATATCTCTTAATATTGTATTGCATTTCAGAAACTGGTCATTTTGATCTGTCTTGGAGCTGAAAATTGCGTCAAAAAATGGCGAACCCCAAACATTAGGGGCCGCACCTGTCGTGGTCCAAAAGCATTGGAATTCTCTTTCCAGATGCCTTTTACTTTATACACGTAGCATGTCTGTGTCTCTTTATTAGCAGAGATCCGCCACGCGTACACGTAGCTCCTTGCTTCGCTCACCATGTGATTTCATCAAGAGTTTAAACTACTTATTCTATCAACGTAATTTTAATCCGCTTGTCTTCACATTCAACAACATGATCATATGCATATCGTAAAATTATTGTGATAAAAATATTAAAAGTTCATGAGCTTCACTGCCCTTAATTATTTGGCTACATTAAAACCTAATAAGTTCCTCTTTACACATTAATATATTGCCCTAATTTGAATATATAAAATTTGATCAATGTCATGAGCGGTATGTTAGCGGTAATGTCATTATACATGGTTACAGAAAGCCTACTGATTTATTAATTGTTAATTCTAAGTATATTACATATTTCTTTTTTCTTTTTTATGAAAAAATTATACTACTTTTTGTAGACTTTGATTTTTCAATTTATACAACTTGCAAGCATATGGTCCCAAAAATGAACATGATATAAAATTTTTATTCAAAAAATTCAATCAAAATATTATCATTTGTATGTAATTTAAGGAAATCTCTTACCCTTCACCTTTGGAGTTCTTTTTTTTTTTTGTTTACAAAAATTCTGAAATTTCATTCCATTGTCCAAACCCTTGGAACACTTCAGTGGGGTTTTACAGTGTGACATTTGTTTCCTAGACTAACGAATTCTGCTTCACTCTCTTTGACTCCCCCCCTCTCTTTCACTCACTCATATTTCATCTCTGCTGTTTCGACAACTGCGCAGAGCTTGAAAGGTCGAGGAATTCGTTGCATCTAATTGTCATGGTCCGCGCTGTCAGCTGGTGAGTTTGTTGCAGTTTTATCGGCCTTTCAATTCATGCTCTGAAATCGTCACCTATCGATCAAAATTCTTATTCTTTGTAACCATTTGGTGATGATGCTGATTCTTTCTGAATTGGGTTTTAGTGTTCTTTATAGCTTGAAGTTTTGGGATTTTCCTCCTTTGAAAGCACTTTGTAGTTTCATTTGAGATTAACGTGGGAGAGTTTGAAGTTGATGTTCAATTTTGTTTTGTGGGAGTGCCTAAGATAGTTTGCTTTCTTGAATTTAGCTTGACCATTACAGGGTACCCATCATCCAGTTATGGTATTTACTTCTTTAAGGGTGCTTTTTGAAAGTATATCAAAGATGGCTTCCCCTCTCTATTACTATGACCGTATGAGCCTATTGTAGGAAAAACAGACAAATTTACATAGAAAATCTAATTCCAGAATAATAAACATGGCTCAAGCATTCATCTGTCAAGAACAGGATAGGCTTGCAGCTGCAAAATCATATGCGTCTTATCCACCCAGGTCGCATTTGTAAAATGAGTACAGCACTACAGCTCTCCCATTATGGGATATGAAGGATTTTTTCTTTCTTTTCCTTTTTTTATTCTTTTTTCTGTGAGGAATTTGACACCGTTGATAATGCCTCTCTTGCTACATTTATTCTGTTTCTTATTGGCAGCTTCATTATGATTGTCAACTTTGTTGATCTGTTAGTGTCTTGCCAAGGCCAAGTTGAAAACCTCATATTTTACTTGCCCAAATTTGTGGATAGTCTGTGGTTTTAGGTACTTCCTTTTTGTTGTATCACACAGGATCTAGCTCTGGTTTGGATGAACTTGGGAAGGTAATTTTTAAGAAATAGGATGGCAACTGAGAGACCTGTGAGAATGGTGGAAAGCAGCCAAACTAGTAAATGGCTTTCCTCAAAGGATATTTCAGTATTTGGATCTTCCTTGAAAAATAAGGCAACAGAGGAGTTGGACATTTTCTTAAAGGGACAAAAGTTTAGGGGAGGCCAAGCAAACTTTATTCCTAGTCGAAGTGGTAGTGCTCCACCAAGTATGGAGGGCTCAGTTACAGCAGTTGGAAATATGTTACCTGTGAAGGATTCTAGGCTGATTTCAAATTCACGTAGTTTGGACAATGGTCTTGTGGATCACAAGTCTGAAGGGGAGCTATTTGATCCTTCTTATGTTGCATATTGCTCCTTGGAGCTCAACTTGGATCCCAAGCTTCCTCCAAAGCACCTGCAAAGTCAATTTTGTAATTATGAAGAAAATCAAGGCATCACTTCTTCAGATAATGGTGGCATGGCTTTCCCTTCTACTAATGAGGGGCCCAACAAAAAGGGTTCACCTGAGCAAGCTTCAGAAGGATTGTTCAATGCCAGTAGTATACCTAGGCCTGGGCAGAATGCAGTCCCATCAGCTAGTCTTCACAAAAGCTTGGTGGATTTGATACAGGTATGATGCAGTTGCCAAGAGTCTTCAAGGCCTTATTAGGAATGTTGCTTTCTCTTGGCAAATACTTGGAAATTGAACCAGTAAAATATACCAAATTAGGTTGAACAAAGCCCTCTTTTTCCCCCTCCTACAATTTTTCTGTTTTTGTCTATTATCAATTTCTTCTGTGTTTAAGATTCCACTCTAATTATTGTGTTTTCTGCCCACAAGACTTCACATTTTATTGTTTCTGAATTCATATTTTGTAATTTTACATTAGGATGTCTTAAAAATGATATTTTTCTGCATGCTCATTATTTGTTATTTTTTGTGACTAGCTTGTTGTCTACTAGTCTCTTGCAATTTTTTCTTTGGTATGGAACATTGGTTTTTTCAAATGTTACTTTGATTATGATGTACTGACCTTTTTTTTTTTTCTTTTTGTTGTCAATTATTAGGAAGACTTCCCCCGTACCCCTTCCCCTGTGTATAACCAATCTCATTTATCAAGTCATGCTGCAACTGAGGATTCAATTGATGTTGATGTGCATGCAATTTCATCAAGTGTTTCTTCAATAGATTTATCAAACCAGTCAGACTCAGCTACATGTTCTACAAGTGTTGTGGAGACAGGCATCCTGAAGGTAGATGCTTGTGAGTTAACATCAAATGAAGTTTCTCTGGTTAACTTCTCAAGCTTGCAGCATGCTGATGGAACCCAAAGCCTGCTAGTGGACTCAACATGCAACAAAGATGCTGCGCTGAAGGATTATATATCAATAAATGGAGTTATACACGCAGAGGAGCATAAATTGAGAGCATCTAATGTTAGAAAACAAAAACAAGAAGAACAACAATATTACGGTAGGAATAAGCTAAATCAATCTTTTACTTGTGGCTATGCTTATCAATTTCCAGTTACAGAGTTGCAATTTTCTCAAGGGTTGAACAATTCACAAAGTTACTTGGGAATGCTTGCTTATAGTCATTCACAGTACTCATCTCTTGGGATACAATCATCATTGCCTTCTCCTGGACTTACTGGTCCCTTTTATGCAACTCCAACAGCATTTATGACTTCAGGAAACCCATTTTATCCTAATTTTCAGCCATCTGGTTTACTCCCTCCACAATATAGTTTAGGTGGATATGCTTTGGGTTCTACCTCAGTTCTGCCATGTATGGCTGGATATTCTTCTCAAGGTGACCTGCCTCTTCCATTTGAAGCTGCAGGCAGTCCAGACGTGAATGGTCAAGCTACCAGCGTTTCATCTGGAGAAGGTGTTCCACATGCATGTGATTTTCAAAATCGCAGCAAGATTTATGGGCAGTATGGATTATCGCTGCAACATTCATATGTTAATCCAATTAATATGCAATATTATTCCCACTCTTTTGGTGATGCGTATACTGCTACTATTCAGCAGAATCAATTGTCATCAAGAACTCTGACTGGAGGACAGGTTTGTTCTCTACTTTCACAGCAAGATTCAGCTTTTCCTGCCTATTTAAATGGTCAGAAATATCAATCTCCAGTACATGGTAGCTTGACCATTCCAAGTTCAAAAAATATGGGGATCTCTGGAAGTCGCTATTTTGGGGACTCCAATATGGGTGCCATGATGCAATATCCTGCTTTGTCTCTCGGCAGTCCAATCTGTCCATCCTCACCAATGGGTGGAACTAATCCTCTAGGTGGACAAAATGAGAAGAAGATGCCTCATGTTTCTGTCAGAAATGCCGGATTTTCTTCTGGACAGAGAGGAATTAGGAGTTTTGATGAACCCAAGAAGCAATTTTTTCTAGAGGAACTTAAATCCATCAATTCTGGGAAGTTTGAACTCTCAGATATAGCAGGGCGTATTGTTAAATTCAGGTATTTTCTAATGTGTCAGTTCCAATCTGTAATTATATGTGGTATTATCTCCTCTATGAGAAGGGAATAATTTGTTTATTAATGTTTGACTTAGCATTGACCAACATGGAAGTCGATTTATCCAGCTGAAGCTTGAAAGCTGCAGTGCTGAAGAGAAGGTGTCTGTTTTTGAAGAAATCCTTCCATATGCCTCAAAATTAATGACAGATGTGTTCGGTAATTATGTAATTCAGAAGGTATACTGTCAAAATCTATGTCCCCTAAATTATTACTTTTTTTTTTTCTTCTTGCTCTGGTTTATGCACTTCTAATTTTTTTTTACATGATTTTGCTAATTTAGTTATGTTCAATGCAGTTTTTTGAGCATGGAAGTCCTGATCAGCGAAAAACCCTTGCAGATCAACTTTCTGGGCAGATTTTACCATTAAGTTTGCAGATGTATGGTTGTCGTGTTATCCAGAAGGTATGATGATTTCTTGAGTAAGTACTTGCCATAATTAATTATTTTCCTGCTGCCCTCTTAGGTGATCTACTGGTGTCCCTGAAATGTTATAACCTGAGGAATATTTGCTTTCATTGACAATTTCTAGTCTAGACATTACCATATCCATGTTGCATTACTTGCAGAATTACTCCATTCCTGATATAATTTTTTTTTAAATGATTTTGACAATAGCATAGGATGCTTTAGATACACAGAGATTTAATTAGTCTTATATTTTTTCTTGTGGTCTGAAGGAAGTGGGAAAGAGAAGCATTAAGATGTGTACATGCATGATTTTATGGTTCAGGAAATTTTGGATATGATTGTCCCCATAATTTAGTTCTAAAAAATAACATTATTTTATTGTATGAAGACTCCAGATTTTTTTTTGAAGTTATAATAATTGATGGTGGCCTCCTCTATAACATTATTTTATGAACTTTCTTTTTGTTACATATATATTCTCTCTCTCTCTGCCCCCCCCCCCCTAAACTCTTAAGCTTCCCAATCAATGAGTCCTTCCAAAAAAAAAAAAGGATGATGAGTATCTTCCTATATTTTATTAGGACTTTATTACAATAATTATAGATGTCCTCTCCTCATATTGTATTAGGAACCTATTGTATACTTCTTCTGTTCATTCCTTTAAATATAGGTAGTATGTAAAATAACTTAAGAAATGCATTTATCATTATTTATGAATTGTGTATTAAATATATCATGAGTTTATAAAGGTGCTGGGTTTTGGTGCATGTAAAGGTTCTATGTTCTTGCTTCTTTTAATTTTCCCTTTCTGTTAGTAATAATCTCTATAGGGTACCAAGGATGCACTCAAAGGTCAAAGTGCCTGGAAAGTGCTTTATGAATTTAAGTGGAAGAAACGGAGGCAAAATTTCTCTCCAATAGTGTTTGACCAGATATGTTACGGATGTGTGTGTGTGTGTGTGTGTGTGTGTATTTGTAAAGCTTTTTGTTGAGAAACCTGTCAATTTTTAAAGTAAGTCTTACAAATGAAGTGGGAGTGTTAAAGGATTAAGGGCTCGTTTGGTATGCAGAATGAATTTTGATGGGAAAGGGAATAAGAATGGAAAAGAATTTTAAAACCTAAATTATGTTTGGTATGATTTAAGAAGGAATATGAATAATATATCTTTTTTATGTTTGGTTATATAAAAAAAAAGAGAGATATGGAAAGGAAAGAGGGCAAAAAGACCACAACACCCGTGTCTTAAAAATAAAAAAATAATTTTGTTATTTTGGAAATGAAGAAAAAATAAAAAAATAACCCCCAATTGAGAGCCTTAATTCGGACAACCTATAGCAGGTGAATGAAGAAGCTACCTTCATCAAAGTGCTCCAACAGTTCTCGCAGAATTCCGATATCAATTGTTAGTTTCTCCAACTCGCATTGCAACACTCATCTTCTCCATCTATTGTCAAAGCCCCTTCTCTAATGCAACTTCTCTTTCAATCGATCAAAAAATATCATATTTGGAAGGAAGCCATCAGAGAATGTGACGATATTGAATACTGTCTAATTCAAAGAATCAATGGAGAAATGGTGAATCTCACCTTGTTCGATCTCCGGGAATATCACCATAGGGGAGTTATCACAGCAACCCATGTTTGCCAACAGTGCGCACAAGTTGTAGTAGCCTGAGGAAGATGGAGATGAGGTGGGAAATGTCGGATGATTCGCACGCAGGTCCTAGGCTTTTTTCAAGATAGTTGAGTTTAGATATAAAGAGCAGTGTGCTGTTGGCAAGGATAGAATGGTCATCTACAATTCCTTTCTCTCGAATCTGCTTGCTTTCCTTCGATCCAGCTAAGGAGAGTGGACTCTTGCATTTGATGGATTGCTGAATGCCGTTGGAAGAATCACAGAACAAACCAAACGCACAAAATTTTCTTTCCTTTTATTTTTCCTTTTCTTTCCCTCTTATAACCCACGTACCAAACACGGCCTATGAGTTTATTATTACCTAGGAGTCTTGGAGTTTATTATTGTATAAAGGTGTTGCAGTTATCTCACCATTAACCTAAGGAGTTTATATTGTGCGTGTGTGTCCAAGCGTTCTCATTCATTATATTTCTGTTTTAACTTTCTACCCTAAATTTTAATAGTTTTACATGTAAGCTTGCCGGTATATTGTCTTTTCACATGGTCCAGCATTCTATGAAGATCGTTTATCTTGTACCCCAAGCCTGCCATGCCCTTAGTATAAAGACATAGCAGGTTAGAATGAATCTAGTGCACTATACCTAATGTTTTTCAACCAACTTTTCCACACAATTAGTGGGGCACCTATTTTTTGTATCTTTAAAGCAATATCACTGGTTAACTATTCATTCACTTCTACATTTGTTTAGTTGGTGCGTGTTTTAGAATATGTTTTCCTCCCTTGCTTATCTCCAGTTGATTCTGGTTCAATTTTGGGATCCTTTTTCTAGGCCCTCGAAGTTATTGAACTTGATCAGAGGACACTATTAGTGCAAGAGCTTGATGGACATGTCATGAGATGTGTACATGATCAAAATGGGAATCATGTCATACAAAAATGCATAGAATGCATTCCGGTGGACAAAATCCATTTTATTATATCTGCTTTTCAAGGACAAGTTCCGACTCTTTCTACCCACCCATATGGGTGTCGTGTTATTCAGGTAATGATATACGGATTTTGCCGTGGTGGACTGTACTCAATATGAAATCTTTCAAATGTTATTTATATATTTATCTGCCTTTGTTAGAGAGTTTTGGAGCATTGTTCAGATGAGCAACGTATTCAATGTATAGTGGACGAAATCCTGGAATCTGCTTGTGTCCTTGCTCAAGACCAGTATGGCAATTATGTGACTCAGGTTGGAAATTATGTATTTTCATGCTTGCTTTTCTCCCTTTAAAAAAGTTACTTCCGTTTTACTTTGCCAGTGCAGGAGATTTCTTCCCCATAAACATAAATCATTAGCTTTCAAGATTTTCACCTGACATGCAATTTTCGACTTTTTGTATATGTTGTTTAAGCACGTTGAATTGATTAAGGAAGCTGATGTCCATCAGTGGAGCCATGATGCACATCCAGATGATGAGATATTTCTCAGTTGAATTAGTTTATTGGTTGATACATGACTGTAAGATAGCAGTGAAAACTGAAAAGCCATTGACTAGTAAAATGTCAGTGTCACACTATAACTATTGAAATGTTTAATCATCCACTACATCTCTCTCTCTCTTTCTCCATTCCTTTGTCTTTCCTTTCTCCTTCTATTTTGTTTGTTTGTCTCTATTTCTTTTTTCCAGTAAATTTAATGCTTAAACGGAAACTGCTGCAGCATGTCCTGAAGAGGGGAAAACAGCATGAAAAAAGTCAAATTGTAAGCAAATTGACTGGGAAGATTGTACAATTGAGTCAGCATAAGTATGCTTCTAATGTTATTGAGAAGTGTTTGGAGCATGGTGATGCGACTGAGCGAGAGGCCTTGATTGCAGAAATTATTGGGCAGCCTGATGAAGGCGATAATTTATTGGTAAGTCAGATCATCAGCATATAGTGTAAGTAGAAACTATTCAAGGTTTTGAATGGGGATTTAAGTTTTAACATATGCTCTGCACTGGGCTAGCTAATTCTATGAGGTAACTCTAGCCATTGGACTTGATGAATTTATATAAACTCTTGTTAAGCTTGTAGTAGTTCAACCGGAGTTGGTATCTCCCCATTGATTTGTCAATGTGAAGCCAGATCATGAGAGAGATAATTAGATTAGCATATACTCTACCGTTATTGGTCCATAGCTTTTTATGAGATAATATCTTCTGAGAAAGGGGAAAGCGGTGCCATTTCTTGTTCATCCATTGCTGCTCATAGTAAATTAGACAGATATCATTAGGTTTTTATAGAACCATTAACTTGGAGAGAAATGGCCATGTTGCTGAAATTCTCACTCTCCAGATTTTAAGTTAACTTCCAAATTTTAGTCCACGGTAAGGTTGCTGAGATTTCTATTCTGGATAATAAATCTTGCCTTTATGAAGTAAAGTCATGCATATATTTGTCTTTGCAGATTGGTGATAAGTATTAGTTCTGGAATTATTCTTTTCCTTCATGTCAAGAGTCTTGATTAACATTCAGATATCATATATTATAGGAAGGGAGATATATTATTTATTTATAAAATTTTTGGGCTGATTATCGGGAATGGACATTCATGAATTGAAGAAGATGGCACTGCCGGAGACTTGTTTTCTGTTAACTTAGTTTGCCTTTTGGGTTGCATAATGTAGACAATGATGAAGGATCAGTTCGCAAATTATGTGATCCAGAAATTTCTTGATATAAGCAACGACAGGCATCGGGAAATACTTCTCAATCATATAAGAGTTCATATAGATGCTTTGAAGAAATACACATATGGGAAACACATTGTTGCTCGTTATGAACAGCTTGCTGGTCCAGGTGAGTAGATATTCCATTTTCTGATTCATGTACATGTTCATATTCAGCAGTTTGAGTTTTCTTTTACTGGCAAACTTTCTTCTTTCTTTAAGCTATTTTTCGGATAACATGAATACAAGTGTCTCAACTTTCGATAGACTAACTGATTTATTTTCTTCCATTTGATATGCAGTAAGCGAGGCCGAGATTTCTTGAGACAGTTGGATAGGGTAATTGTATCTTACACAAACTGTCACCAAGGCTTCAGTTACAATGGGTTGCTAAAATTGTCAGAGCAACCAATGAAAAAAAAAAAAAAGAATTAGAAGCTATAGCATTTTATGCTAAGCTACCAGGATACATGAAGTTAGCTGCTCAATATCGTGAAGAAAATTTGGTTTACCATCTACTCTATTTGATATTGATATTTGGACATATTTGTATATAAATAATTAATGACATGTGCAACATAATATTCAGGCTATGGGCATATCTTTTATAGAATGATATCATGTATACGCTTAAAGGATGGAATTTATAAAAATCACTGGATTTGCACCAATCTCAAATGGCACAACGGAAGCATGATTGTTATTTTCCAAAATTCAAAGTTGCGAGTACTCTTGTTAGGATCCAATCTTTTAGTCTCGAACACACAAGAAGATAGTATAACATGAAATCTGAATGCGATGATGCATGCATGATTTCACATTTATTCTTGCAGTGCCCATATATCAGGCTATCTATAATGATATCAAAGATGAAATCTGCAAGCAGCAATTATTTTCCCCCTTCACCAACTCAATCATCCATCCATCCTTCTTCTGATGGTCAGTGTCACCACCGACTCTTTCTGTTTTGGAAACAGTTTCTTATATATATTAGGCAATGACTTCTTTTGTCAACTTAAATATTTTCCTTCATGGCCACATAAAGCCAAAATATCCTTTGACCAACTGTCAGATGCTGGAATCATATATTTTGTTCAATCGAAGTTCCAATTCTGAAGTCTATAAAAAAAAATGTTCCAATTCTGAATCATTTCTTCTATTTGCCCTTTTTTGCATGTGATGATCGAAAGCTATAGCAAGTTATTATTTTTAAGTTTTTATCGAAGTTGTAATATATATATATATATACACACACACACAATTAATTTGGAGCAAATGAGTGTGTTCGTAGGTCATACAGTGAGTAGACATTATAACATCAAACTGCGTCTTGGATTTTGAAAAAGGTTTGGGCGATACGTAACCTCTCCCTAGTTTGAATCTTTCACCTGCCACCAATTAAGTAAATGCATGTAACTTTGCTTTTGTTATTCATTTGGAAAGGAAAAAACTAAGAACAAGAACTAGCAACCAATATTCAAATCTTTGACGGCTTCAATCGTCTATGCATTGCAACAAAATTATAATATTATGTCGGTGCTGAAGTGAGGATCAACACTGCACACAGAGTTTCACGTGACCTGCACATGATTCTCATAAATGAATGCACATGTCATATTCGTCCAACGATCATTTTTGCAGTGATCATTTGAAATATGCAAAAATATGCAATTGATATGTCGTTTCCATAGTTGGAAAATGTAAAAGCATTAGATATTATTATTATTAGTTAATTTACAACAAAAAGATTATAGGAACAGAGGGATGTCACGCTTCAATATATATGTGTATGCTGCTCACGATGGGGACTGAGACCAATTTTCTTTAATTTATCTAAAATTGTATTTTGTACCTGTCATGACGTTGGGTAGAATTAGCAATATTAATGTAGAACGAAATAATTAAATGAAAACTAGTAGAACCATGTGCAGCATAAGAATCATATATGGTTTGGATATTTGATCAATCAAGCATATAGTTATATATTCCCATGTGGTAACCTATAATTTGTACAGCTGCATCAATTCGTGCCATCTATTATATAATAGGAAATTTTGTGTTATTTTTTTTTCTTTGGTCTCTCCAATATAAGCAATAAGCATATATGGCACATTAATTTCTCAATCTTAATTCATTATCTTATGATATATGCTTTCTTTTTCAGTTTGCTGCTATGCAGGGCACGTGAACTTGAGCGAAAATGAGAGCCCAGAGAGTAGTAAAATCTAGCACCAATGCGAGAGTAAAAGAAGAAGAAAGAGAGAAAAGCTTAAACACCGTCAGAACAAGCAATTAAATCATACAGTAATAGCATACACTTGTCCCAATAATTATTGGTATTAATTAGGAACTAATAATATAAGAAATTAGGGTTAGATCTAAAGAAGCATATAGTAATTGAAGTATGGGATAAGTGCATGTTATTCCATGTTTGACCAAATAATTAGGATTCATAACTATTACTTCAGGTACACTATATCCGTACTAATTAATTGCAAATTGCCTTTATCATTAATTTACATATTTTATTTCCTTGCTACCTGCTATTCTTAGGTGTGAACGGATCAAGTGATTATATTTATTTTGTTGAGAAATGAAATCAAAGTGCAATAATGACTAATCATTCTAGAGTGAGAGGTCAACCAAAAATGGAATTATTAAAAAAATTTATGTTCTAATAAATTAAAGGGGTTTCGGGTTCTGTTTGTGAAGTAAGATCAAGTCAATCTGCTGGGTCACTGCTGTTGTATTTGTTCGTTGAATTAACAAATGGCGGATTCACATGGAAATCAGAGAGTGCCATCTTCCACGATCTTCTAGCACTCCTTTTATGCGATAAATAAAATGCAACAGTAATTCAAGATGAAACTGAATTAAATAAAAAGTCCCCAACCTACAAAGCCAATAGTAATTAAGGCCAAGCAACAGATCACCCCTAGTTAATAATTAAATCTTAAGAACAACACATATGCCTAATTGCTTTTGACTGTCCAAGCATTGGTCCTCACTAGCTTCGGAAAAACCACCAGCTGGTATTAACTATAGCACATAACGTGTGAGAAGCACAATATCTTACATCAAATAGCAAATTAACAAATATAGCAGTAAAAGTTTGTTGATTACAACATCTAAAAACAATGGTAGTTAAGAATTAAACAAATTAGAGGGGAAAAAACTTTGAGAAAATGTAGTTTTTACGTATCTTAATTATTTAATCTTTTAAATTTAAAAGTATATAATTAAGTTTTCACTTGTTATATTTGTCTTTTTTTTTAGTAAATTTTTTTAAAAAACTAAATTATGTATTTCTAATAAGATTTAAAACATTTATATTCAAAAATAAAAAAAGTACATTTCCTCAACAAACCTTGTAACGGTGGTGATTTGGATTTGGATCCTCTGCAGTTTAACCTGTAGCTGTTGTTGTGCTGTTAATGAAAAAAATAAGAATGTGTTTTATTTTTATTTTTTTATTTCAAACTAAACTTATTCAAACAACAAACTTTACACCAACAACACAACAGCAGCATTTTTCAACTGTAGAAGATCTAGATTCGGGTGATTCTTATACGGAGGCAGTTGCAGCTGCAGCGAATGATAATAGGTTTGGTGCATTAATTGATATAAAATTAGTGGAGGAATAAAATAGTGTAAATATGTGCATCAGCTTATAAATCCTTGCCCCCACCACACCACATGAAGTAGCAATGGATTCAGAGAAGTCTAACAAGATCAGAGAGATTGTTAGGCTTCAACAAATCCTCAAAAAGTGGAAGAAGGTTGCAAATGCTTCCAAAAACACCTCTTCAGCCACCAGCAGCAACAGCAAAGGCATCAAGTTCTTGAAAAGAACTCTCTCATTCACGGATGTTTCATCCAATGACAATGTCGTCCCAAAAGGGTTTCTTGCAGTTTGCGTTGGGAAAGAGCTCAAGAGATTCATTATCCCAATGGATTACCTGAGACACCAAGCATTTGAGGTGTTACTGCGACAAGCCGAAGAGGAATTTGGTTTCCATCAAGAGGGAGCTCTCAAACTTCCATGCCAAGTATCCTCGTTTGAGAACATATTAAAGGTGGTGCAAGACAAAAAACCAGTCTTTTTCAGTGCAGACAAGGATATTATTACGTGTTACGCATCAGATTGTGAGGTTACACCCACTCATCATGCTCAAACGTGTAGATGATCAATTCATAAACTTCACTGGACTCTTTCTTTTCCTTCTCTTGGTTTGTCTTGCAGAGAAACGAGTGAAATTTCAGAGCAAAGTTTAGAGCTTGAAAAATCCTCTTTTAATTTTATATGATATGCTCATTAGTCATGTATAATCATCATTAATTTCGCACACCCAAATTGATGTCTTTGGATTAATCTACATATATATTCATATTCTCATTATTGCAAAAGACATCAATCAAAGAGTTTCTCTTTGAAATAACATCTATATGTACAGTGACGTCCTCTTGCTAATCATTATATATACCGATCTTCACTTAGTATGTATTGTTGTTACAATTAATCGAGGTTGTTTTGGTGGAAAGGATCATGCTTAATTCGCACAAAGAAAAGGAGGAATGAAAGAGAAGAAAAACAAAGCCAATTACCTTGCACTTTTTTGTTAGAAATAGGAATAGAATGTATTCAATTACTCAAATGATCCGAATTATGCGGATTCCTATAGCGAATGATGACTCAATTTACCAGTTTTTTTTTTCTCAATTATGAATTTAATTTCACAGGATGAACTATAGGCAGCTAGTACCAATTGGTACCATAAATAAGAGTAAGATGCACCATATGGCACACTTCCTTTTTTCTACCCTTGTATATATTAGTTGTATATATACTATACATACGGGAGATTCAGAACATGACGAACTATATGTTTAGTCGCATCTTACGTAGTTTTTCGCCGTTCTTAGAGGACATCATCATCTGGGGTCTTTTGAGACATGTGATCAAGATTTGCTCAAAATGTTCTTCTTCACAGGGGATTTCAGCAGCACCATTATACTCCTCAGCCACCCTTAAACCAGGCATCGTCAAAAAGCTAATTGGAATAACAAACCTTCGAAGCTGTGGCCCCACAAGAACAGCTATAAATCCTTTGGGAACATTATACTTCCCCGAATACCTCTGCTGCCGTCCGATAACTCTCCGGCAAGCAATGACTCCAACACTTTCTTCGTGCTAATTAAGTTATCAGGTAGAACAACTGTACTATCAGTCTATCACTAAAGAAGACGCACTTGAAATTTTTACCAAGAAGCGCACACACCTCATTACCCTAAGCTCTAGTGCTATGCTATTCCCTCTCTTTCTCACTCTCAGTTACTGTACTTGTATTGCTGCAACGGATGCTTTCAAGGCTTCCCCAATTTCTCTTTCTATAGGCGCCGAAGTTGGCTAGCCAACAGCTTCACCAAGGGGCAAGCCTCCATATAGTGAATATAAGTAAATCCCTTTCAAATTAACTGTGCGCATTACTCTTCCAGTTTTCCCTTTTAACCAGCCAAGAGATTGGCATTTATTAACACACATGCTGACAGTGACTATTGGACCAGACGTAAATGGCTTCTAAATTGACCTCATAATGATTTCTTTTATCCCAAAGGATGAAGACTTATGGTAGCAATCAGGTGTAATGGCATGTCTACAATTCAAGACATACTTCCAGCATCTTATTTGCCTCCCACAGTGAGAAAGTCCTTTAATACCAAAAGACTTCCACAATCATAGTCATCCAGGCAAAAATACCAAAACAACAAAGAAAGGAGTTTGCCTCCTTTCTCACCGAACAAAATCAAGAGAGAGAGGAAAAAAATCAATTGATATCTTCATCAGTGACAGCAAGAAATAATAAAGACAACAGATAAGAAGACCATCCAATAAGAACGAGTATAGCACATTACCCTAGCATGACAGTTCTAAGTTCATATAATGGTTCATGCAATTGGCCCACCAAACCCAATTAAAGTCAAATTAACATGAAATCAACTAAAGAATATGACAGTATCAGCTATACTCCAGGTACTATTTCCGGGCTTTAAATGTGCATGCATACATTTCTGATGTAAGAAAATCTCCAAGAGCAAAATTCAGACCAGAAGATTTTGACAGCTGTACCTATAAACTCCGACATGTATAATGACTATTATATTAATACAGTTTTGATATGCCAATCACGCTTTTATGTGCTAGAAAAGAACATTGTTACCCTGGTATCATGGCCAAATGTCTTTTTGTCTATCGCCCCTAATCCTTTTTCCTCCTCTGTTTTTTGCTTAATGCAAACCTGAATAGTGCACCAAACAGAATAAACGAGTAACCATAAATCTAAGGTGATGCAAAAGCATAATTCTTCTCACTTTGGTGAAGAGATTTTAAAATTCATTCGTAAAAGAAAATCCAAAAATATATAAAACTTGGACTTGAAAGATTAGGAAACAAATCATGCTTTTATTGGTAAGCTTTAGGGGTTGCTTTTTCAACAGGCTTTAGGAATCTATTTCATTTAAGATAGTTATGCTCTTTTCAAATAAGAAGCCATAGGTTCCTCTTAGAAGTTCAAGGGAGTCTCCAAAAACTAAGGTGTATACTATATTTGGTATACCCTATCTTGTCCAGCCAAATTAGGCTAGGTTGGACAAGGCGTCCAAAAAAAAAAAAAGATGGGTTGGGTTTGGCCTATCTCAATAATTTAAATAAAAAAAATTAAAAAAATATTTTTTAAATAAAATTTTATAAGAAAATTTTAATTTTTTTAGGGGCAAATATAATTTTATTAGAACTTATATGAAAATCTCAATTTTTAGGAATCATTTTTTAATTTTTACAATAAATTTCATAAAAAAAGAAAAAAGAAAAAAAGGATTAGACAACCTAATAGTAACTCGGCCTTACTTGGTATCAAATTGGATTGGACTTGAGCAACGGATTTTAATTTTAAAACTTGTTTAAAATTGGATCAGGTATTAGGTTTGGTTGAAATTTAGCTTGACTTGGCCCCTATATACTTTTATCAAGAATCAATAATCCAAATAAATAACCATGAAGTGAAGGTAAAGCCTTTAAGTGTTCTTTTGTAGCTGTAGGACTTAAGTATACCAATCATTACATAGAATGGAAAAGTAACAATAAGCATATAATGCTTTTAAAAAAAATTAGACAATTATTAATAGAATTGATTGATTTAGATAATCCTATGCTAATGTAAATAATCATAAGCATAAACCATGTCTGAGAGTGTCCCTTGGCTATGGGAATCCAAGCCTCTTGTTAGGAAACTAAACTGCAAACAGATAGTAAATCATTTGACTATGCTTACAAGAGGACATAATTGTTTAATAAAACAGAACAAACCATCCAACATGGATGCAAAAGCTTTTAGTTGTTCCTCAAATTCAACATCTAAAGATCTATTGAGATGTTTTATCAACTTAAGAACTTAGAAAACTTCACATTAGTTTGATGCAACAAACGTAGCTAAAAGATAAAGATCGAAACATATGAAATCAAATAGAAAATGAAAATATTAGTTTTCTTAACAGAGTATAATCAACTTAAATTGCATGTATTCCAATAAGCATACCCAAACCTACAGATCATTGACAAGATTACAGAATAGAATTAGATCAACCATCATACTTCAGTATGCCTACTAATTTATATTATACGTGAGCTATATATATGTATACATATTGAAATTGGGTTAACATTTGAAAAAGTGAGGAGAAAGAAGTGTTAGGAAAGGGTGTACATAGATCGAACAATAATGGGTAAATTTAAACCTTTCTCTACTTGAAAGAACTTGTGAGGAGCTAATACCAACGCGTAGAAAACATTCCAAATGGTAGATATATAAAAATGCACTAAAATAAATAAGAATAGGAGAACATACAATTTTAAATGTAGAAAACCATCTCAATGTTAGAGGTAAAACTATGGGACCCAGTCTAAAAAAATTTCAATATCAATAGATCAATAAATATATCAATGAGTCTTTAATGTTACTAAGAACTTAACTCAGCTTTTAATCATTATTAACAAAGTGAAAATCACCATAGTGACAATGCATAAAACCCAAGCCAAATAGATATAGGAACTTAACTAATAGAGAAGAGAGAAATAATCTGACTACACAGTTAAAACACTTACAATACCACGAATAACATTGAAATTTCATAAAGATTTAAGCACAATTGACCTTTAATTAAGATCATAAAATAAGCAAAATTTCTTCTCCTTTTCTCGTTGGCAGCACTACATGTATATATTGTAAGAGAATAAAATTTTTCCTTTTATTTCTATTGCTTACACCTCTTCACACTCCCTTTTGCATTAGGTCATATGCACACTCGAAGGCTAAAAAGCCCATCACGTCACATGTACTTAAACCATCCATCCATCCTTTTTAGTTTTCGTAAAATAACATCAAGTGGGCTCCACATGAAGAGGATCCATAATGAATTCCCTTTCCAACTTAGATGAAGGCATTTGCCAAATCGGCACTTATACAGTAAGTTTTAAAATTCTCTTTTAGTAGAGATTTCTTCAACATATTTGAACAATTGTCATTTGTGTGAATTTTCTCAAACTCAAGTGACTTAGAGTCTAGAATATCTCATATTTACTGATATTGCATATCAATAAGCTTAGATCTATCGTGGAAAATAGGATTCTTGCCCAAAAGGATAACACTTTAACTATTAAAATACAAAATATACCTTTTTTAATCAAAGCCTAGGTTCATGCATAGACTTCTTTATCTAAAGCAACTCCTTGTAAGCTTTGGTACTAGCAATCAACCCAATCTCAGTAGTAGACAATGCAACACACTTCTGTAACCTGAATCGTGATGCCATTGCTCCCCCTGCAAAGGTTATCAAATAGTTAGAAGTAAACATACTGGTATCCATATCTTTATGTCTAAATTTGAATTAACAACAAAGAACAATTTACCAGTTCCAAAATAGAGTTTAAACTAGAAGTACCTTAAAGATATTTTAGATTTCATTTCATAACATTCCAATGTTTTCTACTAAGATTAAAGAGAAGATGACTAACAACACCAATTACATGAGTTATATCTGGCCTTCTATAAACCATGGCAAACATAAACTTCGTATTGCAAATGCATAAGGAATATGCTCCATTTCTTCTTTTTCATCATCACTAGAAGGAGCATGTCTAGTGCTAAGCATAAAGTGAGTAGAAAGATGTGTGCTTATTATTTTAGCCTTGTCTATGTTAAATTGCTGTAGTACTTTCTCAATATACTTCTCTTAAGACAGCCACAACTTCTTGGTCTCTTTATCATGTGTAATATGCATTCTAAGAATTTGTCGTGTTAGTCCTAGGTTTTCATTGCAAAAATCTTACTAAACTCTTTTTTTAATCTATTAAATCTAGAAGAATTCTAAGTAACAATTAGCATGCCATCAACTTAAAGAAGTAACATAATGAAATCATTGTTACAGAATTTTTGCATGAACATACAATGATTAAAAGTAGTCTTCTTATATCTTTGCTAGATCATAATAGACTCAAACTTTTTGTATCACTATCTTAGAGTTTGTTTTAAATCATACAATCTTTTTTCAACATACAAACATAATTCTTTTTACCCCTCACCATAAAATCCTTAAGTTACTTTATGTAAATCTCCTTTTTTAAATCACCATGAAGAGAACTAGTGTTCACATCCATCTACTCAAATTTTAAATTAAGGTTGGCTGCTAAACCAAGAATAACTCATATAGAAGACATTTTAATAACAAGCAAGAAAAGTTCCTTGAAGTCAATAGTCTTTCTCTGACTAAAGCCATTGAAACTAATCTAAATTTATATCATGTTGATAAAGCACCCTCTTCATTCTTCAACTTGTAAATCCATTAATTTTTTAAAGCTTTCCTGTCTTTAGCTAACTTAACTAGCTCAAAAGTATGACTATCATATAGAGATTTTTTCTCATGTTTCATGGCTGCAACCTATTCAGCCTTCCACTCACTCTCCAAAGCTTTCTCGTAGCACTTGGGTTCTTCCCCATCAATGAAGAGCACATATTTATTAAATAAATAACAAGTTGAAGGAACTCTTTGTCTAGTAAACCTCCTAAGTGGAACTGAGTTCATCAATAATCCTATGAGCAAGAGCATCTATCTCAATATCATTAATATCATCACCCTTAATTTAGACATCTTGAACATGATTCTGCACATCATTATGATTGTCAAACTTAACTACATCAAGTGTAAGTGTCATAGGAGCTAGAACTAGTTCTAAGTCAACTAGGTCATTAGTACTATGAGACTTTGATATTTTTGCCTTGCTAATATCTTTTGTGGCTTAATCCTCTATGAAAATAGCCTCATGACTTTTGATAAGCTTTTTTTTAACTAGATCACAAACTTATAACCAAACTCATCATGACCATTGCCAATGAAGATATACTGTCTTGTCTTAGCTTTTAACTTAGACCTCTCATCTATTGACATATGTACAAAAACCTTATAGGCAAACACATGCAAGTGGTCATAGGAAACATTCTTGCCTTACTACACTTGGTTAGGAACATCAAATAATAAAGCAATAGTAAGAGATAAATTAATAACTTGTGCAGCAGTATATAAAGCCTTACTCAAGCACTTTTATTTCTACATCTAACTCTCTACACTAGTGTTCTATTTACTCTCTTTGTTAGGCCATCAACTAAGGACTCTTAGAAGGCATCTTCTAGTGTCTAATACCCTACTCTCTATAATACTCATCAAATGGTTCACAATATTTACATCATATTAGTGCGAGTATCATTTGGTTGCTTTTTTGTTTCTCTCTTAATAAAAGCTTGAAATTGCTTAAAAACACCAGGTACTTAGTCCTTTGACTTTAAGGCATAACCTTAGAGATTCCTTAAACAATCATCAATAAAAGTCATAAAATAAAGTGAACTACTAAAGGTTTTTACCTTCATAAGGCCACAACGATCAAAATACACCAACTCAAGCAACTTTGATTTTCTTAAAGGGGGATGGCTTTTGAAAGAGATTCTATTCTATTTCCCAACCAAGTAGCAAACACACTTTCTTGCATTTTTCAAACCTGAAAGTAGATTCTTCTTGGCCAAACAACTAAGTCCCTTCTTATTGATATAGTTAAGCCTCTTGCACCATAACATTGAGGAATTATTATACTTAACTATATTAATAGTATCAAAGGTAACTAAAGTTTAGGTCTAATACAAATAATAAAAAAACTTCTTTTTCACGTACTACAACCAAAGAGCCCTTAGTGATTTTACACTATCCATCATCAAAGGTATTAACTTAACTATCATCACCAAGAACATTGATAAAAAACAAATGCAAGTAGATATTAGGTGCATTTTTAACTTCTTAAAAAATAATTTTACATTATTACTAGTTTACAAAATAATAGTCCTAATACCAATAACCTTTTATAGACCATCATTATCCATCTTCCATAACCATAGTCACTTGGAGAATAAGATGTGAAAAAAATGCTTCTTTCATGTCACATGAAGTAGGCACCATTATCCAACATCTAGCTTGATTCATCATAGGCAACATTAATAAGATTCTAATAATACATAATCATAATATCTTCTAAAGTAGTGGTAGTAATATGATCATCATTGTTATTGTGTTTCTTGTCTTACTTGCCTTTATTCTTGTTTTTTCTTTCTCAACTTATAACAAAGCTTCTTGACATGTCCCCTTCTCTTACAATAATGACACTCAAGATTTGTGTACTTGGACTTTGATTTGCTTCTACTATTATTTCTAGTAGTTTCTCTTTAATGCCTTTCCTTGCTTTCAAAGCACTCGTTAAATTCATTCAAGTAATCAGAATTAGAACTAGCCCTTATTGTACCTTAAATTCATAGCCTTTTTAATTAGAAACAATTTATTGTTACCAAATTTAGAAACATACAAGGATTCAAACTTTTCTTACAAAGTTCTAGCATGTGACTCATTAAAGATGTGATTCAAAACATTATCCTCTACCTCATGCTGAATAAAGCCACGACCATCTCATGCTTAAAAGTTCATTCTTCTTTAGTTTTAGATTTGGTCTTTGATTAACAAACACAGGCAAATAGATCTTTCATCTTTTATTTTAATTTATAATAATTTGTGCCATTCAAACTAATCATTTTACTATAATTAGGCTTCATCTTTTAATCAAACAAAAACCAAAGGTAAAAATCAAAGCTCTAATACTATTTGTTGGTAAAAGGTTTACACAAGTAGAATAGTAATAGGTCTACTAAAACCTTTCTTGCTTGAAAAAACTTGTATCGACTTGTAAAAAATATTCCAAATAGTAGATAAATAAAGATGCCTCAAAATAAATAAGAATGAGAAAACACAAATTTTTTAATATGAAAAACTCTCTCGATGTCAGAGAAAAAAATCACAGGACGTAATGCAAAATTTTTTTTATTATTAATAGATTAATAAGTACAACAATAAGTCTTTAATGATTACTAAGAACTCAACTCTATTCATTATCAATAGAATGAAAATCATCATAATAACAATACACAAAACCCAAGACAAATAGATATAGGAACCCAACCAATAGAGAAGAGAAAAATAATTTGACTATACAAATAAAACACTCACAACACTAGGAACATTGTACTAGAATTTTATAAGAATTGGAGCATAGTTAACTCTTTGATCAAGATTACAAAATGAACAAAGTTACTTCTCCTTCTCCCATTGGTGGCACAGCACATATATATCACAATAGAATAAAACTCTTCCTTTTATTTCTATTGCCTACATGTCTTCACACTCCCTTTTGCATTAGGTCACATGCACACTTAAAAGGCTGTAAAACCCACCACTTCACATGTACTTAAGTCATTCATCCTTTTTTTTTTTTCTTAGAAAAATCAAATTAATTAAGCTTCACAAGAGAACTGTGCATAAAAAGAAGATCCAATTATTTTAATTCTAGTAATAGAATTAGACTCAAGTGTCAATGAGTTGAACTTGTGACTCATCAACTCCACAAGAAATAGTTGCTCAATGAAGATTCATTGAGTAGCTGTCTAGTTCTTGATCACTTACATTAACCATTAACCAAGGCTTTTAGTAAATGAGACTGTTAGCATTTAGCATAATTGCAAAAACTAATCCACCATAGTCTTTTATCTTTCTTAATAGTCTAATACTCTTTTTTCTTTCCTGTTATTAAGAAGGAACGAGAAAGATATTGTTCTAATTTGATGATTCTACTGAGATGAAAAAGAAACACAAAAGAAAAAATGGGAAGAGTAAGGGAAATTTGTGAGAACATTTTTTACTCATCACCATTTCTCGTAAGTTGCAAAGGAAAGAAAACAAAATCCTTTCAATCGAGGGACCTGTGAAGGGAAATTGATTTGGATTATATAGATTTAATTTAGATTATTTAAATTTTAAATTTTTTTAATATTTTAACTTTTTTTAAAAAGAAACAAAATATAAAATAAAATCATCTTTTAATTATAAATTTTTTAAAAAAATAATGGTTTATATTAAAAAAATGTAAAATTTAAACTATTTAAATTAAATAAATAATCTAAATCAATTATTTCACTTGAGAAGCAACGGTTGAATCCTCTCAGTTGAGAGGATTGGGACATCAAGGGAGAAAATAGGTTTCCAAGAAGATTTCTGTTAAACTCTGTTTAGAATAAAGTAATGCAAATGCATTTTTTGTTATTGATTGTAAAATATCTATTATATTTTATGTTTTTTTTTTATTTATCATATTATTATTTTAAATATTAAATTATTTTTTCAAAAGTAAGTATTTTTTTTTTTACTTTCTCCTACCTACTGACTTTTTTCATTCCTTTTGTTATTATTTCTTTCAAGCAAACAGACCATTGGTGTTACCATCACAGAGGCTGAGTGTGCACGCCATTACTTGCCACCAAAATTCATAAAAATTTAATTTTGTTTGTTTTTAACCAAAACTTTATGATTCCCCAAACAAAGGGGTATGCCCCATCTCATAAATAAAAATATAAGATATGATCCAGAGCAGGAGAAGAACCTGGTTGGTTTCGCCTTCGAGAGGGAATAGGGTTTAGGCAAGATCAAAAAAGCAAATGGAAGAGCCGCCAACCCAAAATAGTGTCCCATCAAAATCGAAAAGCTCATTATCATCTGTGAAGAGAAAGCTGCCAACGCCACAGGAGCTGATATCCCACTACGAATCGCAAGGGCTGGACTCACAAGCAGCCTCCGTGAAGGTGATAGAGGATCTGCAGAAGGCGCTGTTTGGAGTGATATCCTCAGGTAGAGGCAAGAAAGACAGACTGTTGGCAGAGTCTTCGAGAAAGATCGATGCCCTCAACAGCCGCCTCACCATCCTCGACGTGAAGCTCGACTCTAAGCCTGGCTATCCCGAGGCTTTCGCAATTGGAATTGCTTCAGGTGCCGCTCTGAAAGGAATTGGAGCTGTAATGCCTCAACTTCTTGGGGCTCTTGCTCAAATCTGGAACTCTGTTACCTCTGCTACTAAATCTTCTTCCCCTTGATTCTCTATCCCCTTTACTTTTCAGCAAAAGCTACTGTTATTCTTCACTTTTCCTTTTGCAAAACCCTCCCAAAGAGATCCATTTGCTGCAATTAATTTTTCTATATTTATTGTATTCGTTAAAAAAGAAAGGTACCTCCTTTTTGTATTTGGCATCTAATTTCTCGGGAACGAAACCTATACGAACGTAATTTTTACTATTTTGTGCTAAACCGGATGTTGTATGTTTCAGATTCCAATCAGGGTTGATTAATAATTAGAAAATAACCACTATGAAAATTGTACTTCGTTCTCAAATCTCAAGGGCTTGTACCGAGCTGGATAAGTTTTGAATTCACTGTCTATGTATGAATCCAACACGATTTGCGTTTGGTTTGTCACGTAGTTTGACTGTAAGGATTCAATTGAAGAAACATTTAACTTGATTTAAAAATTTAATAACACGTGAGGGCAGGGAAAAGCTTATTAGTAGTTGGGGAGCCAACTGTAAGACTGCAGATAGGAGACAACATACCCTGTTATGGATGCCAGGATGCATCATGTAAATATGCCATTTTTTCCCGTCCCTCTTCACTGGTCATATTTTTGAATGGTATTGAGGAATGCAGTCACCTCATCATTCATCGACAGCATAGAACAACCTATATTTTTCCTATAAATAGTTTATTAGAAGGTGAAAAACGAATGGGATATGCAGACTTCGAAGTCACTTCATTCCTATTCTAAAGCTGATCAAGACGGTAACTAACTTAAGGTGTGATGGATAGCACAAGGTAAAATGAAAAGGATAAAATGGGTTGGATTATTGGTTGAAAGTTTTTGAACAAATTATATATATATATATATATATATATTCATATATATTTTTTGAGTTTAGTTAAAATGATATGGATTTTTTTATTTTTTAAAATATACAAAAAAAATTTCAAAAATAAAAAGTCGTAGTTCAATTTTTATTAAATATTTTTTATTAATTTAAATACATATTTTTTAAATTAAAAAATTTAAATGAAAGATATTTTGGTAAAAAAAAATTAAAATTAGACGAAAGTGTAAGATAATTTTTTGTTTTAAAAAAAGGAAGTTTATGTATATTTTAAAAATAAAAAAGAAGTTAGTATAATTTATTCAATTTTTTTAAGGGTTGAATGGAATGACAATAAATGACCTTGAAGACACTTGTTAGCATAAATATTGTATTTATGAGTGTCAAAATGAAAGTGATGCTTATCTCTTGCCATTGTCATTGGCATAAACATTGTGTCCATCGATGATTTTTCAAGTTTTAGAATCACTCTAAATTATGTGTGACCCTCTTAGCACTAAACTAAGAGACCCAACCACCTTTTCAATTTATAGAGCTAGAATTTCAATGTCCCCATCAAGACATGAGAAAAAGCAATAGACAAAATAGTTGCTACCATGAAGTGCCATGAACAAATCAATTAATTGCCATGAATGGACCACTTTTGAATGTTGCAGAAATGGAAATGTTGCAAGAATGGAAGAGTAGAGCACGTTACATTCTCTCATTTGATCTATATACATGAAGCATTTCATCCAAATAAAGAATCAGAACATATGGATCAAGGCGACAAGTCTTCTAAGAATGAGTATTATCTTTCATGTATCACAATACATTCTATCTTTCCACTTAATGAATAAATTTTAAGTTTATCTTGGGTCCAATAAAAACTTTTTTTTCAAACATAAATGTGCATACAAAAAAGAGAAAATAATATAATATAATATAAGTTTCATTACAAATAATATAAATAAATTACATCAAAACTCACAAGTGGGAATCAAGTTTCATTTTCAAAATATGATTCTTAAAACTAAATGGTAGTATGTATTTTGTTAAAGGATCAACTATTATTAATTCAGTGCTGATGTGTTCAATGACTGCTTTTTTTTTTAGATGTTTTCGTATGGCCAGATACTTTATGTCAATATACTTACTTCAACTTTCACTTTTATTATTCTTAGCTAAGAAAATAACAACTGAATTGTTGTATAATATTCTCAATGGTTTAAAATAGAATTTACAATTTTAAACCCAAGAATGAAACTCCTCAACCACACTCCATGTGAGGTTGCCTTAAAGCAAGAGATAAACTTAGCCTCCATGGTAGAAGTAGCCGTCAAAATTTGCTTCACACTTTTTTAAGAAATAGCCTCGCCAGCAAATATGAATTTTAAACTTGATATTAATTTTAAAGAATCAACACAACTGGCAAAGTCCAAATTTGAATAGCCAATTACATTTAGGTTGTCAGTATGTTTATAGATAAGCATATAATTTCTAGTTCTCTTGAGATACTTTAACACTTTCTTTGCAGCCCTCTAGTGGTCTATATCTGAGTTACTATGAAACCTTCTTAACATTCTGATAGTAAAAGCTATGTCAAACCTATTATAAACCTAAGTATACATAAGGTTGTCCACAATAGGAGCATATGGAACGTTGCTCATCTGTTTCCTTTCTAAATCATTCTTAGGATATTGATTCAAATTGAACTTATCTCATTTCATAATAAGTGCTACATTTGGTGAATGATCCTTCATTCGAAAGCTTTTTGAGACCTTATTGATATAGATTTCTTATGATAGCCCCAAAGCATAATAGGATTTGTCTTTGTAGATCTTAATACCAATAACATAAGATGCTTTACCTATATTTTTCATATTAAAACTTTTAGAAAGAAATTGTTTCATCTTATATAGCAATCCTTTATTATTAGTTGCAAGTAAGATATTGTCCACATAAAGTACAAGAAAACAAGTTTTATTCCCATTTACCTTTTGGTATACACATTGATTCATGGTATTTTCTTTGAAACTAAAAGAAAAGATAATATCATAAAATCTTAAATACTATTGATAGGAGGCTTACTTCAATCCATATATGGACTAAAATATAAACCAAATGCTCACCTTTGCTAGAGAAGATCGTTTCTAGTTGCTTCATATAACCTCTTCTTCTAGATTCACATTGAGAAAAGCTATTTTACATCTATTTGATACAATTCCAAATCAAAATGGGCAACTATCGACAGAATTACCTAGAGAGAATTTTTAGATACAGGAGAAAAAGTCTCCATGTAATTGATTCCTTCATGTTGAATGAATCCTTTAGCTATTAGCCTAACCTTATATCTTTCAATATTGCCTAATGAGTCTTTTTTGGTTTTAAAGACCTATTTATAATTGATTGCCCTGACACTAGTAAGCAATGGAACAAGATCCTAAACTCTATTAGAAGCCATTGAATTCATCACATCCTTCATGGCATGTAACCATAACTCAAATTGTCTACGACTTAGGGCTTGTGAAAACATTTTAAAATCATTTTCGGCATTAATGTTAAAGCCACATTCTTATGAATACACAATATAGTCATTAAGAATTGTTAACTTCTTCTCTTTATTTGACCTCTTTAATGTTGTATCAATATTCTCTTAGGAAGAAGACTATACGATAGGTCTTATTAGAACACCATCAATAGGTGGAATTATAGTAGTGGTTATATAATTCCCATTTGCCCTTGAAGGACGTTATTAATGCCAACCAAAACATCACTTGAAATGGGGTTTTCCTCCTAATGATCTACTTCAAAAATTATGGTTCCTAATTGACTGTTCCTACTAATGAAGTGATTTTCAAGAAACTTGGTGTTTCTTGAGCCTACAATCCTAGTACTGTGTAACAGATAATAAAACCTATATCTCTTTAACTTTTCAACGTAACCAATGAAATACTCACTAATGATCTTGGGATCTAACTTCTCTAGTAAATTACAAATCCTTACTTCATGCAGGCAACCCCAAAATGTATATATGTTGCAAATTAGGTTTCCAAACTTTCCATAATTTAAAAGATGTTTTAGAAACAGTTTTAAATGGAAGCTAGTTTAATATGTACATGGTTATCTTAAGTACTTTAATGCACAAATATCTTAGAAGTATAGAGTCGCTAAGTATGCTTTGCACCATATCTAACAAGGTTTTATTTCTTCTTTTTGCCATACCAATTTGGTTTGGTGAACCAGACATGGTATATTAAGTTACTATCCCATGCCCTTGAAGAAACTTTGGAAATAGACTTGGTGCTTATCCATTTTAAATATATCTACCATAATATTTGCTACCTTTACTTGATCTCACAATCTTTATTTATTTACCATATTATATTTCTACCTCCTCTTTAAATACCTTAAACATATCTAAAGCATCATTCTTGTTATAAAGTAATATAGATATATAAAATATAAGTAATCATCAATAAAAATGATGAGATATTTCTAATTTTATGAGTCTATGTCTGAATTATAAATATCTATATGTATGATTTCTAATAGATTTAAACTAAATATCTATATGTATGATTTCTAATAGATTTAAACTCCTTTTTTAAGCGATTCAAAAACCAAAATACTTAGAATTTGATTTCCTACAGATTTATGAATTGATTTTTACCAAAACATGCAAAAAATGGATTCAAATTTTCATGAAAAAATTGGCCAAAAGAACACACTTGAAACTGCAAATTAAGATACTTTCAGGCAAGGTAGAGACAATAATCATACTTTGATACCAAAATATTAGCAAATCATATTTGTGAGTGTCAAAATGAAAGCAATGCTTACCTCCTACCATTACTATGAATTCTTATGTATGTGTCCATCAATAATCTTTTGAGTTCTAAAGTCACTTTAGATGGTGTGTGAGCCTTTTAACATTAAACTCAAAGACCCTTTTCAATTTATAGAGCTATAATTTCAATATCCCTGTCAAGACATGGGAAGAAGCAATGGACTAAATGGTTGCTGCCATGAATTTCCATGAACAAATCACTAATTGTCATGAATGAACCACTTTTAAATGTTGTAGAAATGGAAATGTTGCAGGAATAGAAGACTAGAGCAATGTTAGATTCTATACATCCAAACCTTTGATTTTTATAGCCTTCCAAATTAAAAAGTTAAGAATGGAATGACTTGTACTTTTAAATAAATTTAAACATACTCAAAATTGTAAATTAAGACACTTTCAAGCAAGGTAAAGGTAACAATCATACTTTGATACCAAAATATTAGCAAATCGTATTTATGAGTGCCAAAATGAAAGCAATGCTTACCTTCTATCATTGCGATGAATTCTTATGTATGTGTCCATTGATAATCTTCTGAATTCTAGGGCCACTCTAAATGGTGTGTGAACCTTTTAGCACTGAACTTAAGGACCCCAATACCTCTTCAATTTATAGAACCATAATTCCAAATTCCCCATCAAGACGTGGGAAGAAGCAACAAACGAAATGGTTGCCACCATGAATTGCTATGAACAAACCATTAATTGCCATGAATGGATCACTTTTAAATGTTATAGAAATGGAAATGTTATAGGAACAGAAGACTAGAGCAATTTTACAGTCCTTACATCCAAACCTTCAATTTTTATATCCTTCTAAATTAAAAAGTTAAGAATGGAATGACTTGTACTTATAAATAAATTTAAACACACTCAAAATTGTAAATTAAGACACTTTCAAGCAAGGTAGAGGCAATAATCATACTCCGATACCAAAATATTAGCAAATCATGTTTATGAGTGTCGAAATGAAAGTGATACTTACCTCTTACCATTGCGATGAATTCTTATGTATGTGTCCATCGATAATGTTCTAAGTTTTAGAGCCATTCTAAATGGTGAGTAAGCCTCTTAGCACTGAACTTAAGGACCCCAACACTTCTTCAATTTATAGAGCTATAATTCCAACATCCCCATCAAGACATGTGAAGAAGCAACAGACAAAATGGTTGTCGCTATGAATTGCCTTGAACAAACCATTAATTGCCATGAATGGACCACTTTTAAATCTTGTCGAAATGGAAATGTTATAGGAATAGAAGACTAGAGCAATTTTATATTCCTTACATCAGAACCTTCAATTTTTATATCCTTCCAAATTAAAAAAGTTAAGAATGGAATGAATTGTACTTATAAATAAATTTACAAATATACCTCTAGGTTTCCTTCTAGCCCTACAAAAACACACTTATAAACGTCTTTGTTCTTCGGGTGCTATCACTTTTGGCTGTTTTAGATTTTCAACGCTTTTGTTCTCCCTTTCTATGGGCATAACCATAAAGCATAAAGCAGGACAAGATTTTTAATGAATCCATCATCCTTTTAATTTTTTTTTCTTTGCATCAATATCATAATCAAGAAAAGACTTCTATTTCCCTACATTACAACAAGTAAGCTATTCTCATTGCATCTAGTTTTCAAGTTCCTCATCCTTTCTTAGTTGCTACTTAAGCCTACTCTCTCTAATTTAATCATACAATGGCCAAACTGTTAGTATATTTTTTCCATTTTTTGAATTTTCTAAAACCCAAATCTAAGTTTTGAACATCTTTGATGAATTATGATTTGAGAGTCAAGAACAATTGTCAGTATATTCTTGTTTATTTATAATGAATACATTAATTTAATTGAAATTGTTATGTTGGATTAGAACATGAAATCCTTATAACTCATGTAATGCCTTGGATATTATTACAACATTAAAACAATAAAGATTAAAAAGATATACTTAGGAAATATTAAGATTATTTTGTACGGATAATATTAAAAAAAAATAAAATTGTAAGTCATTGTATTTCATCCATTTCATTATAATTTCCAAACAATAATAAAAGAACTCCTTTTCTTTCTTCATTAAAATTTTCAAATAGTGAAATAGCATATAACTTGTTATTCTACCCCATTCCATTAGGTCCTTTTTAATCCATAAAATGATTTTTATAAGAATGAAAATGAAAATGAGAATAAAAATCAAATCAAATACTGTTACTTTAAATTCTATTTGATATGCTATGAAAAAAGATGAAAGTGTTATTCCTTTTTATTGTTTGGTTAGATGAAAATAATGTAAGAATATATAAGAAAGATGAATAAATAACTATTATAACCTTAGCGCCAAAAACCAAAAAAATAATAAAAATTGATATTTATGAAAAAGAAATTACAACTCCTAAAATGTAGAACAAACTATCCAATGCACAAGTTTTTTTATGGCCCTCAATTTTCGATCATCCCTTTATTATTTCGTGCTCCATCCCAACCAAATACCAAAATGCTAGCATTTTTTAATACTTGCAAATGATCTCAATAAATCAAACGAGATAAAATATCATGTTTCCCTTCTCCAATGTTCTACCAAATTTAATTCATAACATGAGAATTAGAGCAACAAATTATCTATAAACTTATACAAAATTCAATTCCACAAATGAAATCTCAATTTAAGTGGTTGCTTTTTCATTGGCAAATACATACATTATGAAATTTATCATTGGTATTCGCATGCACAATACAATTTAGATGAAAACTAACATCAATACGAAGTGACAACAAAAAAATAAAATTAATTATTTCATAATAACTAAATTATTATGAAAGAGTTAAGTAAAATGGAAAATGGGAAAGAAAGGAACACTTTTTCCAAGATTTAGAAAACTTAAAAAAATGTGATATGACTTGTTAGAAAATTAATTAGGAAGTGTAAAAGGAAGAAAGCATAGAAAAAAGAAACCTATTATATGGTTGTTGAAAAGAAAATGATAAAAAGAGTGGCCCACATTTGGTAAATGAGAATGAGAAGGAATAAAATGGAAAACAAAAAAAGTATATAGAATGAATAGAAAATGATATTAGTGTTTTTATTTTAAAAGTATAATAAAAAAATAGATATTATTAAATAATGATAATAAGAGTATGATAGATTTTTTTTCCAATAATATTAAACAAGCTAGGACTTTTTTTCTCTTTTTTTTTCTCACTTTCACCTTCTCCCACTTGGTTTTCCTCCCTTTCCTTTCTAATAAGTAAAAGTTATTCCCCTTCAAACAAGTTAATTTGTTATGTTTCTTTGCTTTTGTGGTTCTAAACTTGATTCCAAATTTCTTTGTTTACAATGGATGCATAACCAAAATAATAAAAACAAGCATGCAAGAAAGAAAATGACTAAAACTAGCTAATAGAAGCGAGAATACGTTTTTAAGTTAGAGAAATTGAGTACAAAAATATATTTATGGTGTGACATAAATTCGTAATATCTTAGCCATGACCTATTGTTTTAAGGAAACATTGAATAAGTGAATCAATTCAATTGAAATAAACCCTAGCTACTTATTAATCAAGTGAGATGTATTTATGGTTATGAGCCCTCAAATTTTCAAGTGCAAAAGCAAACTATAAGTGTGCAGTATTAATTAAAACAAAACCTTAATTAGTCAATTGAAAAGTCATTTTGGGTTTTACAAGTTTATGGTCAAACACACATTGCCTTTGAGCAGAGTGTGAAGTGTGAATCATATGACATGTATATGTAGACCATGCATTTTTTTAAGAGTTGGGTAGAGAAACAATCTTGGAATTAATAGAAAAGTCAATAATAAACAAATTAATAACATATTGCTTTAAACTCTTCTTGTAAGTGTAAAACTGTAAATCTAGAAAAGCTAATGGTAATAATAATAATAATAATTCCAAATTCACAACATAAACAACTACTACAACAACATATAATTATGGTAATGAAAATGACATTGAATAGATTGGCCCATGAGAAACCAAAATAATGATATAATTTGGCAGTAGTATTATATATAAATCTTGAAATAGTTACATGAATTGTGGATGTGTAATTAGAGAGAAGTGCTAATTGAATTTGAAGCTAGAAGTGATATATGTTATGAGAAAAAAGAATGAAGAAAAGGAGAAGGGGATAAGTAGGTGTCTTAGAAGGAAGAGAAATAATTATTTTATGGATGTGGAAATTGAGTTCAACTTACTTTTATTGTTAATTGCTTGGCTTATCTCAAATTATTAAATACAAGAGTATTTATAGACTTATAAAGTGAATAGATTCATGACCTTAATTAAATACCCAATACATGAATCACACTTATACATTAATCATTCTAATCTAAGTGCATGAATTATAGTATTCTAGGCACATAATCAAATCTTCTAGGTACATACACAAGCATTGAATTTAATCACTTAGAAAATATTAAACTACAATTTTCAACCTATAATTTGAATTTTCCTTCACATTTTCAATTATTGATTGGTTGTCTTCTATTGCTTTTAGGTGTCACATGTTTCACTTAGGAAATTTACCCCAAGATTTCTCTTTTGCAAAATCTCTTATCAGTTGCAGCATTTTCAATGGAGGTTCATCTAATCTCCACTTCTACAAATGCATGTATCAATTTAGGAGGCACTTTTGCACTCCTCTTTCGCGGATTATCCTCATTTTCCACAGTTACTAAGGAGGTCTACTCCTTTTCTACATCATAATAATGCCAAATCATGTGAACAACTTGAATAACTTATTATCTCTCATCAAGAAGTTTCTTTCCAATGTGTGTATGTGTACACTTCTTTCAATTCTTAATTATTTATACTATTATCATTGTTTTTCCTTGTCATCTTCATTATCTCTTCCTCCATACTTGACTTCTTTACAACGAAAATACCACTTTGTTGGGAAGAGGAGAAAGAATTATTTTATGTAAAAGGAAATTGAGTTGACCTCATTTTTATCTCCAAGATTGCTTGGCTTATTTAAAATCACAAACATGGATATTTAGAGGCTTAAAAGATGAATCGATTCATGACTTCAATTAAATACTTAATACATGAATCAATTTAATTTAGGTACATAAACTATAATATATTCTTGGCATATAATCAAGTATTCTAGGTATATACATAAACATTGATCTTCATCACTTAGGAAGTATCAAATCACAATTTTCAACAAGGTGTTGCAGTTGTAGCAGCAATAAGAGCTAGTGTGGGTGATTAGTATTACAATGCTTGAGTATAAAAAAGGAGATGAGGGAAAGAAATAGGGTGCACTTGTGGTTGGTTCCAAAGGGCAAGGGTTATCTAAATTATATATGTCAGCAAAAAAACATAATACATGCAATTATTTAACCAATTTGCACAAAGTTAGTTGCAGAAGCGAAAATAAGTTATTGTGTACCTCTAGCCATAGCAATACAACATCAGGTAAGGAGAAGAGCTTTCTAACTAATAGGCCACTCTAGTGTGATAAGCACTCAAAACAAGGAGTATTAAGTGTGGTCTCAATAAAAAACCTTTCCTTAATTTATAGCCAGCCAATAATTAAATCCTCCATCAATAACAATAATTCTCCATAAAAACCAATAATGTTAGCAATTAAAACCACCTATTTAATATTAAAAACTGCCAGTAGGACATTAAGAGGTGTGAGGTGAAATAATGAGGAATAATGGAGGACAATTAATTCTAATATTCTCCAACTTGGTTCGAATACATTCCTTCCATATAGTAATTTATTAAACATAAACCAAAAATATATTACAAAGATCATAGCAATAAATCCTCAGAGTAATAAGTATTATCTTTTACATATCACTTGTAACATACCTCTAAACATAATGGTGATATATATACTTTATAAAGAAATTTCAAATGTTTATTTGAGTTCAACTTAAATGTTTGTTAATCTCATAATATATATATATACAAATAAAATAAAGAGTGTCACACCCGAAAATGCGATTGTGCGGCGCCAAATCGAAATCGAATTAAAAAGATAAAAGAAAACTGTAGAGTCGCCACCAAATTTTTATTTTTTGAAAAAGCAAAATTTTAGAAAAAACCTTTTAATTTAGAATATCAAAAAAATGTGGTCTGCAAACCAAGTTCGGATTCGGGAGTCGATTGTGAGTGAGGAAGGTGTTAAGCACCCCACAACACTCGTTACCAAGAACGGTTACCCAAAGTTAGTCGTGCAAGATCAATATGGCCTCTATCCTATTTTAATTCCCCTTAACAAATCACATGCAAAAATAAGAAATAGAAATAACATGAATGAAGTTAAAAAGGAAAAAGGAGATTAAGAAATGAAATTAGAAAACAAAATCAAATAAAAGAAATTAAGAAAATGAAAATTGAACAAAAATTTTATTTACAAGGACGGACTTGACCTAGGACGAAAGCCTAGGGCCTACGTACTCTCAAAAAGGGATCAAAGTCTACGTAGTTCGATCAAGAGACAATGCCTAAAGTTTGTTATGTTTTTATTATTTAGCTATTTTTTTGTTTGGTGTTTTATCGATTTTTTTGGGAAGAGGAAAAGAGCAAAAATCATTTAAACCTTTTTTGCTAATAAAACGAATTCGAGATTGATTGATGTATTTTAAAGGGATACAATTAATTTTACTCCCTCCTCTCCTTCTCTTTTTTTTTTTTGCTATTTTTGTTTTTATTTTTATTTTTTTTTATATTTTTTTTTTTGTTCTGGTTTTGTTTTTTTTCTTTTTAATTCTTGAATTTTTTGTTTATTATCATTATTTTGTTTTATGTTATTTTTTTTTGAAAGGAGAAAGAAAAACAAAGATTATTTTCACACATTAGCAAATAAAAGGGGGTTAGAAAATAGTTGAAGTGTTTTAATTTGCTAAAAATGAAGTTAATCTTGTTTCTTTACTCTTCTCTCATTTTTGGTTTTTTCCTCCTGTCATTTTGTTCTTGTTTTTCTTCCTTTTAATATATTTATTTTTTTATAACTTTTTCATTTTAAAACTTTTTGTGTGTGTTATTTTCATTTTTTTTATCATTTGTTCTTCTCCTTTTTTTTTTACTTCTTTCCCTTTTTTTTAATTAATTAAAATTTTTTTACTTTGGTTTTGTTCTATTTTTTTTTGCATAACGAGTAAAAAAGCCCAAAACATCATTTTGAGTTTTTGTAAGTAATTTTAAAAGTAACTGATATATTATAATTTGCAAAAACTAAAATAATCTTACTTCCTTAGTCCTCTTTTTTTTTATGATGTTTTTGGTTAGTCTTTGATCTTTTAGTCTTTAAAATGGTTTAGTTATTAATTTGCTTACTTTTGAATTTTGTTTTTCTACTTTATTTATTGTTATCTTCTTTGGGGAATGACATTTTATTTTTTGTTTTATGTTTTATCCCTTTTTTATTTCCTCCCTTCATCCATGATGCCTATTTTCATTTCTAATCTTTATCCAAAAACGAATCTGAGAGAAATTGATAAGTTTAAGAAGAAAATTAATTGTTTTAATTTTTTTTGAATTTTTCCTCTTTTTTTTTTAAAAAGAAAACTTATTTAATTTTCTAAAAATTATATACTTTTAATTAATATTTGAACTCTCTTCTTCTTCTTCTTCTTTTTTGAAAATAAGCACACTTTACCTTTCTAAAAAATACTATTTCTTTTGTTTCGAAACTCTTTTTTTCAAAAAAAAAATTTACTCTTTTTCTTTATGTGCTAATTATTGAAATCCAAATTTTATGTAAAAGCAAATGATGATCCAACCAGTTCACTGGGAAGACTTATTGTCCCACACAGTTCCGGTAACCCCCTAAAGGCCTTAGGAGATACAAAATCCCACGCGGAAATTAAAACAAAATAAGATAACAGGAAATAAAACCCAAAATAAGCACTAGTACACAATTATTTGTGATAGTGTCTCCTGTGTGTACAGTCAACCAAACAACATCTTATTTCAAACAATGATTAAAAATAAGAGGCATGGAAATTACAAAAAAAACTTGGTTGCATTCTTGCCTTTCTCCATTTCCTACTTCTTTCCCCGGTAGATCAGCAATGCCATGCCTTATTCTTTTGCTGTCCCAATGAAGCTCCCTTATAATTTTCTCGAGTCTTTGCTCCACGGTTGACAAGCGTCCTCAACTCTTCACCATCCTCACCTTCACCCTCAGTCCCACGCGAGGTTCATGCAAAGAGACAAAGAAATGCACAGAAGGAGAGGAGTTCGAACTATAAAGCACATGAAAACAAGTCCAATAAGAGCCAAAGATCCACCCCCCCCAATTCAATATATATATTTTAAAGAACAAATCAACAGTCTCAATCCAATCCAATCCAATCCAACCAGAGTAGGGAAGCAAATTAATTTCGGATAGCTATCAAAGCTTTACATGGCAGAACGACAAGCAGCGAGCTTCTTAAAAAACTTCCCCTTTTATGCAGGAAATCAGGATTCAAGCAGCGAACTTCTTAAAACAAACCTTCCTCTTTTATGCAGAAAATCAGAATTCAGATTTGATCCCAACCAAGGAATATCAACCCATTCGAAAACGCAAGGCAACCAACTAAGATAACGATCCCAACGAAATCAAACATGGGCAAACAAAATAACAAAAATGTTTCCAAATTCTCTCCCTCGAATGATGATTCGAGCTCAATCCCGGTCAGTGAGCATACACAATGTCAATATCTCATTCATTTGCAGAATAGCAATACAGTAAAATTCGGAATTACAGCTATATTCTACAGACGTTTAACACAGCAATCACAGGGGGGCCAGATATCTAATTCACTCTCAGACGTTTCTCTCAGGCTTTTCCTCAAACACTTACCGGGCACTCTTTAAGACAAATACAGAACACCATGATATATAACGAACATCAGCCCCATCACAGCACATAAACCAGTACAGGATATCACATTTTCAGCTATTGTAAATTGGTAACAGAGGAAGAACATTACCTGCCGGGACCGTGACTAGCAACACAGCCTCCACTGTCCTCCTACTACAGCCGGGTGGCCATTTTCATCAGAATCCCCCACATCGATTTTCTGGTTCTCCTCTCTTGATTTTTAGTCGTCTGTCTCCTTTTATTCGAAGACCCAGAACTCTCCTTTTTCCCAATCCTAACTCTCTCTCGTTCTCTCTTGTCTCTCCCTCGCGCCCTCTGTTCCTCTTGATTCCTCACTCACTGTTCTTACTCGCGCTCTTCCTCCCAATCTCAAAACTCTTCCCCCTTTTTCTCATCGATCTCTGCCTCTCCAATTCCAACCCCTGTTGCCCTCTCGAACCCTAATTCTCTCGATTTTTCCCTCTCTCCATCTCTCTTTTCCATTCCTCCTTCTCGTTAGCTCTTTCTGTTCGCTCTTTCCGCCTCAGAACCCTAGATCGAGAGGCCTGCCCTTCGATTCGAATCCCTCGATCCCTAAAATTTGAAAGTCCTCTCTCTCTATTTCTTTCCTTTCCTTCTGATGCGTCTCCTTTCCTCGAGCCCCCCGTTCGTCTCTGCTGCTCTTCTTTTCCTTTTTCTCGTTTCTGTGCGCCCTGTCTCCCTGCCTTCTCTGGTCCCTCTAGCCCGAGGCAGACGTCTCTCTGTGTTTTCCTCTTGCCCCGTTCTCTCTGCCTTCTCTGGTCGTACATCAGTGTGTGGGTCAGAAGGGGTGCCAGTAGGTTAGTGAAACGAGTAGGTTTGGCCTAAATGGATTCGGGCTGGGTTAGGTAGGCCCATCCGAGTTTCTTTCTTGGCCCATTTTATTAGGTTACCTTTTCTTTTTCTTTTTTTTTTAAAAGAAGACTTAGGCTCTCTTTTTTTTTTAACATTATATATTATTTTTTTTAATTTTAATTTCTTTGCTTTGTTTTTTTTCTCTCTTTTCTTGTTTTTTCTGATTTTTTTCTTTTTAGTTTTTTTTTAATTTGGTTTGATTTTTTTTATCGCTTGGGCTTTATATATATATATATATATATTATTTTTATTTATGTATTTTTTGTTTTCTAAAGCTCTTTTTTTTTTTTTCTATTTTTCCATTTTTTTTTCTTTTGTTCTTTTTATTTTATTTTATTTTGATTTTTGTTTTTTTGCCTTGGAGTGAAAGGACCGGATTTAGGAGAATCGGGTTGCAGGTCCTTTCAAATTTGGGCAAGGGTTTAGTGACATGAGCCTACGCTAGGGAGGAAGATTTGAGCTTCGAATTGGGCCTATTTTGTTTCCTTTTATCTGAGAAGTCCTGTTGTGCTTGGTTTTCTAAAATCGAGCTGATAGGCCTGCACGCAAATTGTAATCCGAGAGTTTTGCATCTGCTGCTTTTTTTGTTGAATTTTTGTTTTAATTTTTTTTTCAATTTTTGTTTTGTTTTCTAAAGCTTTTAATTTAATTTTTTTTCATTTTTCCATTTTCGCCTAATTTCCATTTTTTCTTTTCATTATCATTTTTTGGTTTTGGTTTTTTCTTTTCTTTTTATTTGTATTATATTATATTTTTTTATTTTATTATTATTTTTGCAACTTGTCCGGACAAAATACGGTGTTTACAGATAGTAAACCAATAATTTAAATTTCATCACTTAAACGTCCCTTAATTAAACCAATGGCACTAAATGAGGTCTAAGTCCTACATCAGATACATGATTCTTAAACTCTTTTATATGCATCCCTTTAGTTAAAAGATCAACAAGCATTTCTTTCATCTATACATGTTTTACAACCACCAAACTAGCTTTCATACACTTATTCAAAGCTAGGTACTTAGATGTTGATATGTTTATTTCAATTGTTGCTTTTATTATTCTTAACTATAAAAACTGTTGTTGTATTGTCACAGAACACTTGAATAGGCCTAAAGATTGAATCTACAATCTAAAGGCTAGTTATAAAATTCTTCAACCATATTTCTTGTGAACTTGCCTTAAAATAGAAGATAAATTCAGCCTCTATGGTAGATGTAATAGTCAAAGATTGCTTTGCATTCTTCCATGAAATGACTCCTTTAATAAACTTGCAAATGTATCTAGATGTTGACTTCTTGGTGTTAATGCATCCTATTATATTTGAATTTGAATAACCAACAACTTTCAAGTTATCAGTTCTCCTAAATATAAGCATGTAGTTCTTTGTACCTTGTACATACTTCAAGACCTTCTTCATAGCTTTCTAATGATTTAGGCCTAGATTGCTTTGGTATCTTCCCAAGATCCCTACAACAATAGTTATGTTTGGCCTTATGCAAATCTGGGCATACATTAAGCTTCCAATCACTAAGGCATATGGAATATTTTTCATATCTTTTTTTTTTTTTCCAAATCATTCTTGGGATATTGGAACAAATTAAATTTGTTTCTTTTCATAATAGGCACTGCACTAAGTGAATAATCTTTCATCCAAAAATGTTCAATAACTTTATTAATGTAGGTTTCTTGTAACAATTCCAAGATACCTTGAGATTTGTCTTTATTGATCCTTATGGCTATAACATATGATGCCTTACTCATATATTTCATTTTAAAGTTTTTAAACAATAATTGTTTCACCTCATACAACAAATTTAAGTCACTAGATACAAGTAAGATATCATCCATACACAAAACTAAATAGATAATATTACTTCCATTAATGATGTTATTCTCAAGAAACTTAGTATTCTTAGACCTTACAAACCTTGAAGTATGTGATAGATAGTAAAACCTATAACTTTTAGACTTTTTTGCATAGCCTACAAAATATGCAATGATAGTCTTAGGATTTCACTTCCTATCTTATGAATTGTAAATTTTAACCACAATAAGATAATCCTATATGTGCAAGTGATTCAAACTGGATTTCCAATCTGTCCAAATTTCAAAAAATGTTTTAAAAATAACCTTTATTGGAACCTTACTGAAATTGTACACAATTGTCTTAAGTGTTTTTTTTCCCACAAAGAGGAAGGAAGTTCACGTTGCTTAACATTCAACTCCTTACTATGTCTAATAGAGTCATGTTCTTCTTTTTGCTACATCATTCATGTTAGGTGAGCTAGGCATGGTATCTTGTAGGGGTGTACATCGGCCCGGTTGGCCCTAGGGGCCCGCCCTAGCTCGGTCTAATCGGGCCGGGCCGGGCCGGGCTAAAAGTATAAATGGGCATAACTTTAAACAAGACTGCTCCGGGCCGGGCCGGGCCACGGGCGAAGGTATGTTCCGCCCAACTTGCCCTAATAGTTACTTCTTTTTTTTTAGTTATTAATATCTTGTCATCTTATTTTTTTTATTTCATTTAATTATCTCTGTATACTGCAATTTTTATTATTTATTCAAATATTCTTTACTTCTTAATTATTTTTATCATTGATGTGAATCCTTACTGATATTTTTTTTTGTTAAATAATGAAAAAATATATATTTACCTAAGACTAATTATGTTAGTATATCTTATATTTTATTTGATAATACTAGATTATTTTTTTATCACTGATACAAATATAAGAGTTCTAAAAGTCCATTGTTTTGAAATATATGCCTATAAGTTTGTGTAAAAATATTTTTATATTACAAGTATCAATTCATTAAAAAAAAATTAATTTGGGTGGCCCTAACCCGCCCTATCCCAACATAAATCAGACTTATTAGAGTTGAATAAGGCCACAGGTATAAAAACAAGTTTCATGTCTTAATCGGGTCAGGTATCGGATATACTAGATGTTCAGTTTGGTTTTATCCATGTACAGCCCTACTTATTCGGGTCGCCCCGGGCCGCCCTAAAATCGGGCTTCTCCGGGCCGGGCAGGGCCACGGGCATAAAAATACACCCAAGACCCTAATCGGGCCGGGCTCCGGGCCAAGCATCGCCCTGACCCGGCCCTGCCCATGTACACCCCTAGTATCTTGTACAACTATGCCATGCTTTTCTAAGAACTTAGCAAATGGATCAGATGCCTACCACTATTGGTGTACCTACCAAAATACTCCTCTTCTTTATCATACTTCACAATTTTAATTTGTTCACCATATTGTTTCTTTATCTTTGCTTTATACATTTTAAGGGTATTAAGTGTCTCACTTTTATTATAGAGCATGTAAATATACATATAACATGAACAATCATTAATAAGGGAAATAAAATATTTTTTACCCTAGAACTTAAATCAAGGCTATAGATGTTAATATGTATTATTGCTAACAATTCAAAACTTCTTCTAGCCTTTTTATGTGACATATTGGTTTGCTTCTCTTTTATGTAGTCCACACACAAATCTAAGTTAATAAAGTCTAAGGATTCAAGGATCCCTTCTTTTACTAAGCATTTGGTTCTTTCTATGGAGATATGTCCCAACCTCCTATACCATAGACTATAAGATTTTTCATTCATGACACAATATTTAACACTTATATTACCATGCACAAATATTAAGGTATTAGGACATTCATGCTAGTATGAAGTTTATACAAATAATTATCCAAAGCAATCTTTTAACAAGTATTGGAATTTTTAATTAAATTAAAAGTTGGTCTACAAATATTTAATGAAAAACCTAAAAGAACAAGTCTAGAAACTAAAACTAAATTTCCAAAAAAAACTTGGAATACAAAATGCTTGTTCAAGATCTAATATGTAGCCAGAATTTAAAAAATAAGCCTATAAGTCTCTATTGCCTCTATAGGTGAGTTAATATGATTTTCAAGAAAGATTTTGTGCTCACTTGAGCTTAATTTTCTTTGATTAAGAAAACTTTGCAAGGTATTTGAAATGTGGATCATGGATCCAGTATCAATCCACCAATTGTTATGAATAAGATTAACCATATGAAATTTGAAACATATAAAAGTTAGAAACCATCCAAGCCTTTCTTTTAGGGCAATATTTTCTCATATTCCCCTTCTTCTTGTAGAAGAAGTATTTGGTTGCCTCTTTGTTTATTTCATGAAGAGAAGCAAGTCCCTTGTTCTTGTCTTTCCCTTTGTAGTCCTTTTTTTTGGAGCTTATAACTACATGTGTCTCATTTGTGACCCTATCAACTTCTAGAATGAGCCTATTTTCTTCTTGTATATATATGGACAATAATTCATTTATTGAATAATTCTTCTTATATGTGTTATATGATATCTTAAATGGCCTACATTAAAAAGGCAATGAGTTAGGATTAATTCCACCAAGAAAGAATCAGAGATCTCCATCTCAAAAGACTTGAGCTATGTAGATATATCCCTCATCTGCATAATATGCTTGCACACCCCTCTAACATCGGTTAGCTTCATAGATGATAGTTGTGCCATCAACATGTTGGTTAGTGACTTATGAGTAAAATTGCTTATTAATAGCTTTTATGTAGTCCTTAGCTTTAGGACAACCAAGAATAGACCCATGAATACTACCCAATATACGAGACTTAATTAACATCAAGTTGATGCGGTTAGATTACTTTTAGCATTTGTATAATGCCATTTCAACAGGGGTACTAATACTTGTGAGTATCGATGGCTCATTCTAATAAAGAGCATAGTCCAAGTCAAGGACTTCGAGATAAAGGAGAACAAAATTCTTCCAAGCCTTATAATTATTTCCACTCAAAATGATTTTATCATGTGTCAATTAACACGAGATGTGAAAAATGCTACAAAGTAAATATATTATATTAATACATGCTTACATAACATTATTTGAGGCAATTAATTATCATAATCAAGTGTGTGCTCACAAATACAAGCTACCAATGTAAGCTATGCAATAACATAAATTATATATCACTAAATTATACCTGTGGACTAAGATTTTAACATACTATAAATTTATGTGTCTTTTATAATGAAATTAAAGGACCTTTTTATTTCTTAATACCTATTAACTATTTAGGAAATATAAAACATTTCCATTTCATCCTAATTAAGTATACAAATATAACTATCTCCTTATGTGTAAAGACATATTATACCCAAACACTTTATTAAAATTTATGTCTTTAATTTCTTACATGATTATTACTAAGTATGCAGATTTATAGATATATAAAGATATTGTAGCTGCTCCTTAATTAAATATACTAATCACAAGGCATATAATTTCATTATGTGTATTTAAACAAACATATGCACTTGAATAAGTTTTACTTTAAAAAAAAAATAATTAACTAACTAAAATTAAATGTGACTAATTAATTAAAATTTTATCTTTGAAATATTCCAAATGTGACAAAAATTTTGTCCAAAATAATTTCCAAATATTAGACATAATTAAATGGCATTAATTAATTTTTACAAAAAAAAATTTTGGACAAAAAAATATGATCTAAGCTTCCCATTTTGTGACAAAAGAAATAAAAAAATGGCCTAAAATGACCAAAAATTAATTTTTTGCAAAAGCCCATAATCTTTGACAAAAAATGCCTAAAAAATAATAAATAAGCCTTTAACAACATTTTTCCCCAAAAAATAGTAAAAAATGCTCAAAGTAAGCCGAAAATCCATTTCTATCAAAATTTAGAAAATTTTTTCCCAATTCCTTTTCTAACAAAAATGGCCCACAATACAAATGGCCCATTACAATTCCTTTTGTTTATTAATACATAATTCTAAAAATGCTTAAGACGAAAAACCATATGTAAGAAGTCCAAACATAAACTTTTGGCAAGCCAATAAAGCACATTAAGTCCAAATCCAACAACCACTTTAAGGAAGCGCTACATTTAAGGGTGTTCATTGGTTCGATACGCCTTAAGGGCTCGCCCTAGCCCGATTTAATTGAATCGGGTTGGGCCGAGCCAAAAATATAAATGAACAAAATTTTAAATAAGACTATATCAAGTTGGATGGGTCACGGGCGAAGACATGTTCTACCCAACTTGCCCTAATAGTTACTTTTTTTAATTATTAACATCTTGCCATCATATATATATATATAATCCTTATTTCATTTAATTCTCTCTACATATTATAGTTTTTATTACCTATACAAGCCTTCCCTACTTCTTAATTGTTTTCATCATTGATGTGTATGCTTTCTGATATTTCTTTTGTTGAATAACGAAAATGCACATATTTACTTAAAGCTAATTATGCTAGTATAACTTATATTTTATTTGATAATACTAGATTATTTTTTTATTACTAATAAAAATATAAGAGTTTTAAAGGTTTATTATTTTGAAATATATACATGTGAGTTTGTAAAAAAATATTTTTATATTATAAGTATTAATTTATTAAAAAATAAAAAAAAGTTTGAGTGGCCCTAACCTGCCTTAGAATCGGGCTTCTTCTGGCCAGGTCGGGTTATGGGTATAAAAATAAATCCGATGTCTTAATAGCGTAGGGTATCAGGCCTATTAGATGTCCAGTCTGACCCTGCCCATATACAATCTTAGCTGCATTTTAGTACTCTTTGACACTTTTTTTTAAAATATAATTAAAACTACATGCCATTTATTAGAGAATAGCTAAAATAGGACACTAAAATGACGTTTTGGTCGTCCTTTGACGGGTCAACTTAACAGGGGTGATCTATGAGAACATTTTCTCTATATAATTTATGTAATATTTATTATATTTATTATATTTTATTTATTAAATTATTTTTTTTAAAAAAATATTTTTTATTTCATTTACTTATATTTTATATTTTCTTATCTTTTAAGTCACTTAACTAAACATATTCTTGATTTTGAACTAAACATAAAAAATTACTTATCTTTTTCTTTTCAAAAATTTTATTTTGAATGTTTCAAAAGCCAAAATTCATTAAAAAAATATGCGAGGAATTGATTCTTGGGGTCAAAATAGGCAAAATCTATCAAAGAAATTCCTAGCACCCAATGGCAGAAAATGTAAATATGTCAAATGGCGTTTTCACAGGTTTTGGGCACCTGTCAAGTTTAATCAAAGACTCGAAACATATAGTAACACGGAAATATATGCACACAAGATTCTATCATACCAAAACTACCTACCGCAATTGCAATTCGTATTACACAATCAATGTCATGAACAATCGAACTCCATAAAAATGGTAGAAAGCATGATAAATGACATTACTAGGCAGAGGAATAGGCTGCTCTTTCCCACGTCAGTAAAAATACAGAATACATACAAATATTTGTTCATAATTAGTTTGCACAAAGGTAATAGTGGAAGCAAAATCAATTATTGTGTACCTCCAGCCATAGTGACATAACAAGAAGAGCTTTTTGACTTAGGAACTCTTTTTTAATTTATAACCAATTAAGAATTAAATTCACCATTAATACACATACTTCTCTATAAAAACTAATAATATCAGCAATTAAAACCATCCAATTAATATCAAAAACTGCTAATAAGACATTGAGAGGCATAATGTGAAAAAATGAAGATCAATGGAGGACCATTAATTCCAACAATATAGCTCCGGGCAGATGTGTGCCACGCCTATCAGATACTGAAGAAAGGTGTGGCCTCCCTGATGGGAACAACATGTATGACGACATCGCCTTTGATTCCACCAATCCAACACCTGGAGTTCTCATCAGTCAACCCAACGTTGCTGATGTTTACAAGGGAGTTCCCGAGGATTATACTGGAATTCATGCCAACCTCTTCGCTGCAACTGTTGCGCCGTCACCGGAGCGGTAGACAGCGGCGCCCTTGACTCCGTTTTCATTTATTATACTGACCACGGTGCTCCTGGCCTTCTTGGTAATTATTTTATTTCGTTTAATTCCAATGCTATGATTCTTTTATATATTTCTCTCACAAATATATTTGACTATAGTGACCATTTCGATGAGTTATCTGCAGCTATGCCGGATGACAATAATGTACATGCAGACGAATTGGTTGGTGAGTAAAAGAAGAAGCATGGTGCTGAAGCCTACAAATACATGGTGATATATGTGGAAGCATGTGAATCTAGGAGCATGTTTCAAGGCATTCTTCCACCTGATATCAACATATACGCCACCGCCGCTGCCGATGCAAATGAGAATACGTAGCTATCCAATCTACTGTCCTGATGATCGTCCTCTGCACCACCCCACTATGGTACTTGTTTGGGAGACGTCTACAGCGTTTCTTGGATACATGGAAGATTGGTATCTACGATTTTAGGTCTAAACCTTTATCTTCTACTTTAATTGCTTCAATGACATTTATATACTTGTGCAGTGACAAACATGTTGCAACAACAATATCAAACGGTAAGCTTTTTGTTTCATTAACATTTCAACTTCCTCTACCTCCCTCCCCCTCTTATTTCCTCCTTAATTTGAATTCTCAAATATTATGATATTTGCATACATAGGTTCTTCGGAGAACCTTATTTGGTTTTGTGGATAGCACATCTCACGTCATGTAATTTGGAAACAAAAATATCAGTAAATATCCAGTAGCCACCTTCATTGGTGCTGACCCACACAATACTAATCGTACGCTCAATATTGCTAATTTCTTTCCTTCCACGACTCCACCAACACTCGTCGGCCAACGAGATGTCAATCTACTCTAGCTCAGGCACAAGATTCTGTATCATTACCAATTAATCTTGTTGCTCAAATTCACATTTTGATTGAGTAGTTATATATTATTGTTTATGGCAAGAGCATATATAATTACCCCTAGCTAACTGTACCGTTGTAAGTGGAAAAGGCCCCTGATGCCTTGAAAAAGCAGGAAGCTCAGAAAGAGCAAGCTGATGAGGTTTCTGAGAGGAGACATGTAGACAAGAGCATCCCATAGAAGATCTCTTGTTTGGCCTATGTTAGTCCACATGACCAACCTCTCGCGGATGATATTGGAACTCTGTCTTAAAACACTTGTAATTACCACAAAATTCTACATACCAATTTTTTACCACTCCCTATATTTATGTGTGAATATGTGTGTCTTGAATACAGCGGTCATATAATATGCATGTAGATGAAAACTTAGGCATTGCTGCAAGATATGGAAAGAGAAACTCAAGAGCCTTCGCTGACATGGGCAATGCGGGAATTATTGTGCACCAACTGGCTGCAATGTCCTCTCAAGCTTGTCCCAACAAACATCCTCCTTCTTATACTTCCACCTCAACTTTAACTATGTATTCTTTGCTAATAAATGAAATCAATTGCGCATCTATTTCTATTAATCGCATGCATCTATATGCTCTCTATTACGTCGTAGCCCTTGATGGTGTTAATTGCAAAGAGGATGAAATGTACAACTAAGTTAGAGCCAAACAAAAGGTATGAAATAACATACAGTATTATTCCGCACAAAAAACACAAACATATTGTTTTGTAGATTCGTAGCTTCCCATGCCTATTTTTCAAGCTCCTCCATTTTCGAGACCTTCCATTTGTTTTCGGGGCTAGGAATCTTTTTCTAATTGTACTCCTCTAGAATGAAAGTGTGTGTGTTCAGGGAGGGCAAATCTGAATGCCCCTCCTCATCAAGGTGGGACAAAATATATAAAGGGGAAAAAGATTCTTCTCAAGCCCTGCACGATATTAACCTATAAGAGGTGATGTGGCATAAAACTGACATGTGAAACGTGTGTATTTTTTAAGAGAAGGGATTTGTATGCAAAATAACATATTTTATGATCCTTTATGCAATGCGGGTTAAAAAAATTCTATGTATCGTAAATAAATTTCTTTTTCTTAAGGGATGTAGTACTCTCTAAACTTGAGTTATATAAAGATGTATAAATATTTATAATAAGTATGCTCTCACGATTATAAATATAATACTAGTTGATACCCCAAGAAAAAATTTTCTCATCGCCTACTAGACCATTACCCTCCTTAATACCCTAGACAAAATGCAAATAAGACAAAACCAATGCACGTGATGTAATATATAAAAAAGTGAAGCAGGAACACCATTCAACGTGAAAGACTTATGGCAAAGTAAGAAGGTAGCTTGAGAGGAAATCTCCGATGGCCTAGTATACCCAACCAAAGATCAAAGTGCTGACAACTTTTAATACATACAAATGGTCTCATTAGATTAGATGAGATAAAATTAATTTCATGCCCCGTGTTCCCCAATGCTCGTAAGAAGAACTTGTAATGGTTCCGTTACACCATGATGCCAAGTCTGATTCACAAAGGCTTCTATAACTTTATGGATTATTGTATTTCGTTTTCGTAAAACATGAGAATTTGAGCCACTAATTATCTATAGAAACCTAGACAAGATTCGATTTCACAAATGAAATCCCACTTTGAGAGTTTGATAAAACAAAAGCTTCAAAAATTTGTGCTAAGATTTTAGTGTTGATAGTTTCCTCAAAAGGTGAGGGGCAGAAGTTCAATATTCCCCCTCCCCTCCCTACTCCTGACCAGCATGGCTAGCCCATTCAGACCAGAAAAGAAGTACATAGTGCTGTAATCTTGGGGCTGAATCAAAATATCATGCAGAATACGCAAATCTTAAAAACTTTTTAAAATGACTAGATATTGGAGTAGCAACAAAGGAAAACTCTTTTCACTATTTGGCGAACTTAGACTAATGTGATATGACTCATTAAGAAATTAAGGAATATATATGGTGAAAGGGAGAAAAAGAAACCCCTTGTTGAAAGAGAATGGCAAAGAGATCATTGCTTTTGGATGAGATGGAATCCTTGGTTTTCCTGCCTTTCCTCTCTGATAAGTAAAAATTCTTGCCGTCCGAATGAGATAATTGTGTTTACTTTGCTTCTGTGGTTCCGATTTGATTCCAAAATTTTTTTGTTTACAATGGATGCAGAATGCCTAAACTAGCTAATACAAGTGAGAATGCGTTTTATGTTGGGGGGAAATTGAGTGCAATATTAGATTTATGGTGTTACATCAATCCGCAATATCATGTTAATGGCCTACGGGTGTACAGCATTATTTCACATCAATCCACAATAATAGATTTATGGTGTTACATATCAGTTGGAAAGCTTTTTGGGATTCTACAAGTTTTTCCTAATACGCGTTACCGAACTGTGAGAGGGGGTTCCACTATGTCATTCAAACTGAAATAATCACTTACAGATTTACTAATTCTTACACCTTACTTGACGTAATTCACTACTCATACTTTCACTAAATTTGAGGTTAATAAAAAAATATGTCTTTTATTCGTTAAATATTATCATTGTTTTATTTCATCTTTTAATATTTAATTTGATCGGATATCATTCTTATAATATTTAAAATATTTTTTAATATTATCTTTTTTGCCTAATTCGATCAACACCACTGACACCTTTGTCCTCCATATCTCCGTTGGCTTTTCTATGTGTATATTACAAAAAGAAAATTATGTAATTGATGACTCCCTAATTTTGGATGAGAAAGAGATATATTTTATGATAAATTAGAGAAACAAAGTATTTTTCTTTTGACTAACATGGCTAAATTTTTATTCAATCAAACAAAATGAAGAAAATGTCTTAATTGCGATATTTTTATCAGTTTTGAGCCTCATTTTATGATTGATTTTTATCTCAATAGAAGGCAAAAGATTGTAGAAAGAAATGAGAAAAGAGAGAAAAGCTGAAAATAAAAAGGCAAGCTAAACAAGTCTTCTCGCTACAGCTAGAACACAATTTGCTGTAACTAAGATGTGCTTTCATTGTAGCGAGGAAGTCACTTCGCCATAGCAAAGTCGTGATGCATACAAATTTCAAGGAGCTCCTAGCTATAGCGCAAGTAGTAGCGAGATCAGCAGAAATTTGAGCGCCTATAAACTCTCGCTATAGCAAGAGCCACCCCTCGCCATAGTGAGATCGGCCTCTGAAATGCACAACTTTGATTTGTGAGCTAAAAAAGGCAAGAGAAAGTTAGGATTCGTCATTCAGCAAAGAGGAGAGGCATTTGGTAGACTGGAGAAGTGAGAAAACGCGCAAAAGGTGTTGGGAAAGCTTCATATTAATCGGGAAATCGTTGATTCTGTCCAAGATTTTTTTTGATTAGATGTTTTGTCACACCCCAAATTTTTAGTACACATGCGCAGAAGCGGAATTCTAGAGGAAATACTTGTGGCATTCATTCAAATCATATGAAACATGTGAGTTTTTCTTTAGAGGACATTTGTAGAAATTTCGGTAGAGTCTCCTCTATAACGTAGACCTCCCGAAATTTCTACAAACGCTCAGACAGTACAATATAGCCCGAAAGGGCGCAATCAGACCAAAAGAAAACATCTGGGGTGTGGGGATACCCTAACAATGATTCAGTGGAGCCAGCTTTACACGGGTTTACAAATTTTCAAACAAAATATATATATACAATCACAATACACCCACAGGAGCTCCGCAGGCTCGCCAAAGAACGTCTCCCGAGGTCAGCCACTAGAAGGCGGCTGGGGGCAGACTAGAGTCCCTACTGCTCTCTGAAAAATATATATAAAAAATAATGAGTCGAATACTCAGTGAATAAGCACACCGACCCTTTTTAAAATAAAGTAAGTCAAATAAGTTTACACATATATATATATACAGATATATACAGATATAGACCATATGAAACTGATTTTAAACCGACTCTTTTTCAAATACACCGAACGCATCTAAACAGAACCAATCGGAACACAGACGCAGAGCACACAGCTCGCGGGGAAAATCACTACAGACGCAAAGCTTTCAGCTTGCGAAAATACAATAACTCCGCGTGTGGTGGCCTGCACACGGGGCTAGCACCACCCCTGCTAGCTGAGGTTCAGATCATGGTGCACCAGGGCTAACATCTACTGCTGTTAGCTACAGGGTTCTGAGCAGATAACTCCATAAAATTACCAAATAGCGTTTCAGACAAAGCATGTTCAGATCAGTTTCACAGTAGGATTTCCAATTAACTCAATATCCGTAAACTTGCAAAATTCCCGATTGAAATCAAATTTTGATAAATATGCTTATGAATACATTTTTGAAATATACATTTCCATAAATAGAGAATCAAATTCTTAAAAACACTACAAGGAAACTTAAGAACAGAAATAAGGATTTCCTGAATCTTTGGTCCGCGTTACTTACTCACCTTCCGAGATACCACAGAAATTCTCCGACTCGTTCCTCGGCTATATCTCAATCTCAGAATCCCCTACAATACCCATTCACCAGAGTTTAGAAAATGAATTACTCCAATTAATTTCATAAAGGACTTGGACTTATCAAAATTTAGGATTTATTCCTCTACTAATTTTACGCCTTCCAATTCGTACGGTAAATTCCATATACATATTTTGTGCTTCTTTTTCCTTGGTTCTACTTAGGAGTGAAACCCAATTTCAAAAAAATTAAAAGACATGTCTACCATCATCGGGAAATTTATTCTAATTTAACAATTAAGAAAGGAGCACATGGGGTTTTGGTCCTTAATTAAAATGGTATATATATATACCTATATGCAGAATTTTGGGGGGAATTAATGTATAGGAAAATGGGCGTATAGTTTAGCATAATTGAAATCAGAATTTTATCCAATTTTTGTTTTCCTGCGCAGAACCCCCCTGGCCACTACAGAACGTGTTACTGCTTAAGATACAGGGGAGGAAAACGCCTAGAAAGACAATCAGAAAAGGCAACATATACCTTTAGATTTTTTTCAGGCTCCAACTCCACTATGCAGCGTTGCTCTCTTAGCCCAGACACATATCCACGAAGCTCAGCTCAAACAAGGAGGAAGTGGGCTACTGGAAAATGAGACACAGCACCATTTAGCGTGAAAAATGGAGAAGAAAGATGAACCCAACCAAAAACAATCTATGCAGCAGAATTTCGGACCTAGAATTCAATCTTTTTCTGGCTTGTTTCACAACCAATCAGCATCAACGACTTAGCAACTTCAAGGAGCAACTTGCAGTTAAATTGTCGGACCAAAACAGCGCTAAACCATGTGTCTACTGGAGGCGCTGAACAGAGAAGGAGATGATGGAAATTTCTGGCGTGGTTTCTACCCAAAACAGCAGCAAAACCTAACCAGATTCGAAGAGAAGCTGCAGCTGGAATTCAAACAACATCAACGCTGAAACAGAGCAAAAGAAACGCTGAACAGAGGAGGAATTAAGCTGCAGAATAATCCATACCAGTTTCGTTCATCAGGGAGGAGTATGCGACTTAAAGGGAGCAGCAAATCTGGCGCAACTCAAGGCGTGAAGAAGCAGAAAGTTAACACTTCAGCAGCTCGAAGATGCAGGGAAGCAGCGCCCAGCCGAACAGAGGGAAGATGCAGAGTTTCGAGTGTTCTGTAGGTGCTTCGCTGGAGGATATTAGCTGCAGAAATTAGAGGATGAAATGACCAAAACAAACCAGCTGAAGTGATTAAAATGGAGGGTAAATATGTAAGTTGCAGAAAGACAAAACTCCATACGTGGCAGCTGCTAAATTAACATGGAAAAGTCAACTTTGCATGGCTTCTTCACGTCGGTTTTATTTTCTTCCCCTCCTGCATTCACGTCGGGGTCTCACATGTTTCTACTCCATCTTCTCTTCGAGTTGATGTGTTTGTTGATATATTTGCTGAACTTGTCTGTGGATTTCAAGTCATGAGTGGCTAACTTTTGTAACCCTTAGGGATTCTATGAACATTTGAGCTTTGGAAATAATTTCTCTTTTGATTATGTTGGGTTATTGAAGATTTTAGTGCTTAATCTGAATTATGGTTTCATTCTATTGATTGGCCACCTCTAGTTTGATTATAGATTTTGTAGTTAGCCTTTGAAAGAAGGGAATTACTTATAGACCATTAATTGAGCAACCTAGGATTCGATATAGTCTAATTTGCACTTGAGATAAAAATATACTTAAGGGCTCTAGGTAGTCTAGATAAGGTATGAGCTTAATTGTATGTTAACTTCTCATTTGAGACATCAAAGAGTTAGTTGATATATGAGTTTGAATGGATCGAAAGACATTTTTACTTAATTTAGACCTTTGACTCTAAAATTGACAGTAAGCCAATTAATAAAAAAGGGATTAGAATTCCTAAGGTGTCCTTAATTGCTTATTTTCGCTTAGAACCATTTTCATTACTGTTAATTGCACTTGAATTGATTTTCACAAAAATTCACTTATAACTTGATTTGTTTAGCTAAAATGAATATGAGAAATCTAATATCTAATCATTAATTGTATTGATTCTTTGAGGGAACGACCTTGACTCATCACGTACTATACTTATGGCCGGTACACTTCCAGTGCCATTATTCTAGTGTGCATCAAGTTTTTGGCACCATTGCCGGGGACTTAAGGCAATTGGTAAATAGAATTAGAGGACCATGAGTAGTTTTAGCTTAAGCACTTAGTTTCTTTCAATTTACTCTCTTGTTTATTTTTGTTTTCATTTGTTAGTTGTAGTAATTTTATTAGTAATTTCTTAGTTTATTACCTTTTGGCTTCTTTGGTTTAGTTAGATTCTTGATCTGTGCTCCTTTATTTTCGCAGGTATATTAGTTTATGTCACCTAAATCCATATATAAAAGAACACCTAGAAAGACAAGGAATTTGAAGGATATTTTAGCTGAGGGGTCTGTGCTAATTCAACCTAAGAGTTGGGTAAACATTCTTACTACGAAGATGGCACACAAAGATAATCAAAATCGGACTATCAAGGATTTTGTGGGAAGAACCATGAAAACTACTTAGCCTAGCATTGTAGTACTAGATTTTCAGGTGAACAACTTTGAGTTAAAGTCAATGATGATTTCAATGCTTCAAATAAATGGGCAGTTTGGTGGTAAATCAACAGACGATACTAATAGACACATATTATCCTTCTTAGAAGTCTATGACTCTTTCAAGCAGAATGGAGTGCCCAAGGATGTCTTAAGGCTTAGATTATTCCCTATCTCTGTCAAGGATGATGTAAAAGAATGGTTGCTCAATTTGTTGGAGGGATCTATCAACAATTAGGAAGACTTAGAAGCAAAGTTCAGAGCTTGCTTCATTCCAAATAACAAAATTGCTAATGCCAGACGTGATTTAATCAACTTCAAGAAATTACCGGATGAGCACCTTTATGTGGCTTAAGAAAGATATAAACATTTGATGAGACAATGTCCAAGTCATGGCATGGATGAATAGGCCATTGTACAAAACTTTTGCATTAGACTCAATGCACAGTCAGATATTATGCTAGCATCGATTCTTAATGGTAGTTATGACCAACTCCCAGTAGATAAGGTGATGAAAGTACTTGGTAATTTGTCTGAAAGTTATTCTCATAGAGGGGATGAAAGACTAGCAATTCTCCAAACATCTAATACTAAAGAGGATTCTTCTGCTCAGCTGGCTGCTATTTTATCGGCATTGAATAAGCGTTTTGATTTGCTATAATCGCAAGTGCAAAAGAAGACTACTTTGAATGCATGTTCTACACAAGTAACTCATATTGCATGTGAGCAGTGTGGTGAGATACATATGCCAGACCAGTGCCCGATGTTTTTGCAATCAGAGTTAGTGAATTATGTAGGGAACTTTCAAAGGAGTCAAAACAACCTTTACTCAAACACCTACAACCTTGCATGGCGTAATCATTCAAATTTTTCTTGGAAGAATGATCCATCACTTAATTAGCCATCATCTTCTGGAATAGGGCCAACTCAACCTCCTAAGTTCTCTTAAGTGACAAGGCAAAATGTTCCTATTCAAGAGCCAAAAACTAATTTAGAGGATGTTTTGGCTAAGTTTATGACTACTCAAATCAAGAATAATGAAGAGCAAGCTAGTATTAATGCATGGGTGGACTCCTTTCTCAAGAATATAGAAGTGCAAATGGGGCAGTTAGCTTCTGCTGTGAACGCACTGCATCAAAGAGGCTTGCCAAGTGATACAATTCCTAATCCAAGGAGAGATGGCAAGAAAGAATGTAAAGCTATCACTTTGAGAAGTGGTAAAGAGCTTCCTAAAGTACAAGTTCAAGTGAAGGAGCCAAACAAGGTAAATTCTAAGGGTCCATCAGGTGTTATTCAGATTGAAGATAAAGAATTTCAATAAAAAAGAGAGGAAAAGACTACTGGTTTGAATGCAAAAGAAGAGGACAAGGAAGAGAAGTCTAAAGTGGAGAAGTTGAATACAACTGAAGAAAAGACAGTGGTGCATCCCAAAGTGGTGCCATTGCCTCCATTTCCACAGAGATTACAAAAGAAAGTCCTTAATGAATAGTATAAGAAGTTTTTGGACATGTTTAAGCAACTCCACATCAATATCCCTTTCTTTGAGGCTTTAGAGCAAATGCCTAAATATGCTAAGTTCCTCAAAGATATGCTTAGCAAGAAGAAGTGGTTCACTGCATTTGCAATAGTGGCTTTGACAAAAGAGACCACTAATATACTTAAGTCCAATCTTCTAACTAAGTGTAAAGATCCTGGTTCTTTTTCTATCCCTTGCATGATTGGGGACAAATTTGAGGGTTGAGCACTCTGTAATTTAGGATCTACTGTAAACCTCATGCCATTATCTATTTTTAGAAAGCTACAATTGGGTGAGGCCAATCCAATGACTGTCACTTTGCAATTGGCTGATAGAAGTTTTTCTTATCCACATGGGATCATTAAAGACGTGCTAGTAAAGGTTGGCTCTTTCATTTATCCTGCTGATTTTATTGTTCTTGATATTAAAGAGGATAGAGATATCCCATTGATAGTGGGAAGGCCGTTTCTAGCTACTGGTAGAGCACTCGTTGATGTGAAAAAAAGAAAAATTATAATGAGGCCTGGAGATGAGCAAGTCACCTTTAGTGTGGAGAAAGTTATGAAACATCTGGGTAGTGTAGAAAAATGCTCAAGGGTGTCTATTGTTGAAGAGGTAATTCAAGAAGAATTAGATTCTTTTGCTTTCATCGATCCTTGATAAGTCCTAAATTGTCATGATTTTCTCAATATTTAAGGGATTTATCATATAAATATTGAACTTATTTTATTTTATTTTTATTTATAAAATTAATAAATGTTAGTTAAGTTAGTATTTAATAAGTTTTAGTTTTATTTTTTCACTTTTGATCTCTTTTTTTTTTTTCGTTTTAGTTAAGTTGTATTTTGTGTTTTTATTTATATTTTTATGTTGCTAAATTATTTAATCTTTGTTGGTAGATTATAAATATTAATTAGATACATTTTATATTTTTGTAGGGTTACAATTATAAATAACCAAGTTTAGAAGCTTTGAAATGCAAAAAACAAGTATTGAGATTTGTTGGAAAATGATCAAAAAGAAAAAGAAAAAAAAAGGAAGAAACAAAGAAGAAAAGACAAAAGAACAAAAGATGGCGCTCAAAATTGCTGCTGAAGAAAATTTAGCACCACGGCAACAAAATTAAGCACCGCGGTGCATTGAGAAATAGAAGCTTACTTGGCTGTAACGTAAAATTTTGCGTCGCGACACTTTTCACCGTTGCTGAAAGAAATTCATCTGCATCGTGACTCATTTGAGTGTCGCCGCAGCGCAGTTCGTAAAAAATGCAAAACGCACCATTTTTGGTCGTGTTTTTTAGGGTTTTAAAGGGCTTCCAACACTTCTTCGAGGGGAGGCCGTCATTCTGAAGGTTTTGGAAAGGAGAATGAAGGGTTTGGAGCTTCAAATGCCATGGAAAAAGCTTGGGTTTAAGGAAGATTCACCGATTAAATCCTTTTTTCTCTTCTTCCCTTGCTTTTCCTTGTATTTCTTTACCCATTGAGTTTATGCTTTGTTCTTGATGTTGCTATTTATTGTAATTATGAGCTAAACTTGTTGATTTGGGATTATGATAAACTCTAACTTATAATATGTTACAATTACTCTATTTATTTGCTACTAATGGTATGATTTAATTACTTAATCCTTGTGCTTTATGCTTTTAAGTGTGTGGAAACCACTAGATTATTTCGGTAGCCTAAATGAACTTGGAAAAGGGATTTTAGGACTTGACCATAGATTAGGTAGTGTGAGTTCATGAAACTTACAATTGAGTGGATTGATTTGCTTGTGAGATAGGAATATACCTACCGGCCTCACATAGTCATATTAGGACCTATTCTTAATTAATCCTCTAAATTAATTGCATAAGAAATTATGGATTAGTTAAGGGAATGCCTATATGTAATTTGGAAGATGCTTATAGGTAAATTAGAGTCTTAGGCTATTAATGACATTAAGGGAGTGTTTGGTTCAATGGAGGGGAGGGGAAGGGAGGGATTTTAATGAGGGGAGGGGAGGGAAGGGGTTTTAATGATATGTTGTTTGGTTGATTTAGAGGGAAGGGGAGGGGAGGGAAGGGATTAATGGACAATTATACCCTTAATTAATTTTTTTTTGTTTTAAAGATATTTCTATAAAAAAAGCTTTTTCTTACTTTTTATTATAAAAAATAATTTTTTTATTTTTATTCAAAAATATTTTTTATTTTTATAAAAAAATATTTTAAATCCTATTAAAAAATAAGATTTATATTATATTTAAAGTAAAAATAAAATAGGGGCAATTTGGTCAAACACAACCAAAAAATTTCTCTCCCCTCCAAAACCTCCTACTTCTGGAGAGGAGGTGAGGGGAGGGGAGGCAATATTTTACCTCCCCTCCCCTCCAATTTTTTCATACCAAACAAGGGGAAGGGTTCCCCTCCCCTCCTCTCCCCCCCAAACCCCTCCAACCAAATATTAGGTAAGTGCAAGATGAAGAGAGATAATTAGTTCATATGAAATATTAGAGGGAGTCATAATCCCAAATCATTTTGCTTTCCAATTTCATCTAGAATGGTGTCTCTCATTTTTTTATGTCTTTAGTTTAGTTTATTTTCATATCACCCTTTATTGTTGGCTTGATTTAGATTAAGGTGCATAATTTTAGTACTTAGCAATTATCTTAGTAACAAATCCTCATAGAAATGATACTCTATTCATCACTTTATTACTGTTGCGATATGTATACTTGCATATACGCTTTCAAAAAGAAAGCAACAATCCTCTTGAAGCAATACGTGTTGGTAAAACAAGTATAGGAGAGGTGATGAAAATGAAAGTTTAGCACAAACTCAATGCATTTAGACCTGTGGCTAAGCAAAATGAGCAATTTGAATCGTTGGAGCTGGTTTCACGAAAAGCTCTTGCTCTCCCACCATCCATTGAGCAACCTCTAATTTTGGAGTTGAAACCTCTTCCACCGCATCTTAAATATGCTTATTTGGAGGAAGGAGAGACTTTACCAGTCATAGTTTCGTCTACATTAATATTTCTCCAAGAAAAAAACTGTTGAAAGTGTTAAAAGAGCACAAAAAGGCCATTGGTTGGACCATAGCTGATATAAAAGGAATTAGTCCAGCCATTTGCATGCACAAAATTCTCTTAGAAGATGACCATAAGAAATCAGTGGAGAATCAAAGGCGATTGAATCCTATAATGAAAGAAGTAGTTAAGAAAGAGATTATCAAGTGGTTTGATGCTGGTATTATCTATCTCATATTGGATAGTAATTGGGTAAGTCCAGTGCAATGTGCCCCTAAGAAGGGAGAAATGACAATGGTGAACAATGAGAAGGATGAAATGATTGCCACAAGAACAGTTACAGGTTGAAGAGTTTGTATGAACTACAGGAAGTTGAACACAGCTATAAGAAAGGATTATTTCCCGTTTCCATTCATCGATCAGATGTTAGATCGCCTAGCAAGAAAAGAATTCTTTTGTTTCTTGGATGGCTATTCTAGTTACAATCAAATTGCAATCGCTCATGAGGATCAAGAAAAAACTACTTTCATAGGTTCATATGGAACTTTCGCATTTAGACAAATGCCTTTTGAATTGTGTAATGCTCTTGTCATATTTCAAAGATGTATGATGTCAATTTTCTCTGACATGATTGAGCATATCATGGAAGCCTTTATGGACGACTTTTCAGTATTTGGCATCACTTTTGAAGAATATCTGAAACATTTAACAAGGGTTTTACAAAGATGTGAGGATACTAATTTAGTTCTCAATTGGGAAAAGTGTCCTTACATGATTTGTGAGGGTATAGTGCTTGGGCATAAGATGTCAAAAAAAAGATTAGAGGTGGATCGGGCTAAGGTTTCAGTTATTGAGCAATTACCACCACCTACTAATGTGAAAGTTGTTAAAAGTTTCTTAGGGCATGTTGGGTTCTATCGAAGATTCATCAAGGATTTCTTAAAGATAGCAAAACCGTTATCTCAATTGCTTGAAAAGGATACCCCATTCAAGTTTGATACAAATTGCTTAAAAGCTTTTAAAGAGCTTAAGCAAAGATTGATCACAGCACTAACTATAGTGGCTCCTGATTGGTCACTACCCTTTGAGGTCATGTGCGATGCAAGCGATTATGCGGTTGGAGCTGTGCTTGGCCAGAGACATGGAAAGATCTTTCATCCTATTTATTATGCAAGCAAAACTCTAGGTGGAGCACAGGTAAATTACTTAACTACTGAAAAAAAAATGCTTGCTGTTGTCTTTACTTTTGAGAAATTTAGAGTGTATTTGATGAGCACTAGAGTCATAATTCATACTGATCATGCTGCTATAAGATATTTATTGTGTAAGAAAGAATCTAAACCTAGGTTAATTAGATGGGTTTTATTATTGTAAGAATTTGATATGCAGATTGCTGATAGGAAAGGAACTGAAAACTAAGTTCTTGTGAATAATTCTGAGTGTGTGGATGATTTATTGATTAATGAGAGTTTTCCTGATGAGTCTGTATTTGTTGTGAATAGTGTGTTTATGCCTTGATATGCTAATTATGCCACTTACTTAGTTAATGGTATTGTGCCTGATGAATTAAAGTCTTATCAAAAGAAATTTTTTTTGCATGATGTGAAATGATTTGTGTGGGATGAACCCTTTTTATATAAGAAGTGTGCTGACCAAATTTTGAGAAAGTGTGTGCCTCAAAATGAACAAAATGATATTTTATATGCTTGTCATGCTGCTCTTTATGGTGGTCATTTTGGTGGCCATCGTACTGCATACAAAGTATTACAATCTGGATATTATTGGCCTACATTATTTAATGATGCTTACTTATTTGTTTGTCGTTATAATGCATGTCAGAGAGCAGGTAACATCTCAAAGAGGTATGAAATGCCCCAATCTGGTATTCTTGAGGTAGAATTGTTTGATTTGTGGGGAATTGATTTTATGGGGCCTTTTGTTTCATCTAGGAGCTATCAATACATATTGGTCGCTGTTGAGTATATGAGTAAGTGGGTTGAGGCTGTGGCTTGTCATTCAATGATGCTAATACGGCAGTGCGATTTTTGAAAAAGAATATTCTTACTCATTTTGGCACACCTAGGGCAATCATTAGTGATGAGAGGACTTATTTTAACAATAAGTTGTTCAAAGGGTTGCTTGCAAAGTATGGAGTCACCCATAAGATGGCATTGACATATCACCCTCAAACCAACGGGTTGTGTGAAGTGTCAAATAGAGAAATAAAAATAATTTTAGAAAAAATTATGAGTCTCACTAGAAAGGATTGGGCGGATAAGCTCGATGATACTTTATGAGCATATATGATAGCTTTTAAATCTCCAATAGGTACGTCTCTCTATCAATTGATTTTTGGCAAAGCTTGTCATTTGCCCATTGAGTTAGAGCATAAAGCATTTTGGGCTATAAAGAAATTGAATTTTGATATGAATAGTGAGAAAAGATTAATGCAACTAAATGAGTTAGATGAGTTTAGATTGCAGGATTTTGAGAGTTCTAGAATTTACAAGGAAAGGACCAAAAGAATTTATGATAGACATATCTTACCAAGAAAGTTTGAACCTGGAGACCTTGTGTTGCTTTATAATTCTCATTTGAAATTGTTTTCAGGTAAGTTGAGATCCAGGTGGTCTGGTCTGTTCAAAGTGATCTTTGTGACACCTTATGGAGCTATCGATGTTAAAGATGAGAAGTCAACAGATCAATTTAAAGTAAATGGTCAAAGGCTTAAATATTATTTACATAGTGAGATAGACCGGTAGACAATGGTCTAGAGCTTATCTCAACCTTCTTGATTGGCTGATAGAGTCTGGTTGAGAACTATAAACCAAGCGCTACTTGGGAGGCAACCCAAGTTTTCTTCTTATTCTTATGTTTTATTTGATGTTCTTTGTGTCTTTGGTTTGATCTTCCTTTTTCTCTGTGTGTTTTGTAGGTTTGGTGTTGGTGTTGAAATGTTTGATATTTGGGAACAAGCTGTTGGCAGGAAAGGACAAATCCAATCATGATTTTCAAGGAGTCTCTAACTATTGATTTAAATTGCATATCAGTATTCTAGTAATCTTGTTTATTTGATTATGTTTAATTAAAGTTTGATGGGAATGGGTTTAGTAATTACATAATAGGAGATGTAAATAGGGTTAAAAAGTACTTATTTGTGCACTTATGTGGGGGCTTAATCATTCAAAAAAAAAAAGAGAAAAAAGAGAATGATTGTGTTGAGAGTAAACTCTGTTGAATAATAAAGACCTCTCTTAATGAATTCTGACGATTGAAGTTAGAGTAGATAGTTGGATTGGGTCTTGAAAGTATATTGAGGGTTTTATTGAAGATTACTTGCTTGCTTATAAAAAAATCTATCTGTGGAACACACACACACTTTAGAAATTAGGAGGGTGTTGCTATGAGTGCATTAGTTTCGAAATTCAATTTGAAATGTCGCTGAACTTCTACTTCTAACATTGGTTTCATTCTAAGTGTGGGGGAATATGAAATTTTGGTAGATTAGATGTTTATCATGGAAAAGAATTAGTCAATAGCCATATTGATTGATATTTTCTAGGAATTGCTTGAGGACAAGTAATAATATAAGTGTGGGGGAGTTTGATGACTCCCTGATTTTGGATGAGAAAGAGATATATTTTATGATAAATTAGGGAGGTAAAGTACTTTTCTTTTGACTAACATGGCTAAATTTTTATTCAATCAAACAAAATTAAGAAAATATCTCAATTGTGATATCTTTTTCAGTTTTGAGTCTCATTTTCTGATTGATTTTTTTCTCAGGAGAAGGTAGAAGATTGTAGAAAGAAATGAGGAAAGAGAGAGAAGCTGAAAAGTAAAAAAGCAAGTTAAACAAGTCCTCTCGCTACAGCTAGAACACAATTCGCTATAGTTAGGATGCGCTTTCGATGTAGTGAGGAAGTCACTTCGCCATAACGAAGTCGTGATACATACAAATTCTAGGGAGCTCCTAGCTATAGCATAAGCAGTAGTGAGATCAGCAGAAATATGGGTGCCTATAAGCTCTTGCTATAGCGAGAGCCACTCCTCTCCATAGCGAGATCGGCCTCTGAAACGCACAACTTTGATTTGTGAGCTAAAAAAGGCAAGAGAAAGTTAGGGCTTCGTCATTCAGCAAAGAGGAGTGGCATTTGGTCGACTCGAGAAGTGAGAAAATGAGCAAAAGGTGTTGGCGAAGCTTCATATTAATCGGGAAATCGTTGATTCTATCCAAGATTCTTCCGATTAGGTGTTTCTACTCCATCTTCTCTTCAAGTTAATGTATTTGTTGATATATTTGCTGAACTTGTCTGTGGATTTCAAGTCATAAGTGGCTAACTCTTGTAACCTTTAGGGATTTTATGAACCTTTGAGCTTTGGAAAATATTTCTCTTTTGATTATGTTGGATTATTGAAGATTTTAGTGCTTAATCTGAATTATGATTTCATTCTATTGATTGGTCACCTCTAGTTTGATTATGGGTTTTGTAGTTAGCCTTTGAAAGAAGGGAATTGTTTATAGATCATTGATTGAGCAACCTAAGATTCGACATAGTATAATTTGTACTTGAGATAGAAATATATTCAAGGGCTCTAGGTAGTCTAGATAAGGTTTGAATTTAATTGTATATTAATTTCTCATTTGAAACATCAAAGAGTTAGTTGATATATAGTTTTGAATAGATCAACAGATATTTTTACCTAATTTAAACCTTTGACTCTAAAATTGACAGTAAGCCAATTAATTAAAAAGGGAAAAGATTGACTTGTGTAAAAAGGGGATTATAATTCTGAGGGTATCCTTAATTGTTTATTTTCGTTTAGAACCATTTTCATTATTGTTCATTACACTTGAATTGATTTTCACAAAAATTCACTCATAATTTGATTTGTTTAACTAAAATGAATATGAGAAATCTAATGCCTAATCATTAATTATATTGATTATCTGAGAAAACGACCTTGACTCATTACGTACTATATTTATGGCCGGTACACTTGCAGTACCATTATTCTGGTATGCATAAGTAATCCAATCCTGGATTACCAAAATTATTCATTCTATATATTATACTTTTCTTTTTTGGAAATTTTGGGTGTCTTGATGGCCACCAAGTTAAATATATTTTTTTGTATGGCGTAGGATTAGGTTAAATAATTTTTTTTTTTTGGTAATATACACTTAAAAAAAGCCTATCTTCTTTGATCTGTCAACACATTTTTTATTTATTCTCGTCCGCAAATGATACTCTTCCTCTTTTGCTTTATTCTTCTCTCTTCTATTTTGTCTTCATCTTCTCTCCTCTCCCTTTCGCTTCTTTCTTTCTTTCACGCCTTAAACGTCAGATTTATTTGGCTAAGAAATGAAAATTGAGACAACAAAAGGAATACTATAAATGGGAAACGGGCAAAGAAAAATGAAGACGGAAATGGGAGGAAGATGAATGGGGAGGAAACATAGTAATATATATATATATATATATATATTTCCAAATATAAAAAAATTATGGTAATTAATAGACTATAGTGTTTTTTTTTTTTTTGCCAAGGTAGTTAATTCACTCAGGCGAAGGCAATGAGAACATAATAATTTAATCTGGCAGCAATATATATAGGGCAGCGGAGTAATCAGTTAGAGAGAAGTGGTGATTGAATTTGAAGGCTTGAATTGATATTGTGAGAAAAAAGAAGGAAATGAGCACGGGGTGGTTAGGCTTTGCTGTTGCAGTAGCAGTAGCAGTAACAGCGTGGGTGACTAGTATAACAATGATTGAGGGTAAAGAGGGAGATGAGGGAAAGAGATGGGCTGTACTTGTGGCTGGCTCCAATGGTTATTACAATTACAGGCACCAAGCAGATATATGCCATGCCTATCAGATACTTAGGAAAGGTGGCCTCCCTGATGAGAACATAATCGTCTTCATGGATGATGACATTGCTTTTGATTCTGCTAATCCAACTCCTGGTGTTCTCATCAATAAGCCCAACGGTCCAGACGTTTATAAGGGAGTTCCCAAGGATTATACTGGGGCTCATGCCAACAAACATAACCTCTTCGCTGTCATTCTTGGCAACCGAAGCGCTCTCACTGGAGGTAGCGGTAAGGTGGTGGACAGCGGCCCCCCTGACTCCATTTTCATTTATTATGCTGACCATGGTGGTCCTGGCTTTCTCGGTAATTACTTGCCTGCCAACACATCATATATTCATTTTCCAATTAATTAATTAATTTAATGCTACTCACCATTTATATATGTATCAGGTATGCCGAATGACATTGAAGTATTTGCAGACGAATTAATTGGTGTGTTAAAAAAAAAGCATGCTGCTGAAGCCTACAAATACATGGTGATATACGTGGAAGCATGTGAATCTGGGAGCATGTTTCAAGGCATTCTTCCTTCCGATATTAACATATATGCGACCACCGCTGCCAATGCATATGAGAGTAGTTATGCAACCTACTGCCCTAAATTCCATCCATCTGCACCACCCCAATATGATACTTGTTTGGGAGACGTCTACAGTGTTTCTTGGATGGAAGATTGGTATCTTGATTTATGATTCCATATATTTGCTTAATTAATGCAAACCTCCCTATATTTTTTTTATAAATTTCTTCACTTACATTTATTTAACTTTGCAGGGACAAACATGATATGACCATGGAGTCTTTGGGACGACAATATCAAATTGTAAGACACATAAATCAATGTTTCAACTTCCTCTTTTTTTTTTTTTTTAACATCCCCAATATTTTGATATTTCCATTTATAGATTCGTCGGAGAACCTTATTTGGTTATGTGGATGTCACATCTCACGTCATGCAATTTGGGAACAAAAATCTTAGCAATTATCCAGTGGCTACCTTCATTGGTACTGACCCACATAACACTAACCGTACCCTCAACGACAATATTGCTGATGATGCATATTATTCCTCTTCATTCACCACCCCACCAACACTTGTTAGCCAACGAGATGTCCAACTACTCTATCTCAGGCACAAGGTTTTGTATCATTAATACCAATTAATCTTCTTGGTGGAATTCACACTTTGACTGAGTGATTGTTGTTGTTTTTGGAAAGACCCTAGTTAGTTTCTCCCTAGTTGTTGTTGTAGGTGGAAAAGGCCCCTGATGCCTTGAAAAAGCAGGAAGCTCAGAAAGAGTTAGTTAATGAGCTTTCTGAGAGGAAGCATGTAGACAAGAGCATCCGATTCATTGGAGATCTCTTGTTTGGACACCACAAAAGCTCCGTGGTGTTGGCCTATGTTCGTCCACACGACCAATCTCTCGTGGATGATTGGGACTGTCTGAGGACACTTGTAAGTACAGAAAAACTCTACTTACTACAAACAACTTTATGCCACTACCTATATATACATACATATATATATATATATATTATTGAATAAAAAGGTCCTATAACATGTACGCAGATGAAAACTTACGAGAGACATTGTGGTCGCTTATCAACATATGGAAAGAAATACTCGAGAGCGTTCGCTAACATGTGCAATGAAGGAATCACTGTGCACCAACTAGCTGAAGCGTCCTCTCAAGTTTGTCCCCACAAACACCCTCCATCTTATACTTCCTTCTCAACTTAATAATGTAATACTAATACATGAAACAAATTATGCATCCCTTGTGTTAATTGCATCGTCCTGCTCCATCTTTATTACTTTGTCACCCATGGTGTTAAAGCAAAGCAGGACGAAATGAACAGCTGAATTAGAGCCAAACAAAAGGGATTAAATAATTAACATCTAGTATTGTAGCATTATTTGATCAAATAAGCCGCCTCCTATTGAAAAATCCCAGCTTTCCCGTGCCTTTGTAGATTATCAAATGTAGATTGCTGCCTGAAATTTCGTACTCCTCTGCCATCCATTCAACAATGTAAGAACAACTCTGTAGTCTCTAATCATAACCAAGAAATCACAATGTAGAAATTAAATAGGTAGGCCCAGGATGTACATTTTTTGAGTGCAATCTTCACGTCCTCTGCATATGTAATCACCATCTCCACAAAATCCCATTATGGATTGGCTTTTCTCGCTGAGATCTGGAAGCATTTTCCGTCCCATTACAATCAAACGGAAAAATTCTTTCTCTCCAATGTTTACTTCCTACAATTCAAATCAATGAAAGCAAATTGCGTTACATAATACCATGAACATGAATTCAGCCACAAAAGTAAGTGTTGTATCTACTTGGCCGCCGTCCACCTTCACTTGGTCCCTTACTCCTTCCAGATCGAGACCCTTTATAGGCACCTTCCTTGCCAGAATCAGGGTCTTGCTCTCTTCCACAAGCCTCTCACCAAACTTTGGCTCTAGAATAATGTAGAGGCGTTGCACATCATCTGCACTATGAGCTTCTTCTCTCCCAACTTTTGGCCTATAGAAGAACTATATCTCCCCTCTTTACTACCTTCATTTCATTACCCTAGTAACCAACACCAAATTATTCATCCTTATATAACCGATATTCATAATTTGAAAACAGGATAGAGTTCTATGAGACATGACATGCAATGAATTATTTTATTCTTAAATAAATATAAAGTAAATTTCTGGAATAGACTTACAAGAGAGGAAAAACAGAGCCAACATTTCTGTAAGCCACATAAAGATGGAGAGGAAGGGAAAAGAACCTAGATTTCAACTTGGGTTTCTGGTCGGGTCTTCTATTCTTTTCCTTGTCCTATTAAGTCTTTGGTCTTTCTTGAGAGACATGAGAAAGACACGATTCCATAGATTTCAAGCGGAGGAAAGAAAGCAAAAAGGCAGTAGAGACACCTCACTGAAATGGGAAACTTCCTAATTGTGAGTACACAGACACGCCCGACATGCATTTGTGTAATCATGTGCCACGATGCTTGACTTTTAGGGTACCAACTGCCAACTTGCAAATCAAATTTCTTGTTCCTTTCCTATCCTAACCCTGTGCTTTTCTTCATTGATTTACAGTTGCCCTTCATTATGTGTTTAGTTTCTCTTCCTTGTTCCTATCGTGTTTTCTTATGTTAAAATTGCGGCGAATTTTAATGTGCACGTTAATAATAGCAGAGCATCGTAATGATAACGATTCGCTAAAGTACTGGTAATCAGTTCTAAATGAATTTGAGAGCATGTTTCAAGGCATTCTTTCGATTGATATCAACATATATGCCACCACCGCTGCTAATGCAAATGAGAGTAGCTATCCAGTCCGCTGCCCTGATGACCATTTCTCTACGCCACCTCACTATGGTACTTGTTTGGGAGACGTCTACAGCGTTTCTTGGATGGATTGGTTTCTATGATTTTAAATCTAAACCTTTGTCTTCTACTTTAATTCCTTGAATTACTTTTATATACTTGTGCACTGACAAATATGATATGTCCAAGGAGTCTTTGCAACGACAGTATCACACCGTAGGCTATTTGTTTCTTTAATATTTCAACTTCCTCCCCCTCCCTCCCCCTCTTTCCTCTTTAATTTGCATTCTCAAATGTATTATGATATTTGCATATATAGGCTATTTGTGTCATGCAATTTGGATCCAGAAATATCAGAAAATATCTAGTGGCCACTTCATTGGTGTTGACCCACACTATAATAACCGTACGCTCAACATTTTTTACTTCTCTTCATCCATTCTATCTCAGGCACAAGGTTTTGTATCACTACTAATTAATTTTGCTCAAATTCATACTTTGATTATTAACGTTTGTGGAAAGGGCACATATAATTTCTTCCTAGCTAACTGTACCACTTTAGGTGGAAAAGGCCCCCCTGATGCCTTAAAAAAGCAAAAAGCTTAGAAAGAATTAGCTAATGAGCATTTTGAGAAGAAGCATATGGACAAGAGCATCCATCTCATAAGAGATCTCCTATTTGGATGGCATAGAAGCTCCATGGTTCATCCACACGACCAACTTTTGGTTGTGTTGGAATTAACTCCATGTGAAATAAAGTTAAGGAGGAGAAGTAAAATTAAATGCACCTCTATTAAATTTAGTGCACTTCTTAGAAGTACCTTTATTAAGTTGGATGCATTTGAAAATTTTTTTTGGTCAAGATTTAGCCTTTTGCTCAGTTATCTCTTGTATTGCATTAGGAGAAAAAGTTGATAATGCCCAAGTATGACCTATGTTTGTGCAGAGGAAGTGTGGTGTGTTTAGCTAACTTTTTGATCCTTTAAAGCAAAATTAGTGTGTTGTTTTCAACATTTAATGTTGCTTTCATAAGTTGTAAAGTTGATGTAATAAAGTTATTTTCTTGTATTAGTTGTAATACATTTGCCTATAAATATATGAAAAATATAGATCCAAAGTGTAGAAGATTAGAAACGGATCACCAATGTGTGAGTATTTGTTCCACCAAGATAAGAGAGTTATGCTCCGCCAATTCTTTTACTCCTTTTTTTGCTTCCTTCTTTGTTACCTCCTTCTCTCTCTCTCTCTTTTCAACAAATTGGGACTGTGATCAAATTTTGTGCAACCAAAATTATTCCCTCTATATTCATAATTTTTACGAGTCTTAAGGTGATTCTTTTGTTTTCCATTATTTTTAAAGAAAAAGGCTAATCATGGCCTGTAGGTAGCCAAATGCTTTATTTATTTACTTAAAATAGGTTAGTTTCAGCAGGTAGAAGTTTGAGACTTGTCTCAGATTTTTTTTTTCTATTTTTTGGATTTAGCCTAGTCTCAATCACATGCAAGTTGAGACTAATCTTTTTTTTTGGGTTTAATAAGATTATAATATTCTACTTAGTTATTTAAATGTAGTGTTAGTATAATTTACATTAGTAAATTAATTATTAAAAAAATGGTTGAAGTGATTTAATCAAATTAAATATTCTCTCTTTCTTTTACATGTATAATCCAATATAACAAGTTATTAATCTTAAATGTACGTTATTGTAAAGTCCATTTGGACCTTTAACAATTATATTAGTATTATTTGTGACATCAAAATAATACCTAAAAGTAGATGTTAGAGTGATCTAATTTACTATCAGATATTAAATAAGAAGATGCAAAATTTTACTAACATAAAAAAATACCTATTCATCGAAATAATGGCTTCTTGTGTCAGAACAACCGGAACAAGGTTTTGTTCTTACTTGTTTTGATTATGGCTTCACAAATTGTTCTTCTTCTTTTTGCTGTGGGTCGACCACATTAGCTTGATAAAGATTTCAAAACTTAGTGAGGGGACTAAAGTGGTGGAATTGGTTGATTTGGTGTCACAAATCCCATTGTTGTTTGTGCAACAATCCACCCTATTTAAAATAATAATGACTATCATACTTAACAAATAATAATAACTATCATACTTAACGCTAAATATTGATGGATAAAAAAACAATGTCGTGAAATGTCAATCTATGGATGAGATGAACTTAGTTAGGAAGTATAATTGATGGGAGGAGTAAGATCATGTTGGGCATAAATAGGTAGGGAATAGAATGAGTCCACTTGCAAGATGCAAACTAAACAAGGAGGCCTACTCATTGATGCCATGGCTTAGGTGAGATGACAAGGAGGCCTACTCATTGATGCCATGGCTTAGGTGAGATGATGGGAGTTTCTATGGATCACTGTCATCTAATGGCTAAGTTCTTACATTAAGATATAATTCAACAGTTGAGATCTTCACGTACAACTTTATAACACCTAGCTAGAATGGGAACTATGAGTGCATTTCAAACATCACTCGAACACTTGACTTGTCCTATCTAGGTATAACATTTTGTACCATGTTGGACATAATGTTACCAACCACCTATATTTCAATTCAAACACTACTTAATTTAGGAAAAATCATAATTTTTCACCAATCACTTCCTTCAACTTCTCTAAAGTGATGTTGTCATCAATTTTTATCGATTTATCGCACTCAACTGTTGAGCTCTCATTACCATTATAAATTCATCCATTTGTATATATGCAAACAAACACGTTCTTGCTACTTATTTTGATTCATACAATATGAGTTGTAGAAACAACTCCAAAGTGTGACCATTGGCTTCCACGTATTGGTATTTATTTAGATTCTATTATTTATTATTAAATTTATATTATAACTATCTTAAAATATCTATTTTCAATTAGTTTTATATTTATTTAAATTTTTTATTTGAAAAACTCAAAATAATTATTAATTATGACACCATTTATTTATTGATAATAATAATTACTATTTATGTTAACTACATACTTTTCATTTTTTAAAAAGCATCACTTATTTATCTATCAGTTTATATTTTTGTTATTTTTTATTAATAGTCTTCAAAATTATAAATTCCTTTTACATCATTTATTAATTATTTTGACAAAATATATTAATCATTTTTTAAATAATTTAATTTTTAGTCATTCAATAACAATATTATAACATATTACCATTTTTTTGACTTCTTCTTGTTATTTATTTATTTACTTACTATATCTAATCCTAATTGTTATTCTTATATTCTTTTCTATTTATTTTGATTACATTATTTACTATTAAGTTTGTATTACACCTATATTAAAATATTTAACCCTTTTTGTGATTATTAATATTTACTTGATGATCTTTAAAAATTTAAAACAAATATTACTTATGAGTTTACTATTTTCTTCTACTTATTTTCACAAGTATTACAATTTTTATTTGTTGATTTCTAATTCTACTATTATTTTTTAAAATTTTTTTAAACAATATTGTTATTTTATTATTTATTAAATATTTGCACTAATTCATTGGAATACATGTTAATTATACATATATATATATATATATATATACTATTTTCGATCTATTTTTATTATATTACTTATTATTAGTTTTTTTATTTAATAGTGATTTTAAAATGTTACCATTTTCCAAAAATTAAAAAGTATTATTTCATTTAAAAAATTATTACATTATCACTTATTTAAGATTTTCATAAAAATTAATTATTATTTATTCTAGTATTATTTTTTAGGCTAAATTGCATGTAATTATCTTGAATTTTATGTCATGTGCAAATAACTCTGATGACTTTCAAAACTTGATAGTAAACTCCTTTGAACTTTTAAATTTGTATAAATAACTCTCTTACAATTAATTAGTATATTATTTTACTAACAAAGCATGATATATCAAGGGAATATCTACATATGACCTAAAGTTTAGGGAGTTATCTTTATATAGTCTAAAGTTTAAGGGATCAACTGCACAAAAAATAATGTTTAGGAGGTTTATTATCATTGACATATCATATTTCTTTAGTGAAATAATAGACTAATTAATAGTAAGAGAACTATCCATAAAAATTTAAAAATTTGAAGGGATTTGTTGTCAAGTTTTAATGATTAAGAGAGTTATTTATATATGATTCATTGCTCAGTATGGTTCTACACAATTTAGCCTATTTTTTATCAAAAATTTTCAAAACTATCTAGTTATTTTATTATTATTAGTTATTTTCATTATTTCAGAATACATATTCATTATGTATACACTATTTGCTATTTGTTTTTATTATATTACTTATTTTGATTGATTTTATTTGATACCAATTTTAAAATGTTACCACTTTTCAAATATTGAAAAGTATTAATTTTTTCCCGAAAAAATTATTACATGATCATTTATTTAATATTTTTGTACAAATTAATATTATTTATTAATTATTTATTTTATCATACACGATATTTAAGGAAAGCCGTTTGGCTAAAAAATGAAAATTGAGGCAACAATCAATTGAATGAATATTATGAATGGGAAAAGGGCACAGCAAATGAAGACGGAAATTGATAAGATCAATGGATAGGAAACTTAGTAAACTTTTCAATTACAATTAGTGAAGAATAATTTTGATGGAATGATCATTGGATTTGCACAACAACAACAACAACAATAATAATGCTAATTAATTATCAGACATTTTTTTGCCAAGGTAATTAATTTACTGAGGCGTACAAAGGTTGGCAATGAGAACATGATAGCAGAGTGGAATCAGTTAAAATTTAAGGACAAAATGAGTGAATCGTGAGAGATAAAAATTAGCTTAATAAATAAGATATTGCTTTAAACCCATCAAATGAGTATAAATTTAGAAAATGTAATATATTAATCAGTCATAAAAAATTTATAATAATTCAAAATTTTCAAATATAAAAAATTATGGTATTTAATAGACTATATTTTTTGCCAAGGTAATTAATTCACTTAGACATATAAAGTGTTGGATCAAAAACTTTTATTTTAATTATGTCAAACACTTTCAATTAAAGTGATTTTTAGAAAATATATTTATTTGGATTGAAATTATAATTTATGGATCAAATAATTGTTGTTGGGCCAAAGATATTTTAACTTATCACATTGCTAATTAAAATATGTTTTGATCATTATTAAAAAAATATTATATGATTTAGTTTTATAAGAAAAGTTTTAAAAGAAGTTATTTAAGGAAAGTTGTTAAGGAATTATGCATAGAAAGTTTTTAAAATAGTTATTAATAAAGTCAAAGTTTTAATAAAGGAATGATTTTAATATACTCCCTCCAGTTCAAAATATAGGTTACCTAAAGAGAAAAATTTTGGTCCAAAATGTAAGTCACATGACAATAAATGTTACCTTTTTTTTCTATAATACTCTTTATTTAATAATAACAACTACATTGAAAACTCTTCATTTAATGACAATAATTGTGTTGGCAATAGGGGTAAGGGTTGGAAAGACATGGTAATATTTAAAAAGTTTAAGAATATAACTATTTTTTTTAAGAAGCGTGAATCTGTTAAAAGTAACTTATATTTTGAACCAGAGGGAGTATATGTCTTTATACTAATTGGATTTTGGTATGAATTTTACATTTAAGATTGATTATTGGCATTAAATCTCATAATGGTTAATTGTTTCTTTATTTAGGTGTCACCTTTATGATGTGCTATATGTGGAAAGAATCTAGAATACATTTATGAAGGAATCTAAGAGATGAAAGGAAATAAAGTTTATTGTAATTAATCTTCTAGTCATAAAAAGGAAAATATGAGAAATCACAAAGCCAAATAATAAAGTTTGCTATTTGAAAGAAATAAAGACAACAATGTATTAGTGAAAAATTATTGAAGTCTACTAGTTTTAAGAATGTGTGCACTTATTGGTCAACATTTTTCACATTTAAAAATAGTTCAAAAATGAAAAGAAGATATTTATATCATCATGTATTGATTTGAAGCATTAAAGTCGAAGATTCTTGGATGTTGGATTCTATCTATACAATTCATGAAAAAAGCTATCTAATGATCACACAGAATGGTTACCTTATCTAAAGAAGGTCTTTTGAAGATGAACAAAAAGAAGAGAGAAGAATAACACTAAATGCATGTCACTTGATGTCTCGTATTTGCTATGCCTTATTCTGTAATATGTTTTTTGTGAGTTAACTTTGTATTTAAGAAAACTCTTAGAAAGTTCATAATCTTAACCCATTTCTTACCTTTATCTTAAGCTTCTAAGTACTTTGTAAGGAAAACATAGTGAGAGAAAGGCTATAAGAGTTGAGTGTTGAACTTATGAGATTTCCTTGTGCTTGGAGTTTCTAGAAAATTTAGGAAAAACTTAGTGGAGTGGGAAAAATGTTATAAAAGTAGAGTGTAGCTCGTATGAGATTACTCTAGAAGTAGGTAGTAAAAGCTAAAAAGTTGAGCTTGTGTTTAAGGTTTCTTTGTATCCTTGGTGATCATCTTTAATAATAAGAATTCCTTGCTTTATCCTTGGGGACTAGATGTAGGAGACTTTTGTCTAAAGCACAATTAATCAATTATGTGCTTTCTCTCTTCCTTACTCTTTTTAATATTATACTCAAAGTGTTTTTTAAAAGAGTAGGAATCTCGCAACTAGGAACTAGACCATTTTAAAAGGAATCATAATTTTCAAAAGGGAAAAATAATTTTGAAATCTAATTTAACCTTTCTTCCTTCTTGGAATACGTTTAAACTAACAATTGGTATCAGAACCTAATCTCTATTTTGCAAGATTAACCTCTTAAAGAAAAGATCCCATCTAGAAGATTAGTCACTTTCCTAAAATAAATGGCACTCAATCAATAAATTATCATACTTTGATGGGACAAACTACTCCAATTCAACCTTTATTCTTGGAATACTTTTAAATTAACAGTTGATATTAGAGCAATGTTTCTATTTTGCAAGATTAACCTCTTAGAGAAAAGATTCTATCTAAAAGATAAATAAGTTTCCTAGTACTAAACGGTACTCAATCAATAGACCACCATACTTTGATGAAATGAACTACTCATACTAGGAGATTAGAATGAAAATCTTTACTAAGTTAACTAAATTGCAAGTGCAAGATGTGAGGAGAATGGTCCCTTTATTCTTATGAAGAAAATGGATGACAAGATAGTTAAGAAGCCATGAAGAAAATGGAATGAGGAAGATAAAAAGAAGTTAAAATAAATTGTAAGGCAATTAACTACCCTATAAATGCAAAAGAATTAAAAAAGCTTTTAAGATGTCACTATGCAAAGGAAATGTGTGATAAGCTATAGATAACATATAAAGGAATCATAGCAGTTAAGAAAATAAGGATTAACAAATTGGTGAACGAATATGAGTCATTCAAAATGAAAGAAAATGAAAGCATAAAGAAAATGCTTCGAAGGCTGAGAAAAATTATCAGTGACCTTGATGCTTTCAGAAGGTGCTATCCCAATGAAGATCTTTTTGGGAAAGTTTTTAGGAGTGTGAGTTCTCCTTGAAATGTAAAGGTTGCTACTATTTAGGGAAATTGAAAACTAGATAGAATGACTTTTGATGAACTTGGAGGAAATTTGAATGCGTATAAAGGAAGCTATCTGAATAAAAGCACAAAAAGCTAAAAGAAAGAAAATAATATTACATTGAAGAAGTCTTTTCAAAATAAAGAAAATAAATTTCCTGCTAATATGTTAGACAACAAAAAATGGTGATACTAACTAGAAGAATGTATAACTTCTACAAGAAAAGACTCCAAGATAATTGAGGATGAGAAAGCTTACCAAAACAAGAAGGAAACAAAGATACACTTAAGTGTTATGAATGCAAGAAAACTCATGGTGCTTCCTTTCCAAATTCAGGGTCTTGCTTCTCTTCCCCAAGCCTTGAGCTAAACTTAGGCCACAAAATAATGTACAAGTGTTGCATATCATCTACACTATGAGCTTCTTCGTTCCCAACTTTTGGCCTATACTAGAAATATATTTCCCCTTTTTCCTAATATTCATTTCCCAACAAACACCAAATCATACATCCTTTTATAATATATATTCATAATTTGAAAACAGCAAATAAAGTTTTTTGTGACATGACATACAATGAATTATGTTGTTCTTAAATAAATACAAAGTGAGTTTATTAGAGTTAAGAAGGAGTATTTAAGTGAACTTAACTACGAAATCAATTTAAGTTAAAGTTTAGAAAACTCAAGAAAAGTTGAGTATACTACAAGTAAAGTTGAGGACCTTATATCGAGTTGAGTTAATCAGCTAAAGTTAAATTAAGTGTCTCAAGTGTAGTTAAATGCAGCATTTTTTGATAGATTGAGTACATAAATTTTGTTTTATCTTTTTTTCTTTTTTGTAGTAGGACATGTTATGTTAGTTGGTTAAAAATTAAATGTTAATGACATTTGTTTTTAGGAAATGTCATATTATTATTTTTTCACTTTAAGATCATGATTCCTTGTTTTAAGAGAATGGTCAAGCATTTAATGTTATTTAATTAAGTTGTAAAATTTTCAATTATAAATTAGTGAATGAAATAGAGCAAATATGCCTTATTAATGCTCAAATTTTTCCTTTGCCTTTTGTTTAATTTCATAGTTTGTGATTCTAACATTTAGTATTAGAGCTTCTATGATCTTTTAAAAGATTGTGAGTGAGAAAACTTGTAAAGAAACTTATCATATCCCATCTTTGAGCCATTTTTTTTCCTGTTCTACTATAGCATCCTATAGACAAGATTAGGTTGGTTAGGGAAGAAGTGAAGAAAAGAAGAATTTTGGAAAAAGTCATGCTAACTTTTTTTGAGAGGTTTAAAGCAAAGATTTCTTTGTTAGAAGACACTAGAGACATGGCATAACTCTTCATTAGCAAAACTTGCAAATGCATTACAAGCTATGAAGTAAAGAAAAGTCTTTAAAAAGAAAGCGAATGCCAACAAAGTTGCATTAGTAGTGACACAAAAACCAAAACCACTAAATGATGGTGCCTTGAAGAAACAAAAATGTGGGAAAAAAGGTAAATGAAAGAATGAGCAAAAGCAAGGCAATAAAAGAAAATTTAAGAAAGGCAAGTTTCCATTGTGTCTTCATTGCCAAAAGATAAACCATGCTAAAAATTATTACTAGTTTAGACTTGGAACTCAGTGTCAGTCTTATAAGTAGTTTAGTCATGCAAACAAAGTCTGCAAGATGAATCGAAGTCAGCAACCTCAAGCCCAACTTGAACAAATACTTGACAAAAGTGAAGCTGATAAAAAGAAGTTATTTGCTGCCACTATCATTGAAGAATGCTATAAGGCAACCTTGGATATTGATGTGTGGCTCATTGATAGTGAATGCACACAGCACATGACAACAAATTTGAACAGTTTCAAAACTTTAGACAAAGCTATTCCTTTAAAGTTAGACTTGGAAATGACATGTTTATGGATATCAAAGGAAGTGGTGTTGTTATTGTTCAAACACCCTTAGATATAATACTTATAAAAAATGTTTTATATGTACTTGAGTTAAGTCAAAACCTCCTTAGTGTTAGATAGTTTCTTGATAAAACTTTTATTTTGTCATTTAAAAGTATTTATGTGAAATATTTGAATTTGCTAACATAAAGATTTTCTTAATCAAAATGAACAATAGAAGTTTTTCTTTTAAGTTGAAAGACTATAAAGGAGAAACCTATATTAGTGTGGAAGAAAATGATGATTTGTGGCATAAAAGATTTGTACATGCCAATTTTTCTTCATTAAAATTACTCAAAAAAAAGAAGCTAGTGTTAGATCTATAATCTATAAGTGGTTGTAATAATGTATATGGAGTATGTCAATTAAGAAAGTTAGCCAAAACGCATTTTCCTACTAATCTAGTTTTGAGAGCAGTTGGTAAATTAGAGTTAATATATTTAAATATGTGTGGACTAATGAATATACCGTCCTTAAATAGTAGTAAATACTTTTTCTTATTCATTGATGATTATAAAAGATATTATTAGATTTATTTCCTTAAGCAAAAGTTTGAATGTTTACTAAGTTTCAAAAGTTCAAGACAATGGTGAAAAATCAGTGCTAATTGAAAATCAAGACATTGAGGATTTTCAATTAGCACTGAATTTTCACCATTGTCTTGAACTTTTGAAAATAGGACTGAATTTACCTCTAATCAATTTAAGGAGTTTCTCCAATGAGCAAATATACATCACCAATTCACTATAACTTACTTATCATAGCAAAATGATGTGAGTGAGAGAAAGAATAGATTTGTTATGAACATGGCTAGATGTCTCATTTTTGAGAATGACTTACCTAAGATATTATAAGTAGAAGTGTCAACACCTTTATCTATTTACAAAACTTACTTCCAACCGAAGCCCTAAAGGAAAAGATCTCATACGAAGTATGGATAGGTTAAAAGCCATCTATAAGCTGTCTTAAGGTGTTTGAGAATTTATGTTATGCCTATGTTCTTGAAATTAAAGGGGACAAACTTGATCAATAATTAGAAATGTGTGTTTTTATGGGCTACAGTAATGTCTCCAAAAGGTACTAGATTTTTAATTCTATTACACAACAAATTATTATGAGTAAAAGTGTGAAATTTGATGAAAGTAGAGCTTAGGATTGGAAAAAAAGAGCTACTAATTCTCCAATTAGGTCTTAAATATTAAAAATTTTGCTAAAGAATCTGTTGGCACTTTCAAAAAATATGATTTTGATGAAGGTAATGTAATTAGAAGGATAAGATCTCTTCAGGACATTTATGTTAGAGCATCATTGCCTTTCCAGAACTTGCAAGTATTGAAAATGTTTTAAAGTCAGTAGAATGGGGATCTATTATAGATGAGGAGTTGAAGATGATTAAGAAAAATAACGCATGGGTGTTGGCGCCAAGACTAAGCAATAAGCACATGATTGGCATAAAATGAGTTTTCAAGCTCAAGTTAAATATTGATAAGATTATAAACAAGTATAAAGCAAGATTGGTTGCGAAGGGTTATAGATAGATGCAAGGTATAGAACCTTCGCTCCAGTTACAACATTTGATACCATCAATCTATTCCTCTCAATTGCAGATGAACAAAGCTAAAAAGTAATTCAACGTGATGTTAATTTAGCTATTCTAAATGGAGTTCCATAGGAAGAAATTTTGTTAAATAGTTAAAAGGTTTTTCACAAGATAGCAACAGGGTATACTTATTGAAGAAAGCTCTATATGGCTTCAAATAGGTTTTAGGAGTTTGATACATCAAAATTAATAATTTTTTAATTGATTTAGGGTTTGAAAAGAGCTGTAATGAAGCTACCTTATGTACCCGACAGTAAAAAGATAAATTCTTTATAATTTCTATTTATATTATTGATCTATTGGTAACTAGAAGTGATCTTGAGTCACTTAACTTGTTTAAAAGATAAATGAAGGAAGTTTTCGAAATGAATAACCTAAGATGTCTTATTTTTTAGGAATTGAAGTAAAATAACCTTTTCAAGGTATTTTTATTTTTTAAAAGAAAAATGCTAGTTTTTGAGAATATTTAGCCTAGGTAAGGCTAAGAATGTAAGCACACTAACAATTTAAAGAAGTAAGTTGAGTAAAGATGATGGGATAGGTTCAGTAGATGCTTTAGTATATTGAAGCATAATTATGTCACTCTTGTATCTTTCTATCACCAGGCCCGATATAATGAATGCCGCGAATGTTCTTGCTAGATTTATGAATGCTTTAACTAAAAACCACCTTTCAACTACCAAGCAAGTGCTAAGATATATTTGAGGATCTCTAAACTATGGGATATTTTATAAGAGATCTATTAATGTCAACTTGATGGGATTCATTGATCGTTAGTGGGCTGTCCCCTTTGATGACATAAAGAGTATTTCAAAATATTGCTCTACTCTTGGATCTAGAAGTGTGTGCTAGTGTTTCTAATAAACAAGGAATTGTCGTCCAATCAATAGCTAAAACATAGTATATTGCAGCATCAACTACTATAAACGAAGCACTTTGGTTAAGGAAAATGCTAAATGACTTGAGTATGCTTTAAAGTAGTACCATGGAGATCCTATGTGATAGTAAGTTAGCTGTAGCAATAATTAAGAATCTTGTATTCTATAGAAAGATAAAACATATCAAAATCAAATGTCATGTGAATAGGGTAGCAGTGAAAGAAAATGAAGTTTAGTTCATCTATTGTAATATAAAAGATTAAGTAGTAGACATCTTCACTAAAGGCTTGTAGACAAATAAGTTTGAAACTCTAAGAGAAAGGTTGGTGTCGAACCTACTGCTTGCATCAAGGAGGAGTTTTAATTTTCTCTATTTTTTAAAGCTGATTTTGAGCTAATGAGGAGAATATTAGAGTTAAAAAATGAGTATTTGATTGAACTTAACTTTGAAATCAACCTAAGTTGAAGTTGAATGTACTTGGGAAAGTTGAGAAAACTCAAGAAGAGTTAAGTGCACTATAGGTAGAGTTGAAGACCTTATGTTGAGTTGAGTTGAGCACCTAAAATTAAATTAAGTGTATTGACTATAGTTAAGCACACTTTTTTTTTTTAACAAGCTGAGTGTAGATCTTTTGTTTTGTTTGTTTCCATTTTTTGCAACAAGACCTATTACATTAGGTGGTGAAAACTTGAATGTTAAGGATTGCTTTTTAGGAAATGTCAGGTTATTGTTTTTTTAGCTTTATGATCATGATTCCTAGTTTTAAGAGAATAGTCAAGAACTTAATATTATTAAATTAGATTGTAAAATTTTCAATTTTAAATTAGTGAATAAAACAAAGCAAATGCGCTCTGCTCCTCGAATTTTTCCTATGTCTTTCATTTAGTTTCATAGTATGTGATTGCAACAAAATTTTTGGAATAGACTTATAAGGAAAAAAAAATTAACATTTTAGCATGCCACTTAGAGGTGGAGAGAAAGAGGAAAGAACTTGGATTTCCACTTGGGCTTCTGGTTGGGTCTTTTGTTATTGTCCTTGTCCCATTAATTCTTTGGTCTTTCATAAGAAACATGAGAAAGATTAGCCACTATTTAAACTGAAGGAAAAAAAGAAAGAAGCAAAAGAGGCAATATAGACACGTTATTGAAACAAGCAACTTCCTAATTGTGTGTACATAGACACACCTGTACATGCATTTATGTAATTATGTGCCACATTATTGCTTGATTTTTAGGGTACCAAGTGCCAACTTCCAAATCATATCTCTTGTTCCTTTCCAACTCTAGTCCTATGTTTTCTTCATTGATTTATAATTACCACTTTATTATGTGTTTTTGGTTTCTCTTCTTTGTTTCCTTTCGTGTTTTTTATTACTATGTTAACAAACTAAGTGCATAAATAAACATTAGTAATGGCAAGGCATCGTAATGGTAATAATTCACTAATATGCCAGTAACTAGCTACTAAATAATAACAAGATGTAATTACCAAGACCTTAAGCAATTGTTACCAACGTTTTTTCAAGGTGTTGATAACTATACATTGTTATCATTTAGTCGCTAGTTATTAGCGTATTAACAAACCTATTTCAACAGCCGCCCTATTATACTAATTGCACTGCCCCTTAGTTTGTTAATTTGCACCGAAGAGTACACATAAAATTGAATATATTTCGCTTCTAAAGATTCTACTATGTATTAGACGCTTCTTAAGTGTCACTTTAATATCACGTGTAATCATTAAAGTTTAACTTCGTCAGAAATACTTTTTCTTTCGGTCTAAAAGTATCTAATGATCAATTTAAACAGTTGATCGAAAAATATTATATTGATGTTTTCTTTCATATATCAACTTGAATCATTTGCTCATGGCGGGACAAGAAAAAGGAGATCAGACTAGTTAAGAAAACTTTAAATCTAACTAGTTCTATGTGAAGAGAGTACAAGGAGCTAGTTAGAGAAATCACAAGAATTACCTAGTTACAAAACAACAAAAAGTGCACAGAGACAAAACTAATTAGAACAAAGTGAGGTTAATTAGATAGCATATTCATCTTATGGGGGGAAAGTCATGGATGCACTAAGTTTTCTTTACATATTTGCTTCCAAAGCCCAAGTGAATCAATTGGTAACAGTGTGAATCATATAACTTGAAAAGCATCCCGTTCGCTAGTAACAATCAAAGAAAAATCTCCATCATTCTCATCCTTCAACTCTTCAATCTGCTCAAGAGCTTCCTTGATGTCCAATCTTCTTTCCACGTTCTCCTCACAACAACTCAGGCCAATCTTCAAAAGTTTGAGCAATTCGCCCTTACTATTCTCAACTCCTCCCATCTCAACATCGAACACTTCACCCGTGCGCTTCTCGGTGATCATGGTATTCACCCAACTGGCAATGTCTGAATTAGTGTTATGCCTGTGAGTGAGATAGTTCTCAGGGAATTTGCCAGTTAAGATCTCCAGTATAACAATGCCGAAACTCCACACATCAGTCTTCTTAGTAATGCGGCCAAGTTGGGCATACTCGGGTGATTTGTACGGCATCATGATTTGTTGGGCATGATCCAGGTTGATGACAGGAATAAGTGCATAATCGGTGAGTAGGGGCTCAAACGATTCATCCAACAGAACATTGGAAGATTTCAGATGACCATGAGGCACAACGAGGCTCGGCAGCGCATTATATAGGTATGACAAACCCTTGGCTACACCTTTCACAATTTTCAACCGGGTTGGCCAATTAAGGCCTGGCCGTTCATAGTTATGATTACCTGAATATGGAGAACCGTAATTAATAATATTAAATTTATATAATTAATGAATATATATTAATATAAATATTACCATGAAGATGGCTAGCCAAGCAACCCTTTGGAACGAAGTCGGAGAGCAAGAGCTTCTCTTCTTTCCTATAATAATAGGCGACAAGAGGGAGAAGATTTGGATGGGAGAGATCGCCTAGCCTTGTCATGTGCTCAAAGAACTCATCCCTAGCCACATTGTTCATCTGCTTGTACCTCTTAACAACCACGGCTTGGTCGTCCCTCATCACGGCCTTATAGGAAGACCCAAATGAGGCACTCCCTAGAATTTCAGCCGACGCTTTGAGCAGGTCTTGCAAGTCAAATTTCTTTTGGCCATCCCTCACAAATGTCAACTTCCCTGCTTCCCCTTTCTTTGAATGTGAATGATGATGAGTGGTGGTCTGATCCGGCAGCAGCTTACTATCATGTTCTGCTATGCTTTTGGTTTTCACAAAAACAGGAGGAACGTACTTATTAGAGGGCTGGCTTCGAAACGTTGAGATTGAATCGTCTGAGCATCGCCGGCTTGTTCGGGTGGTCCTCAAGCGGGCTATCACTATTGCCGCAACGATCACCACTACAATTAGTGCTGCGAGTATGAGAATAAGCAGAATCCTGAGAATCGCTGTTTTTGTTGAAGTATCCATGGTTGCGTAGGGGATTGAGGCGCATGCATTCTGCAGAGGATTCCCACATAGACGTGCGTTCCCTGCATTTATTTATTTATTTAATTTATTCAAAATTCGAAACCTACCATTAATTTACTTGTTGAAGAATATGATTTGTTCCGTTACCCGAAAAGGCGAAGGCGTCGAAAGAGCTTAGATTGGTGGGGATGGGACCCTCCAAATCATTGTTAGAGAAGTCGACAAGCTTCAGGGTGTTGTTTTGAAAATCAGGGATTCGGCCATGAAACTTGTTGGCGTCAAGCCTGAGAGCCATGAGGTTAGGCAATGCGCCAAGGGAGGAAGGGATTTTACCAGTGAACTCGTTATTGGCCAAATAAACTTTCTTCAGCATATTCATACCCGCAAATGCATCGTCAGGGATGTCTCCGGAGAAATGATTGTAGGATAAGTAGAGGGACTTCAAATTTTTGAGGAGCTTGATGTTAGGCATGCGGCCCACAAAGGTATTATTCATCAAGCTAATGGAGCGGAGATGGGGCATGGAGACAAGAGCTTCAACATCAATGTTGCCCATGAGACCCATGTTCTCGAGGCGGAAGCCCCAAACGGTGTCGTTGATGCAGAAGACGCCGACCCAGTTGGGAATGTTGCCGGAGCAGGGTGGCTTAGGGTTGACGGAGGGATCCCAACTGCTGAGGGCAACCACATTGGTGAGAGAGTTTCTGAACTTCAAGAGGGCATTGGCATCGGCATCGGAAGAGAAGGAAGCACATGATGATGACAGAAGGAGGAGGACCAGGAATGATGCCGCAGGAGCGCGCACAAGCGAAGTGGCGTGCGCGCCCATTAGCAAAGTGGAGGAGACAGGAGAGCCAAGGCCCAGGTAAGGAGGGTGGGAAGCATGTGAACTCTGTTTAATTTGGCTTGATATTTCTTGAGTTGTGAGTTGTGATTTTAGATTTAGATTTGGCTTAATTAGAATAATGTTAGAGAGGGGAGAGAGGTGTTGAGTTGTGATGTGGCAACTCCTCCCTCCCTCTTCATTTTTTTGCATGGCCCCGGTGTGCCACCTTAATTTTGGTTGGTTTTCATACCTTGAGCTGTGTGCGGGAGAGCTCCAAGGACCGCCTCTGGTTTTCCTCCCTCTTTTCAGTTGTCAAAGCGTGTCCTTTTGGGTTGGATGCTAGGATTGGTTTTTCCATTATTAGATTTTTATTCTATTAAATTCTCACTTTTAAATGTAACATTTCAATTATATTGTAGGTTAAATAGATAATATCAAACTTCAAAACAGTTAACAAATAGTTCATATTCTTAACGATTACAACATGTATAAGACACATAAATGAGGTAGCCCATCTCAATTATCTACTTATGTGCTGTCATTTCGGATTAAGGGTGACGTTCGGCATGCATTCTGCGCTTCACTTTGTATCAGACTTCAAACTATCCAACCTTCTCGTTTGATTAGCTGTGGAAGGCAACGGAACCCGCCTGCGATATTCAGCTAGAGCCCACATTGGATAAATATTTCTATACATTGGATAATGTAGCATGCAGTTCTTCATGAATACTCCAGTGATTTCCTGAAAACAAGTGACATACATTCAATTCCACCAATAACTGATTGGTTAAGTTTCATAAATTATTTCAAATGAGTGGGTATAAGGTACTCACTTGTTGGGGCCAATCCCCATCCTCCAGCTGAGAATTAATGAGGATTTTTGCTCCACGATGAAGAGGAGTTGGGTCTCTCTCCGCCTTCCAAACCAAATATCAATAAATTTTGATTTCATTTATTGATAATTTTTTTGGTTATAGTTATATTTATAAATAAGCATTCTAATTAATTCACATTAAAGATTTAAAATCACCTGTCCAGCATGAATTAAACCCATCATAGCCCATGCTGTATGTACCACATTTGATTGAGTACCTTGAAGTGGCACATATTTCTGCATCATTTATAAAAATATTTAAGATGAGAAAAAGTAAATGACGCGTATTAAGATAATAGTAATTTACCTTTTTTGGACTTGAAAGATAGCTCTCCCCCCACCCACCATCCTCCCTTTGTGATGTGAGTAGAAAATTCACAGCTTTGCGAATGGCAAGACAATTGCTGTAAGTCTTCCCAGCGGCAACAAGGCCACCAAGTGCAAACCAAGTCCCATAAGTGAAGCAAATCCCCCAGTTCCCATACCATCCACCATCCTCTGTTTGTATATCTTCAAGGAATTTAATAGCTTTGGCAATAAAGTTCTCAATCTCTTTCTTCCTATGCCCCGGATATAGCTTACTAAATAAAACTAAAGCCTGGATTGCTGACCCAGTGCATTCTACATATTCATGCTCAACTACGATGTCCTCAAAAAATTCTGTGGGATTCAACACCTGATCCAAACAAGCAAATGCATTATTCATTTTTCTGTTCACTTCAATTCAAATGTCAATATAATATAGTTCTTACTTCCAACCAATCTTGAGCTTTGGCTGGCTCCCAGGCTGCTAAACCACCTTTTTTACTCTGCAAAAATATCAAATTTGGAGTTTTGTCAGTGAATCACAAAAAACACATCAATCAATACACAAACAAAGAGAATAACCGTAATTATAATGTAAAAGTACTCGCCTGAAGTGACAATAGGAGATTGACAGAATCATACAATCTTTCAGGTTCCATCTTTTCACCCACAATCTCTGGTGGCAGCATTGAAAAAAGAAGACAACACTGAAATAGACCAGAATATCAAAAGGCAACATAAAAGGTGAAGTTGAACAATCAAACTTGTTCAAGTTGGTAGGTAGCTAGCTAATCACCTTCAAACCTTCTGCAGTGCAATCAGAAACTTGCCATCCGTGGTCTTGATCAGAGAAGGTCCATGCCCCTTTAGAAATGTGACGATACATACTTATAAAGTCACCAGAAGGGTTGTCCTTAACCTAATAAGATTGTTAATTATGGTGGAAAGATTTATAACATTTAGTTAGTATTGCAATAGCATTTGTAAATTAATACACACACACATACACACAAATTTCTCTCAAATAACTAATAAGTCAATTATGAATATGTTTCTTAATTAGAAGAAAAGTTGACCTGAGATTTCTTGATGAAGTCATGTCCTCTTGCAAGTGTGGGAGCAATTTCCTCAATTAGGTTAGTGGCAAGTAAAGCTTGGATGGCAAAGCCAGCATCCCATTCTTGGCTACCGAAACTCTGCATATAAATGGCATATGTCAAACCCAAAAAATTTATGATTTACTAAATAAGTTAGAGTTACTAAATAATGCATCATGCAAGTGAGGATATAAAAACACTGCATTAAGAGAATATGCTACAATGTCATAATTAATTTGTTATCTTCTTGATTTGTCGAGGATTGTATAGAAGAGCACAATTTAATTTCCCATTACTAAGCTCTTAATTAGTTCACCTGCATGGTAATTCCATCTTCTGAAACCCATATGTAATCGGAAACCCTTGCAAGATGCTTCTTAAAGGCATCTCCATTTGGATCTTCAACCCAGCAAGCAAGCATACATAAAACCTGTGGCAAATATAAAAGGGCATTTGGATATTAATTAGAATCATGCTCTACTGGCCTCAAATATCTAATCAATTGATGGCTTATCATATATTCAACGTGAAATAGTACCTTCTCCACACATCCAATAGTTATGTATCGACTAGTCTCATCCTCGTAGTGGATATGCTTCATTGTTACTTGAAGAGCTTTCTTTCTAACCAATTTGTTGAAGGGCCATCGCGTAAGAAGTGGCTCAGTTAATATATATAGACTATCCCATATCAGATCTTGTATTAAAGGATGGGGATAATAAAGATCCTCCTGTAACAATATATCCGATAATCTATGATAATTATTTATTAATGATGAGAAATCAACAAGTATATATGGTGATTAATTAGAAGCAACACCTACCTTTGCACAAAGATGACGAGTTTTTTTCCAATTAATTTGATGATAAGGTTCAATAAGAAGTTCTTGTCTTAACTGAAGAATGAGTGGTGTAATCGGACCCACAAACCTTTTTCCATATAAGTAAGACATAGGCATGTAAACTAAGCGGCAATAACACCACATTTTAGCTGCATTATATGGTGGAAGAGAGTAGAGAATTATTAGACAGGAGACCTACAATGAGATAGAGATTAGAAAGTGATAGTGCATTACCTGGATGCATAGGAAGACATGAAGGAAGGAGCCAAAACTCTGGAGGCATTGGGTTGGTTCCAGACCATTCAAATACTCCAAGTATCTACAACAACGTACAAATAATAAGATATGAGCGATAAATTAAATTGAGAAAGTAAAGTAATGAATCAATGAGACATACTGAAAGCCAAGTCTTTCCCCATGAGGGTATGTAGGTGACGCCACCATGATCAAGAATCCAATTTCGTGCTCTAAGACAAGCATGGTCTTGACCTCCATCGGGTCCTTCTCCGAGGATGCGCATACATATATAACTAAGTGCAGTACAGAACATTGTGCTGTGGCCCTCTATGTGGAGTCCCCACCCTCCGTCTTCATTCTTTAATATACCAACACTTAAAACATTAATTCATTTCAAACTTCACATTATAACATCAATCTAGATTTTAACTTCAAATGTAGGAACCTGGTGATAGTACAAGTATCGGAGAATCTCTTTTCGATACTCTTCTGGAAATACAGTATCGAGATGCCCGGTAATATACATACAAAATACCTGCACCATTTATACATATATACTGCATCACCATTTTACATCCTTTACTATACAAGCAACGTACAATTTGTAGTTTTTTATGTAAAGTAGAATATTTAAACAGAAGTGCTATAATATACTATAATTGCAAAGCACATGCTCACCAAAGGTTGCATAAAATAGAGGGGTCCCGCTATTTGAGCAGGCCAGTGACCATCGCTTGCCTGTAATGCGGATAGGTAATGTGCTGCCCTTCTCACAGTGCTAGCAGCTTTTTCATCCGTTATTTCCTCCCCAGTCTCTATCTTCACACAAGGTATTGTTTGTTTAAAATTCTTTTCCCTCAAAAACTGCATCAAATAAATCAACATAACAGTAATTAATAACAACAAAAAGACGGAAAATAGTTAATGGTATGAGAGAGGATTTTTTTATTAGCTAACTTATATTTGATCATGTTACCTCAACTTCCTGAGATTATTACTAAACGATGTAGAATGTGAACATCTTTGTTTTTAAAAATATTTAAGAATAAAAAATTTAAATATAAAACATAATTTTTTATTACCTAACACACACGCATCACATAATTTTTAATATTTTTTACAAAGGAAATTGGGGTGAAAATATATTAAATTTTGATTATCTTAATTTTTTTAACATTTTAAACAATTCATTATTTGGAAAGATTAAAATTTGTTTTCTATCTCGGTTTTCAAATTTGATTCACCCTAATAGCTATAGTATCTTGACTTTTGAGCATCAAGAATTGTGCAATATTTTGAAATTAAATTCTCTCAATTTTTCATTTTTTAGTTTCTTATTAATTTGGGAAAAAAAAGATTCAAGAGAGAGAGCAGAGAACGTATGAGTGGGTCCCACCCACACACACACACTCTCTCTCTTGAGAAGATCAAAATCAAAAATTTTTTTGCCTTTCCATTATTGGTAATTCAGCATCAATTCAAGAGTTTGATGAGTTCTTCGTCTATATACATGTATTTAATAACAACAAGTTCAACCTTATTAAATTTTTCATAAAATTATCTAAGATGTATAATTTTAGCATTATTCAAATTTAATCCTTTACAGTTATATAGTTGAAGAGAGAATAACATAAAAATAAGAGTATATATGGTGTCCACTCTTCCATATATATGTATATATTTAATTTATTCTCCATCTGCTATATATAATTAATTTGTAACTACAAAAGATGCGAACTCAGTATCATCCCCTATTTTTTTACCAACAATAACGTTCCATCTGAACATGGTGCAAACGACGAGTGGTCATGACATACTCTATACAGATTAGTGCTTAAAATGAGTGTGCACTTATTTTAAGGAAGAAGAGCGATATTTGTTGATAAAATTTGAATAGAAGAGCCATGGTAAATCAAAGGTAGACACAACTTGTTAGATGTGGAGTGTAAATATTCTAAAAGCTTAGTTGTATTTTTTGCTTTCTTTTTCTTTTACAATTTTTATTTAAAGAATAATTTAGTCTTTTTTTCGAACATAATAATTTAGCTATTTGAATGTTATTTAAAAACATATAGTTAACTAGTGACTACTCCTTGAGTGATGGATCTATGTGGCTATGTGCATGTGATTAAATAAAGGATACCGTGACTAGTGCCCGGAAACACAAGTTCTGTCACTTAGCTCGATTTACCAAATTAATTGATGCATGGAACTGTCCTTATCTAAGGTAGACATAAAATGTTGGAAAAAATTTTACCTAAGAACTATAACTTTATTAAAAAAATTATACTAAAGGATATTAAAAATTAAAATTTCTCTAAAGGATTAAAAATAAAAATCACGATTGGTGTTTCTTAAAATTACCATTCATGCTCTCTAAAATTATAATTTGGTTTTTTTGATGTTATAAAGATGTTTTTAATTTATTACTATTTCTGAATGAGGACACTCTTCTAACATCCAAAAAAACTTGTTGTAACTTTAAGAAACATAAATAGTAACATTGAAAAATACTAATAATAACTTTTATCTATGGTCATTTTGAAGAATTTTAGTTTTAAAAAAATTTTAGTGTCATTTTTATGAATTTAGGATCCTCAGGTGAAATTTTTCTCAAAATTCTTTTGCTAGCTAGTTAGAAGATTAAAAAACAACTAGGAAATCAAATCAAAATCAAAATAAGCAAACTAAGAGACTGAAAAGAAAAGCAATTATAGTGGAAGAAGAAAGGAAAGGACAGTGATTAAAAAGAAAAGAAAAGAGAGAGAGACCTGAAATCGCCAGAGAAGATCACCACAGGACTTGAGATGGAAGCGATTACTGTAGAAGTTTTGACGAGCAGAGTCAACCTCTGCTTGCTCCTCTGGGCTTCCTTCATCAGCGTGAAACTCCCATATTTGCCTCCCCACAAAGTTGTTGGTGCTAAAGATGTATGGGTCCTTCCCACCCTCCGCTATCTTCAACCTCCACATTTTGATATGTGATCTGCAATACGAATTTAATTTCTAAACGCACTGCACTATATATATATATATATATATATTTATATGAATCATATTATTACCCTTCCAAATCCAACTTCTACCAACCTTGTCCAAAATATCAATGCCTAAACTAACACGTCGACCAAGTGTACATATGCTTCTCCAATATCTCTACTCTGGACGATCAAGTCAAGTAATATATATATATATATGTATATACACATATAAATGCTTGCCACATATGCATGCAAACCTTTTTCTGTATGTAGATAGATGCGTATGACTAGGGAGCATTCTTATGAATTCCGTATTAGGCATGCAAAAGCTCTATATTAACAACCACTCCCTTTAATTATTATATTATATAGGGCTGGCCCGCAGTTGAAATTAAAACCCAACCTCTTTTCACAATTTAAGATCCACTAATACCATCAAGCATTTACTTGTAATTTTTTTTATAATGTAATTCTAAAATTTCTAACTCCATATTTGCTTTCTCATACTCTTTTATTTAAAAAGAAAAAAGAAAAACTCAAATGAACACTCCTAGATTTACTAGTTTTAGAAATAATTCTTGGGTGAGAGTTTAATATCAAAATAAAACCTTGATTAGGGAGTGTTTTTAAAGAATATGTCCATAATTCCACTAGTATTCTAAAAAGAACTTAGTTACCGAAATATTTTTTAGAACAATATTGTTTAGTTGGTATCGACCCGTCTGAATTTTCTGTTACTCCAAAACAAACAACAAAGAGCAGCATATTATTTTTGTCCTCCAAATATGGAGGCCATACAATTTTCTATTTTTAATTAAAAAAATAGAGTTCTACTGCTCTAACCGTCCTGTTCTCTCAGAGCAACAGAGAATCTATTTTAGTATTTGTCGAAGTGTATAGAGTAGTGATTTTTTTTTTTTCTTTTGGAGGCTTCGAAGCTCAGAAACCGTAAGCACTATTGTGTGTGTTTTTTTTTCTATTTTTGAAAAATAGAACTGTGTTGAAGTAGCAAAGAATCTATTTTGGTATTTGATGAGAGGTAGAATCATGATTTTAAATTGTAGTTGCGGGCGTTGCGCATAATATAAGAAGGATTGCGGGTATTACGGCCGATTAATACGGATGCGGCCGGTGTCGCAACAGTAATATTACGGGTGCATCACATGATGCGGACTGCAATTTAAAACTATGGGTAGAATATAATATATGGCAAAGGTAATATACACGTGACACATTTGTGGTGCCTTTTACCTAATAGCAGCATACGGACAGAAATCTGAATGTTAATCGAATTCCTGCGTTGCGTTGGTCAGCCTCACCATGCACCAGTAGCTCGCTCACCTCGCGCCCTTTCTATTTTATTTTATTTTTTCATTTGCGCCGCCACGCTTGCCACGCTTCACTCGTTGCAAAGACAACTATTATAAGTAAGGTTAAATTATTCTTTTGCTTTGTATTGTTTCACTTAATTTGTAATTTAATTTTGTACTATAAAAAAATTATAATTAAACCCTATAGTTATTAAAAAAATTCAATCTAATTATTACCATTAAACTTCTATTAGTATAATGTTAAATTTTATTCACTTGTCAATCATATGTTATCTTGATAACACTCTAAATAATTTATAATTGATTTGAAAAAATTAAAAATAACAACTTTCGTATTTCTTTCTAATATATTATATAGTTAGATATATGCATGAAAAATCCATTTCCTGCTTCGGTTCACCAAATTATAACTCGCTGCAAACATATAATAACAGTGATTCCATTTTAATATTTCGCTGTTATGAAAAATATTATAATATGAATAGCAACATTTCCCCAAAAAGTGAATGAAAATTTGAAATTTTGCTTAAATATAAATTGATTACAATATGAAGATCATTTATATATATATATATATATATATATATATATAATGAGTGGGAAATGACATATTTCACTTCAAGTTGTTATTCCTTGTTGCAAATGTCATTTTTTTGAATTGATATTTACATTTGTAAAATTTATATTAATTAATCGCTAAAAATCAAGTGCCAAGATCCAAGAACAAACATTGAACAAAATTAAGCATCTTCATCTTAAAAGTAAGAATTTGAATCCTGCACGTACAATACATATCAAATTATTGTGCGGTTTGAACTATTAGCTTATTGGCAGAAAATGGGTGTATTTATATCATAAGAGAAATTATTTTAGTTTTACTTGCACTTTCGGGAGAACCATTGGGGTAATTCTCTGTTGAGTTGTTTGAAAATTTCAATTGGGTTTTCGTATTTTCAATTGAGTGTGTATGCAACTTAAAGGCCCCACATACATCTTTTTCCTTTCTTGTCTCTTCATACATCTTTCTTGAATGAGTTTACTAGATTTAGTATTAGCACCTCGGTTGAAATTGGAAAATGTTTTTACTATCGCAGAAATCATTATAAAACACAAGATTATGAGGAAACAACTTTTATGACATTTTTTTCCCTTTTGAATTATACTTTGAACAAGAAAGAAGATACAGATTAAAAAGAGAGAGAGAGAGAGAGAAGATACATGAATTAAAATTAGACATGTTATGTAATTTGAAATTAGTAATCTAAGCTTCGAAAGTGGAAAGTTGAAACTGATTTACAATTACAAAGAGGCGGGGATTGCTGTTTTAAGTGGTAGTTTGAAATGACATTTGCGAGGAGTAACAACTTGAAGTGAAATATGCTCTAGATTATTTCCCACTAATAGTATGTGAGCTTCATATTATCAATCAATCTATAGTAAAGCAAAATTTCATATTTTCATTCGCTTTTTGGGAAAATTTTCTAGCGATAGGTTATAAAAATACTAAAATAGAATCACCTTTTTTTTCTTTTATTTATGATTGCAACGAGTTGAGCACGGTATGCATGGGGGCGCAAAAATAAATAAAATAAACTGATTGGTGAACCGACACAAGAAATGGATTTGCATGCATATGTCTAACTATATGCCAAATATATTAGGAAGATATCAAAAGTTAATGTTTGATTTTCCTAGATCCATTATAACTCATTATGTTTGGGTTTTTAATTAAAGTGAAGAGTATTATTCTTCTTACATTAAAACTTCCAAGTCTCAATCTGAGAAATTATGCTCAAAGAGAGCGATGAGAATCAATATTTCAGTTTGCTTGAACATTGCTTAAAAGTGCTCAGGACGTATATGTTTGGTGTACTATGATCTTAACTTTCACATACCATGGTATATTAGATGTTGGGGTTGAATGACAGTGTTTGTATGCTGTTATGTGATAATCAGGTGTCTTCTGAAATAACAACTTGATATCACATCCCAAATAAAAGAGCCTCTGTTACGAGCCAAAACTTTTAGCCATGTTTGATGCATAGACTGAGTTAACTTAGGACTAACCCGGCTTAACAAACTTAAAGAAACACAGTTAATTGACCACCAACGAACCAAGGAAAACTCAAGGGATACACATTTTGAAATCATACTTTTCAAATCTCAGAATTCATTAACATCACTTGAGAGTTGCCTAAAATCCTGCAGTATCTAGCTTGAAAATATAACATGCCCAAACTATATAATCAACCAAAACTAGTAGACAGCACAATTTCTTAGTAACAAACAATACAGTATTACAATGGCCATTACAAGACCTACAACACATCATGACACCTATGTAATCCAAAATGACCAGACATCTAGTGGCCGCAATACCTTGGAGTTTGACACATGCACCAACTAATAATCTAATACACCTAATGTATCTAGGAGTTAGGCAAGCCTCAGAACACCTCACTCTACTACTTGTTGATTTAGGGGAAAAAAAATCATAAAGGAATAGGGCAAGTCATAATAGACCTAGTGAATGTATAAATAATAAAATGCATTGAAAGAGAAACAAAATGCACATTGGAAATTTTCACAATTGAGTATTTAAGTAAATTAATTAAGCCAAATTTTATTTTATAGGTACAATAAGGATACTGTAAGTTACTTGAATAGTAAATTCTTCAATTAAAAATACAACTTAAAATATGAAAATTTATATGGAATGGGTCTCAAGGAAAGAACCATCACAACTACCGAGTGCCACTACACTATGTATATGTCACAATTAGTACCACCACACTTCTATCACAATACCATATATTGTCACTACATTAAATATATCACATCTCAGTACTATTATAATATATATCACATCACATAGCAATACTGGATTGTATATCATATCTAAACTAGATGCACCTGAGTTGTTCTCTTCACTAATGGTTATGAGGTTCTAACTAAATCTCCATCCATCACTTTTGAGGTATGATAAATAAATAGTATGCCATAAAACTAGAAGAAATACTTCACAGATACAATTGAAAATAACTAGAAATAAATTATGAAAAATCAAGTAAAAGAAAAGGTTTGAAAAACTGAAGTAGAAACAATAAATCAATAAAATAATTAAATGAGGAATCTTATGTGAATAAAAATTCACTATAAAAAAAAAAAAAGAAAAATTAATTGAGAAGAAAATTTTTATCCATTTGATAACTTCTCATTCATTCCCATTGGATGAATGTTGGCTTGCAATTGCTCATCTTGAATTTTTTTTAGTAAATTGTTTGCATAATTTTCTTAAGAAATGAGTATTTGTTTGGGTTAGTCTTTATTTGACTTGCATTTTGAAAAGATATCTCATAAGGCCAAGATCTATTATCCCATAATCCTTTATCATGGCCAACTTAAAGTTCTTGATCATCCTTTGTTGTTGCCAAAGGTGGAGAGAGGAATTTTTTTCTTAATTAGGGGCTTGAGATTGTAAGCTATAATACATAATATTTTTTGTATAAAAAAATTTATGATTACTTTACAATACATACACTATATGAGAGAATAAAATAACATATTGTATTAAAATCAAATAAATTAATAATGCACTGTGGTGTGTGCCACTACAGTTGCTTGTGCAATATCACAACATGAAACTTGCATGAAATGATATATATATATATATATATATATATAAGAATAAGAGGACAAATTGGATGGATTTAAATGTAGCTACTTAAGACATCTTAGTTAATACTCAAAGTAGCTTAAGGGGTTGTCGATAAACTTCTCTCCTTAACTGCTTTATTTAGCACATCAAAAACTAATAAGGTGACTGGATGGAGGACCTAGGATAAATGGAAAACTTGGCAATGCACTAAATATTTGTGAACTACTTTAAGGATTTATTTTGTGAATTATGAAGAAGTTCCTTTAGATGACACTCTTCAGTTCTTTCAAAATTTTAAACTCTCCACACTTTCTTCCCCCTATAAAGACTCTCTTGCAATGGATTTTACAAGCTATGAAATCAAGGAGGTAGTCCTTCAACTTAAGGTAACTTAAGGTAGATAGTGCTTTAAGCCCCTATGGCTTTTATGCTCACTTTTTCCATCATTTCTAGGACACAGTAAGCCAAGATATTATCAATATGGTTTGCTCCTTCTAAAAGAATGGCTATATCCTTAAAAGTCTTAACAAAACCTTTATCACTCTATTTCTTAAATGTGGCAATCCTTCAACTTGAAGGGATTTTAGACCTATTAAGTTATGCAACATCATCTACAAGATTATCTTAAATTTTTATGTAATAGGCTTAAAGGAATTCTGGATGAATACATTACCCCTAATTTGAGTGCTTTCTTGAAAGGTAGACTTATTTATGATAATATTCTACTGGCATACGAAATAATGAATCAAATTTATAAGGTTAAAGGCCTAAGGAAGGAATGGTGTGCCTTCAAGATTGATATTTCAAAAGCTTATGATATCTCTTGGAGTTGTATTCATGTTGTTCTTATCAAAATGGAATTCCCTAAACAGTGGATCAAAATGATATGCTATGTGTCACTACAGTATCTTACCAAGTCCTAATTAATGGTAGCTTAATGGAGAATTTCTATCTAAAAGGTGTAATTAGATAGGGGGACTGTTTTCTTTCCTTATCCCTTCATCCCATATGCAATCATTCTCTGTTACATGTGTTCCTAAAACCAGACCATTCATTGAATTGATAAAGGTGCTAGTCAACACTTCACTTGTCTGATCGGAATTAAATCGTGGTTGAATAATTCATTATTAAATATATTTTTTTATTTTAGATATTAAAAATATAATATAATAAATGATAATAAGTAAATACTAATATGATTTACACATTTTATTACCAAGTTAAAGGAAGCTCTCAAGTTCCCTATGGTTCCCATAATATTAACCACCCATTCATGTACCAAAGTGAGTTGAAATAGAGCTTGGGTAGCTAGCAGAATGAAACCATTAGTTCTAAAGCTTGGGAGTAACTAAATTGAACAAGAAGATGACTACCAAGAGAATAAACTTGAAGGTGCAAATCAAGAAGTAATAATCACAAAGATAGGGTGTTGTGACTCACATGCAACTGGACATTTAAATCAAAGCTTGGTCTATGCAGAGGGTTGTTATGCATTTGAAGGAGAAGGACATAGCTAGATAGGGGTGTGTTTGTGTGTGTGTATGTGTGTGTGAAAGAGAGAGAGAGAGAGAGAGAGAGAGAGAGAGAGAAGAAAGAACATACCCATGGCTAATTCACTAAGCAAAAATTTAATATAAAAAGGAAATAAGGTGCAAATAATGCATCAAGTTAAAGGAAATCAGTTATTGAAGAATGCATGATAAGAGAGAAGAAGGAGAATACCCATGGTGAGAGATCAATAATGATCGAGCTAGAAGTCACACTATAGCTCATTAATATAAGGAAATGAGATGCAAAGGATTCAGACAATGAAGAATGCATCAAGCTGCATGGAATTGGCTAGGAAGGAGGCAGCAAGTCTAACGTAAAAGTGAGCAAGGAGGCTTACAGTTTCACATGAGAAGAAGAGGAAAAAGTATAACTTAATATAAAGTCCACATCATCCAATATTGAAATGAGGAGTTGAGTCTCTTTTTATAAATTAAAAGCCAACCTAATATCAATTTTCACTTCCATGGATTGGACTAACAGATGTCAACCCATGGTCCAATTATTAAAAATTAGGTGACCTATTGACCTATCCAATTTTGATGAGTTTTATTGGTTGTTGACTAGTTTTATTAGTTTTTGACCGATTTTTTCAAGTTGATTTTGTGGGTCAATTGGATTGGATTAGAAGACAGTTTATTAGTTTTTCAATTAAATTAGCCAATTTAATCCAATTTTAATAACATTGCTTGTATGATTGCCAAAGAGGAGAGAAGGAGCTTATGGTTTGGCATTAAGATCAGTAAGGGATCAAAAGTAGTGATCCATCTCATGTATGCTAATTAATGACATGATTTTATTCTTTAAAAGCTGTGTAGAAGTTTGCAATCTCGTCAATTCCACATTAAGTGCTTATGGTTGCCTCTTTGGACAAGTCATCAACAAATCTAAATTAGAACTTATCTTTAGTCCAAACACCCCACACAAGTTCAAAAAGTTCCTATCTAGCATCTTTGGGATCAAATATTTTGCAAGATTAGGGAAATACCTAGGTACATGAGTGGATGTGGGGCAAAACAAGAATCTTGTCTACGTTGAGATGGTTGACAGAATTGATGCAAAGCTTCAAACATGAAAAGCTAACCTCCTCTCACGAGTTGCCAAGTGGCCATTGATCATGTAGTACGGTTTAATAACTTAAAAACAAATTTAAAGAAATAATTAATATTTAAACCAATATCAAATTGATTAAAATAAATATATAAATAAGGTTGATTAAGATCTAATTAAGAGAATACTTTAGATTAATTAAACAATTTTGCTAGACGCATAATAAGAAAGTAAAGAGAGTGAATTCAAACACTAGTAGTAATGTAGCCTAGCGGTTTCAAGCTTGCACCATGTCTCATGGATCCTAGTTCAACTCCCCCCCTATCGCCACATTTGATAGTTATCCTTTCTAAACCTTTTTCCGCCCTTTCTTCAGCCTTTTTTTCCAAACTGACCGTAAGTTTTAAAAGGGAGAGACTACATTGCCATTTTTAAAAAAAAAATTCTCTAGCCCTTGCAATTTCCCTTAATTTTCTAGCAGTCCCTCTGATTTTTTCTAGACTAAACCACGTGTCCTCAGCCAAGATTTTGTCCGAAAGCTTCTTCTATATGCTTGCAAATTTCTTCTTCCCTACTGCGTGTTCAGCCCGTTTCTGAAGCCTCTCTCTATCCTTTTCATTTTCGTTCTGATGTCTGACTGCATCATGCTGTTGGGTTGTGTTTGGGGTGACAGAAGCGGCTTGTCCCTCTCTGTTATTGTTCTATCAACCCTCTCATTCTTCAGCATGGAGCAACAACTTATCAGCACTTAAGCTTTTCGTTTGATCATACAAATAGTTTCCATTTTCTTTCTCCAACTGGGCATTCGTTTGGGTTAGGAGAGCTGACATTAATTGGTAGCAGCTCCTCTCTCTCGTGCAAAGCTGGGGGTGTAGGGTAGTTTCCTTCATAAAATCCTATGCTTTAATTCCCTGTTTCTGTTTCGTCTGGCAAGATTCGAACACTGTGAATGCTCTTTCCAGCGTTGGTTTGTGGCTCGAGTTTAGGAGAGCTTGGCTTTGTTTCATACCAGCTCTCTCTTTCTCGTGCAAGGCTTGTGGTCTAGAGTTATCTTCTTCATGAATTCCTTGTGGCTGTTCAGTCTGATGGAACTCAAAAGAAAACGGTGAATGCTTTGTCCAATGTTGCCTTGTGGTTCGGTGTTATTAGCTGCTCTTTCTATCCTTATTTAATTCTCTCAAGTAAGGATAAGCTTCCTTCATTTTATTCCCCACTTTTTCTTGCATAGCTGCCACGCATTCAACCATTGTCCACTTATTACTTTCACACATTGTAATGAACAAATTTTAGCTTAAATTCCTTTTTTTTTTTTGGTTAGCTGTGTCTCTCATTGGAGTTCCTTTTGGATGTTGAGATGGACTAAAGTGTCAAGCTTGAATCTCACTTATTTGGTAAGTTGTTCTCTCCATAGGAAGAATCACAAGTCTGAGTTAGGCCAGGTAGGGGTTTAAAGTCTAGGAAATTAAATAAGCAAGTAGTAATTAATAATGTAGGCTAATGTTGAAAAATGAAATAGTGAATTATGTTTGGTATAATGTTGTCAAGGACGAGAGAATATAAAAAATAAGTAGGTAAGGGTACGTGAGATAGAAAATTACTTTTATACTCCTATTTAAAAAAAACAATTTGATAATTAAAATAATGATTTGATGGATAGAATAATAATTGTAAAGGTATAATAGATATTACACAATTACATAAAAGGATTACGTCTTCATTGTGTGTTACCAGACGGGACATTAAGTGCAACTAGATTAGAATAATTGCTAGAGTAAGGACATATGCGGTAACACTTAACTAAATTATAAGTAATATAAAATAATAGTATCTAGGAAAAATTTTATGAATAAATTGTAAATAAGGTAGAACTAGAGCCTAGTGTAGAATTGCTTAGATTGACAAGGTTAATGGATAAACAAAGTGCTTTGAATTTAAAGAATTGTTATGATCTTTCTAGGAAATATATCATGTATTTTAGAGGGAGAGTGTTATAGTTTCAGTGAGAAAGAATTATTAACTATTTAGCAAATACTTTGAGTAGATTATAAAGTAAAATATGTTTTTAATTTCCCTTCTTATTTTAAATCTTTGAAATTCATGTTTGCTACTTGCATGTTTGATAGGACAAGCTTCCTTTCTTGTTTGCTACTTGCATGTTTAATGGGACATGCTTCTTAAGTAGTATCTTCTTACATGTGAATATTTTAGATATTAAATCTTTCAAATTATGTTATCTTAAGATATGACTATGTTATTGAGGTGAATATAAAATTGTGTGCTATCTTAAATGTTATTTCAAAAAAAAAAAAAAGAAATGCTGAAATGTTTATTTCAATATATCTATGTGAGACTTGGTTAATGATTTATGACTATGAAATGTTGTATTTTACATTTTGGAATTTTATGATTTTATCGAGGAGATTTAGGTGTGTCTATATATATATATATATATATATATTTAAGGTGGGATTGTGGAGAAAGTTAGTTTGGTAGTACTCTTAGCACTCAATGCACCTTGAATATTACCACATGGTTTCTATGACTGAGTACTTGAAAGATACTGAGCTGAATGCTCTTTAAATGTTTAAAAGTTATAAGGATAATGAGTAAGGATAGTAGTAATACTCCTACTTATGATTCTTCCTTACAATACTCTAAGATTGAATATATTATTATTTATTCTCATGAGTTATATGTCCATGTTAATGTATATATTTTAGCTCTTAAAGTTTTGCATAGACCTCTAATCAGTTTAAGGAGTTTCTCCAATGAGCAAATATACATCACCAATTCATTATAACTTACTTATCATAGCAAAATGATGTGAGTGGGAGAAAGAATAGATTTGTTATGAACATGGTTAGATGTCTCATGTTTGATAATGACTTACCTAAGATATTATAAGTAAAGGTGTCAACACCTCTATCTATTTACAAAACTTACTTCCAACCAAAGCCCTAAAGGAAAAGATCTCATACGAAGCATAGATAGGTTAAAAGCCATCCATAAGCTATCTTAAGGTGTTTAGGAGTCTATGTTATGCCTATGTTCTTGAAATTAAAGGGGACAAACTTGATCAATAATTAGAAATATGTGTTTTTATGGGCTACAATAATGTTTCCAAAAGGTACTGGATTTTTAATTCTATTACACAACAAATTATTATGAGTAAAAGTGTGAAATTTGATAAAAGTGGAGCTTGGGATTGGAAAAAAAGAGCTACTAATTCCTCAAATCAAGTCTTAAATATTAAAAAGTTTGTTAAAGAATCTGTTGGCACTTTCAAAAAAGATGATTTTGATGAAGGTAATGTAATTAGAAGGATAAGATCTCTTCAGGACATCTATGTTAAAGCATTGTTGCCTTTCCAGAACCCACAAGTATTGAAAATGTTTTAAAGTCAATAGAATGAGGAACTATTATAGAGGAGGAGTTGAAGATGATTAAGAAAAATACACATGAGTGTTGGCGCCAAGACCAATCAATAAGCAGATGATTGGCATAAAATGAGTTTTCAAGCTCAAGTTAAATATTGATAAGATTATAAACAAGTATAAAGCAAGATTAGTTGCGAAGAGTTATAGATAGATGCAAGGTATAAACTTCACTAAAACCTTCGCTCCAATTGCAAGATTTGATACCATCAATCTGTTCCTCTATATTGCAGATGAACAAAGCTAAAAAGTAATTCAATGTGATGTTAAATTAGCTATTCTAAATGGAGTTCCATAGGAAGAAATTTATGTTAAATAGCTAAAAGGTTTTTCACAAGATAGCAACAAGGTATATTTATTGAAAAAAGCTCTATATGGCTTCAAATAGGCTTTAAGAGTTTGATACGTCAAAATTAATAATTTTTTAATTGATTTAGGGTTCAAAAAGAGCCGTAATGAAGCTACCTTATGTACTTGACAATAAAAAGATAAAATCCTTGTAATTTCTATTTATATTATTGATCTATTAGTAAATAGAAGTGATCTTAAGTCACTTAACTTGTTTAAAAGATAAATGAAGAAAGTTTTCGAAATGAATAACCTAAGAAGTATGTCTTATTTTTTAGGAATTGAAGTAAAATAATCTTTTTAAGGTATTTTTATTTTTTAAAAGAAAAATGCCGAATTTTTTGAGAATATTTAGCCTAGGTAAGGCTAAGAATGTACGCACACTAGCAATTTAAAGAAGTAAGTTGTGTAAAGACGATGGGATAGGTTCAGTGGATGCTTTAATATATCAAAGCATAATTATGTCACTCCTGCATCTTTCTATCACCAGGCCCAATATAATGAATGTTGCGAATGTTCTTGCTAGATTTATGAATGCTTTAACAAAAAACCACCTTTCAACTACCAAGCAAGTGCTAAGATATATTTGAGGATCTCTAGACTGTGGGATATTTTATAAGAGATCTATTAATGTCAACTTGATGGGATTCATCGATCGTGAGTGGGCTGCCCCCTTTGATGACATGAAGAGTATTTCAAAATATTACTCCACTCTTGGATCCAGAAGTGTGTGCTGGTGTTTCTAATAAACAAGGAATTGTCGTCTAATTAATAGCTAAAATAGAGTATATTGCAACATCAACTACTATAAACGAAGCACTTTGGTTAAGGAAAATGCTAAATGATTAGAGTATGCCTTAAAGTAGTACCATGAAGATCCTATGTGATAGTAAGTTAGGTGTAGCAATAATTAAGAATCTTGTATTCTATAGAAAGATGAAACATATCAAAATCAAATGTCATGTGATTAAGGAAGCAGTGAAAGAAAATGAAGTTTAGTTCATCTATTGTAATACAAAAGATTAAGTAGTAGACATCTTCATTAAAGGCTTGTAGATGAACAAGTTCAAAACTCTAAGAGAAAGGTTGGTGTCGGCTTTTTGACGTAAATATATAAAGAATAAAGACAAAATAAAGATATAGATAACCAACAAAACAATTTTCACGGATGTGTAACTTTTATTGTTTTACAAATTTTTTTTAATAAAAATTGGGACACGGAGCTTATGGCTCGGCGTCCATGTTAACTTTTTTTTTTTAATTTTTTTTGTAAGTAACTTTAAAGGGATGCGTGCAACATATATAATTTTAAAAAAAAATTTAATTAACTATAATTTATAATTGATATATTTTTATAAAAAATGAAAATAATTTTTTTATATTCAATAATTTTTAAAATATTTATATATTTTGTAAAAAATTAATTTTCCTGTTATATCATACCCATCTAAATTTTTAATAGTTGTAAAATTTTAAAATTATAATGTATTTAATTTTTTAATTCATAAGAATTTATTCTTAAAATTTTTGTAATTCATCTATTTTTGAATTTCATATAATAATTATTTAACTATGAAGTAAATTGTTTTTATTTGTATTTTGAAAAAAATAATTTTTAATTTATATATATATATTTTTTTTTAATTTTGTAATTCTCAAATAATTGAATTTTGAGAAATATTAATATATTTTTGTATTAAATTTGTAAAGAAAATATTTTATTTTTTTTATTGTTAATGTTATGTGTGTGTGTGTGTATATATATATAACTTTTACCAAAATTAAGTAAATTTTACATAGTCAAATGTTCTAATTTTTTCCCCTTGGATAATAAATTTAAAGCCTTTAATTTTTTTCAAATTCAAAATAGTTATTGGTAAAAACTCATAATGGATAGAATGGTGGAATAATTAAAAGAATGGGATGAGAATTTATATTATTATATTTTCAACTTTATTCTTTTATGTAAAATTTTATTTTTTAAAATTAAAATTAAAAATAATATTTTATTTATATAAGGTTCGGATATTGATATAATTCATCTAATTCTTCTTTGTAGTACAATACTATAATAGATTTCGCTTCATTTATCATATTTATCATTTAGTTTAGTTTTAATTTAGGTTTATGAAATTTAAAAAAGGAGTCTTTATGTCGCGTTACAAAGGGCCTCGTTTCAAAAAAATACGCCATCTGGGGGCTTTACTAGGACTAATTAGTAAAAGGCCTAGAGTCGGAAGTGAACTTAGAAACCAAGCACGCTTGAGTAAAAAATCTCAATATTGTATTCATTTAGAAGAAAAACAAAAATTGTGTTTTCATTATGGTCTTACAAAATGACAATTGCTTAAATACGTTGGTTTCACTTTTAAAAAAATATTATTTTTAATTTTTAATATTTAAAAATAGACTTTTACTTAAAATAATAAAGTTGAAAAGATAATAATATAAATTCTCATCTCATTCTTTTAATTATTCCACTATTCTATCCATTATGCATTTTTACCAATAACTATTTTGAATTTAAAAAAATTAAAGGCTTTAAACTTATTATCCAAGAAAAAAAAATAGAGCATTTGACTATGTAAAAATTTACTTAATTTTGGTAAAAGTTATATATATATACACACACACACATAACACTAACAATAAAAAGTTAAAATATCTTCTTGACAAATTTAACACAAAAATATATTAATATTTCTCAAAATACAAATATTTGAGGATTACAAAATTTATATATATATATATATTAAAAATTATTTTTTCAAAATACAAATAAAAAAAATTTACTTCATAGTTAAAAAATTATTATATGAAATTCAAAAATAGATGAATTACAAAATTTTTAAGAATAAATTTTTATGAATTAAAAAATTAAATACATTATAATTTAAAAAATTTACAACTTTTAAAAATTTAGATGGGTATGATATGACAAGAAAATTAATTTTTTATAAAATATATAAATATTTTTAAAAATTATTGAATATAAAAAAATTATTATCATTTTTTATAAAAATATATCAATTATAAATTATAATTAATTAAAAAAATTTTAAAAATTATATATGTTGCACACATCCCTTTAAAGTTAGTTACAAAAAAAATTTAAAAAAAAAATAGGAACACAAAGCCACAGGCTCCGAGTCCTAATTTTTATTAAAAAAAATTTGTAAAATAGTAAAAGTTACACATCCACAAAAATTGTTTGTTGGTTATCTATATCTTTATTTTGTCGTTATTCTTTATATATTTACATCAAAAAGCCGGTTAGTGTCGAACCTACTGCTTACATCAAGGAGGAGTTTAATTTTCTTTATTTTTTTGAAGTTGATTTTGAGCTAAAGAGGAGAATATTGGAGTTAAAAAAGAGTATTTGATTGAATTTAACTCTGAAATCAGCTTTAAGTTGAAGTTGAGCGCACTTGGGAAAGTTGAGCAAACTCAAGAAGAGTTAAGTGCACTATAGGTAGAGTTGAAGACCTTGTGTTAAGTTGAGTTGAGCACCTAAAGTTAAATTAAGTGTATTGATTATAGTTAAGCACACCTTTTTTTTTTAACAAGCTGAGTGTAGATCTTTTGCTTTGTTTGTTTCCACTTTGTGCAACAGGACCTGTTATGTTAGGTGGTGAAAACCTGAATGTTAAGGATTGCTTTTATGAAATGTCAGGTTATTGTTTTTTTAACTTTATGATCATGATTCCTAGTCTTAAGAGAATAGTCAAATACTTAATATTATTAAATTAGATTGTAAAATTTTCAATTTTAAATTAGTGAATAAAACAAAGCAAATGTGCTCTGCTCCTCAAATTTCTCCTATGTCTTTCATTTAGTTTCTTAGTATGTGATTGCAACAAAAATTTTGGAATAGACTTATAAGGAAAAAAAAATTAACATTTTTGCAAGCCACTTAGAGGTGGGAGAAAGAGGAAAGAACTTGGATTTCCACTTGGGCTTCTGGTTGGGTCTTTTGTTATTGTCCTTGTCCCATTAATTCTTTGGTCTTTCATAAGAAACATCAGAAAGATTAGCCACTATTTAAACTGAAGGAAAAAAAATGCAAAAGAGGCAATAGAGACACGTTATTGAAACAAGCAACTTCCTAATTGTGTGTACATAGACACACTTGTACATGCATTTATGTAATTATGTGCCACATTATTACTTGATTTTTAGGGTACCAAGTGTGTAACATCCGGTTCCTCTGTAAACGTGAGAAACGCGATATTCAATTTCTTCGTAAACGTCAAAAATGGGCCAAATATAAAAAGAAGTCCTCGAAATAAAAGGAATTATAGCCAAATAAAATTATGATAAAATTTTAAATAATAAAAAATGAGGATTCAAGTCTTGAGTTGCCCAGAAACTGGGATCGAAATGATTTAAAAAATTTGCCGAAAGACCAGTAGCATTTTCGTAAATAAGTGGACTTTTTGAAAAACATATAGGAGGCCTTTGTAAATGAAAGTTTTGAGCCTTCCGGGGTTCTTAGAGACCCTAAAAACCATGAGAAGCCCCGGGACCGATAAAGATCCTCCAGTGTAATTTTTCCAACATTGGTTGACCTGAACTTTGACTGGTTCGTTCAAGAAGGTTTTAGCTCCAATTTGAGTGATTCCAAAGGTATTTTATTAAATTGGGAATCTAAATTTTATGATGAAAAAGACAATTCTAAAAAAGGAGCTAAAACGAAGCCAAACCGAAAATGCCATTGCGAAGGGCGAAATTGGAAATAATTTTAAAAAGGAAGCTTCTTTCTTCTTCTTTATATGCCATGTTCTTTCTTTCCTCTCTAAGACCGACTTGCTTCTGCCCATTTTCAGAGAAAAACTCCAACTTCTTAGGAGCACAAGAGAAGGAGGATTTTGGAGGAAGAAATTCAAAAAAAAGATAAAAAACTTTAAGAAATTCTATATCCTTCCTTCTTGAAACTTGCTCCTTTCCTCTGAAGCTTTTTTTCTATGGTTTTAATGGAGAGTTTGGTACTGTTTTAGGGGCAGAACAGGGAGGGAAATTTCAAAAATTGAGGGAGCAAGCCAACCAAGTGGAGGAGCAAGCAAAAAAAAGCAAGAAAACAAGGTAAAACTTCCATTCTTTGGTAGTTTCTTCCTCCCCCTTCCTCTTGCACGAATTTGGCCACCATGAGCTCAATTCTTAAGGGCTGTTTTCTGTCCAATTCATGGAGGGATTAGATGTTTTAGGTGACAAGGATTAAGAATAAACCAATAGAATCAAGAAAAGAGTATTAGGAAACAAGATGCAATCATTAAGGATCCAAATGCTCCCTTGCAAATCTTGATTTTATATGAATGTTTTTAGGCTTACTTAAATGTTAAAACATGCTCCTAAGATCCCTAAGAGGCTCCCCACATGCTTCCTCCTTCAAGAAAACTAAGAGAACTACATGGAAGGCCAATGCACCCATAGTCTCAGCCTAAGCAAGTTCACCAAGCTAAGGAGAGTTTCACATTTTTCTAAGGCCATTTTCGAGTCATATATGGTGAATGAATATAAAAGGAGGCCTTGGAAAAAATTTAGAACTCAAAGAAAGTGAATTAGGGTCATAGGTTCCATATTATGACCTGAAGAAGCAACATGGTACTAGACCCTTTGTTTTAATGATGTGGTGGCTCCAAGAGGCTTAAAAGGAGTCAAGAATCATAATTGAGAGGAAAGAATGAGGCCTAGAAGTTATTTGAGAAGTGTTGCTTCATTAGGCACCAATATGGACCATAATGAAGCCTATAGAGTAATATAGAGCTTAAACAAATTGTATAGCTTTAAAATATGTTTCATGAACCTAATTAGCTCCCTTAAATCATATCTAGGCCAAGAGAAACCATCTCTACCAAATTGTGGGTGTATAGCCTAGGCAAAGGAGGAAAATCCAACGAGAAAAATGTGTAAATTTGTACAAGGTAGCTCTCTCCACCTTCTCTCATGTATGGATGTGTGTTTAGCTTATTTTAGAATGTGTGTATGTGTATTTTCAAATTATGAAAAGTATGTTAACATGCCTTTATATGCTATGATCCTTGATGCCATGTTATGTTTGCTAATGAGTGCATGATAATTGTATGAGTTTACTTGAGTGTTGAGAGACCAAGCACTCTTCCCTTTGGTGAGGATGAGCCAAGAACCCTTGAGCTTGGTTGAGACAAAGCAAAGAGTCTCCCAAAAGCAAAGTGGGCTCTCAAGAATATGGTTGAGTCTAAAGTGCTCAAGAAATGGGTGAGGCAAGTCCAAAACCCATGAGGAGAAGTGTGAGGCCAATCCAAACATATGGTGAGCTCTTGAATGATTTGTATGAGTTGTTCACATGCCAATTTTGCTTTTAAAATGTCTATGGCTTTTATTTTCTCCATGCATGTATTTGTAAAGCTTGCTTGCACATATTATGTATGATTGAATGGGAGATGAGCTATTGGGATTCTTTGAATCTCATCCCCTCCTCTCTAATGATCTAACATGCTAGGTGGACCAAGTAATTATGGTGAAGGGAGCCAACAACCATGAAGAGTAAGGATTGACAAGTTTATGTATTATTTTGCCCTTTTTGAAACCATAATGATAGTTCATAATGTATATAATGTTGTATATGTACCATGAACTTTGAGACATGTGTAAATATACTATTATATGATATTTAGATATATGAAAATGATATATGACCCATAGCACTTATTTTGAGTATGTAATGCCAAAGTGTGCAATATGGGATTTTGATGAAAGTATGCATAACTGTGGTTTGAATGGCCAAAATGAGATATATGAGGTTTGGAACCATTTGAGCAGCTCAACAAGTCTTAAATGCACTTTTAGACTTGCCCAAAAGGTGTCAAGACCAAGGGAAATCCATTTGGCAACTTTAGTACCCTATATAGAGCTAAAATTGACCATTATGAAACCCTAAGTCACTTTTTGGCCAAATGAGTTAGTCTTGATTTGAGATTTGGCATGAAATTAGGTCTCATTAATAAATTTTTGGGAAGCTAAAGATCATAATTTTTTGAGGTCTACAGAATATTTGATGATTTTTCAAATTTAGCAATTTTCATGGTTTCTGGTATGTGCACTGTTTACATTGGCAAATTTGTATTCTATATCATCTGATAGGCAAATTGTGTCCAATGCCTATGAAATTTTACAGACATAAACTAGATGTCATAAGTTTTCTATGGTCACCAAGATCACCTCATTTGGAGGTTTGAGCAAAGAGTTATGTATTTTTAAAGTTGGCTGTCAGTAGCAGTGGGGCTCTAAGAGTCCAGTTACTATCCTATAGATTTCCAATAGCTAAACATATTTGTTTCATTTTGGAATTATTTTTAGCATAAATTTAACATTTGTATCTTTCCAGAATGACCAAATGTGTGTAATTTCAATTTTTATAGAATTAGTTATGAATTTTAAAAGTTTGTATTAGTAATATGAAACAACAGTCCAGGCAGCAGCGACCTCTGGACCTTTTTGGATGTCAAAAGTCCTCTGTGATGAATGTTATGCTCTGGACATATTTTTAGAATGAAGTAGACATCCCAAGATTTCCAAAATGATCAAGATTGCATGATTTTGATTTTTTTAAATTTAGTTATGATTTTTCAATGTTTGCTCAGAAAGAAGGCCAATTCTGGCCGAGAATGAAACCTCCTTTTCCACCTTCCAATTCAGTTTCCATGAGTTGTAAATATGTTTTTGTGATGCAAATGAGTAGTAATGATGTAATTAAATATGAGGATGTATAGCATGAGTTCACACGATCCACGTGATATCGAATAAAATTTTTAATCATGACGCAACACAAAAAAGTGTGTTATTTTTAATGGAATTTCTCATTTCTTTTTTACCATATATTACATGAACATGTAAATGATAATGGATATGAGTTAAAAATTATGGTGTTACAAAGTGCCAACTTCCAAATCATATCTCCTGTTTAATGCGGCCAAGTTGGGCATACTGGGGTGATTTGTACGGCATCATGATTTGTTGGGCATGATCCAGGTTGATGACAGGAATAAGTGCATAATCGGTGAGTAGGGGCTCAAACGATTCATCCAACAGAACATCTTCAGATGACCATGAGGCACAACGAGGCTCGGCAGCGCATTATATAGGTATGACAAACCCTTGGCTACACCTTTCACAATTTTCAACCGGGTTGGCCAATTAAGGCCTGGCTGTTCATAGTTTTGATTACCTGAATATGGAGAACCGTAATTAATAATATTAAATTTATATAATTAATGAATATATATTAATATAAATATTACCATGAAGATGGCTAGCCAAGCAACCCTTTGGAACGAAGTCAGAGAGCAAGAGCTTCTCTTCTTCCCTATAATAATAGGCGACAAGAGGGAGAAGATTTGGATGGGAGAGATCGCCTAGCCTTGTCATGTGCTCAAAGAACTCATCTCTAGCCACATTGTTCATCTGCTTGTACCTCTTAACAACCACGGCTTGGTCGTCCCTCATCACGGCCTTATAGGAAGACCCAAATGAGGCACTCCCTAATTTTCAGCCGACGCTTTGAGCAAGTCTTGCAAGTCAAATTTCTTTTGGCCATCCCTCACAAATGTCAACTTCCCTGCTTCCCCTTACTTTGAATGTGAATGATGATGAGTGGTGGTCTGATCCGGCAGCAGCTTACTATCATGTTCCGCTATGCTTTTGGTTTTCACAAAAACAGGAGGAACGTACTTATTAGAGGGCTGGCTTCGAAACGTTGAGATTGAATCGTCTGAGCATCGACGGCTTGTTCGGGTGGTCCTCAAGCGGGCTATCACGATTGCCGCAACGATCACCACTACAATTAGTGCTGCGAGTATGAGAATAAGCAGAATCCTGAGAATCGCTGTCTTTGTTGAAGTATCCATGGTTGCGTAGGGGATTGAGGCGCATGATTCTGCAGTGAATTCCCACTTAAACGTGCGTTCCCTGCATTTATTTATTTATTTATTTTATTCAAAATTCGAAACCTACCATTAATTTACTTGTTGAAGAATATGATTTGTTCTGTTACCCGAAAAGGCGAAGGCGTCGAAAGAGCTTAGATTGGTGGGGATGGGACCCTCCAAATCATTGTTGGAGAAGTCGACAAGCTTCAGGGTGTTGTTTTGAAAATCAGGGATTCGGCCATGAAACTTGTTGGCGTCAAGCCTGAGAGCCATGAGGTTAGGCAATGCGCCAAGGGAGGAAGGGATTTTACCAGTGAACTCGTTATTGGCCAAATAAACTTTCTTCAGCATATTCATACCCGCAAATGCATCGTCAGGGATGTCTCCGGAGAAATGATTGTAGGATAAGTAGAGAGACTTCAAATTTTTGAGGAGCTTGATGTTAGGCATGCGGCCCACAAAGGTATTATTCATCAAGCTAATGGAGCGGAGATGGGGCATGGAGACAAGAGCTTCAACATCAATGTTGCCCATGAGACCCATGTTCTCGAGGCGGAAGCCCCAAACGGTGTCGTTGATGCAGAAGACGCCGACCCAGTTGGGAATGTTGCCGGAGCAGGGTGGCTTAGGGTTGACGGAGGGATCCCAACTGCTGAGGGCAACCACATTGGTGAGAGAGTTTCTGAACTTCAAGAGGGCATTGGCATCGGCATCGGAAGAGAAGGAAGCACATGATGATGACAGAAGGAGGAGGAGCAGGAATGATGCCGCAGGAGGGCGCACAAGCGAACCGGCGTGCGCTCCCATTAGCAAAGTGGAGGAGACAGGAGAGCCAAGGCCCAGGCAAGGAGGGTGGGAAGCATGTGTACTCTGTTTATTTGGTATTTCAAATTTGGATTCTCTCTGCCATTTTTTCTCTTCCGGCCTCTCTGTCAAAATCTAATGACATGATTATGTTTTTTAAAATTTTTATCATTAATTATCAATGATTAATAAATCTAAAGACTTAAATTTTGATGAAGAGACAGAAAAAAAAATAATGGAGAGAAATCATAATATTTCTTGTTTTGTGGGTTGTGATTTTAAATTTAGATTTGACTTAATTAGAATAATGTTAGAGAGGGGAGAGAGGTGTTGAGTTGTGATGTGGCAACTCCTCCCTCCCTCTTCATTTTTTTGCATGGCCCCGGTGTGCCACCTTAATTTTGGTTGGTTTTCATGAGCTGTGTGCGGGAAAGCTCCAAGGACTGCCTCTGGTTTTCTTCCCTCTTTTCAGTTGTCAAAGCGTGTCCTTTTGGGTTGGATGCTAGGATTGGTTTTTCCATTATTAGATTTTTATTCTATTAAATTCTCACTTTTAAATGTAACATTTCAATTATATTGTAGGTTAAATAGATAATATCAAACTTCAAAACAGTTAACAAATAGTTCATATTCTTAACGATTACAACATGTATAAGACACATAAATGAGGTAGCCCATCTCAATTATCTACTTATGTGCTGTCACTTCGGATTAAGGGTGACGTTCGGCTTGCATTCTGCGCTTCACTTTGTATCAAACTTCAAACTATCCAACTTTCTCGTTTGATTAGCTGTGGAAGGCAACGGAACCCGCCTGCGATATTCAGCTAGAGCCCACATTGGATAAATATTTCTATACATTGGATAATGTAGCATGCAGTTCTTACCGAATACTCCAGTGATTTCCTGAAAACAAGTGACATACATTCAATTCCACCAATAACTGATTGGTTAAGTTTCATAAATTATTTCAAATGAGTGGGTATAAGGTACTCACTTGTTGGGGCCAATCCCCATCCTCCAGCTGAGAATTAATGAGGATTTTTGCTCCACGATGAAGAGGAGTTGGGTCTCTCTCCGCCTTCCAAACCAAATATCAATAAATTTTGATTTCATTTACTGATAATTTTTTTGGTTATAATTATATTTATAAATAAGCATTCTAATTAATTCACATTAAAGATTTAAAATCACCTGTCCAGCATGAATTAAACCCATCATAGCCCATGCTGTATGTACCACATTTGATTGAGTACCTTGAAGTGGCACATATTTCTGCATCATTTATAAAAATATTTAAGATGAGAAAAAGTAAATGACGCGTATTAAGATAATAGTAATTTACCTTTTTTGGACTTGAAAGATAGCTCTCCCCCCACCCACCATCCTCCCTTTGTGATGTGAGTAGAAAATTCACAGCTTTGCGAATGGCAAGACAATTGCTGTAAGTCTTCCCAGCGGCAACAAGGCCACCAAGTGCAAACCAAGTCCCATAAGTGAAGCAAATCCCCCAGTTCCCATACCATCCACCATCCTCTGTTTGTATATCTTCAAGGAATTTAATAGCTTTGGCAATAAAGTTCTCAATCTCTTTCTTCCTATGCCCCGGATATAGCTTACTAAATAAAACTAAAGCCTGGATTGCTGACCCAGTGCATTCTACATATTCATGCTCAACTACGATGTCCTCAAAAAATTCTGTGGGATTCAACACCTGATCCAAACAAGCAAATGAATTATTCATTTTTCTGTTCACTTCAATTCAAATGTCAATATAATATAGTTCTTACTTCCAACCAATCTTGAGCTTTGGCTGGCTCCCAGGCTGCTAAACCACCTTTTTTACTCTGCAAAAATATCAAATTTGGAGTTTTGTCAGTGAATCACAAAAAACACATCAATCAATACACAAACAAAGAGAATAACCGTAATTATAATGTAAAAGTACTCGCCTGAAGTGACAATAGGAGATTGACAGAATCATACAATCTTTCAGGTTCCATCTTTTCACCCACAATCTCCGGTGGCAGCATTGAAAAAAGAAGACAACACTGAAATAGACCAGAATATCAAAAGGCAACATAAAAGGTGAAGTTGAACAATCAAACTTGTTCAAGTTGGTAGGTAGCTAGCTAATCACCTTCAAACCTTCTGCAGTGCAATCAGAAACTTGCCATCCGTGGTCTTGATCAGAGAAGGTCCATGCCCCTTTAGAAATGTGACGATACATACTTATAAAGTCACCAGAAGGGTTGTCCTTAACCTAATAAGATTGTTAATTATGGTGGAAAGATTTATAACATTTAGTTAGTATTGCAATAGCATTTGTAAATTAATACACACACACATACACACAAATCTCTCTCAAATAACTAATAAGTCAATTATGAATATGTTTCTTAATTAGAAGAAAAGTTGACCTGAGATTTCTTGATGAAGTCATGTCCTCTTGCAAGTGTGGGAGCAATTTCCTCAATTAGGTTAGTGGCAAGTAAAGCTTGGATGGCAAAGCCAGCATCCCATTCTTGGCTACCGAAACTCTGCATATAAATGGCATATGTCAAACCCAAAAAATTTATGATTTACTAAATAAGTTAGAGTTACTAAATAATGCATCATGCATGTGAGGAGATAAAAACACTGCATTAAAAGAATATACTACAATGTCATAATTAATTTGTTATCTTCTTGATTTGTCGAGGATTGTATAGAAGAGCACAATTTAATTTCCCATTACTAAGCTCTTAATTAGTTCACCTGCATGGTAATTCCATCTTCTGAAACCCATATGTAATCGGGAACCCTTGCAAGATGCTTCTTAAAGGCATCTCCATTTGGATCTTCAACCCAGCAAGCAAGCATACATAAAACCTGTGGCAAATATAAAAGGGAATTTGGATATTAATTAGAATCATGCTCTACTGGCCTCAAATATCTAATCATTTGATGGCTTATCATAATTCAACGTGAAATAGTACCTTCTCCACACATCCAATAGTTATGTATCGACTAGTCTCATCCTCATAGTGGATATGCTTCATTGTTACTTGAAGAGCTTTCTTTCTGACCAATTTGTTGAAGGGCCATCGCGTAAGAAGTGGCTCAGTTAATATATATAGACTATCCCATATCAGATCTTGTATTAAAGGATGGGGATAATAAAGATCCTCCTGTAACAATATATCCGATAATCTATGATAATTATTTATTAATGATGAGAAATCAACAAGTATATATGGTGATTAATTAGAAGCAACACCTACCTTTGCACAAAGATGACGAGTTTTTTTCCAATTGATTTGATGATAAGGTTCAACAAAAAGTTCTTGTCTTAACTGAAGAATGAGTGGTGTAATCGGACCCACAAACCTTTTTCCATATAAGTAAGACATAGGCATGTAAACTAAGCGGGTATAACACCACATTTTAGCTGCATTATATGGTGGAAGAGAGTAGAGAATTATTAGACAGGAGACCTACAATGAGATAGAGATTAGAAAGTGATAGTGCATTAATTAATGCATTACCTGGATGCATAGGAAGACATGAAGGAAAGAGCCAAAACTCTGGAGGCATTGGGTTGGTTCCAAACCATTCAAATACTCCAAGTATCTACAACAACGTACAAATAATAAGATATGAGCGGTAAATTAAATTGAGAAAGTAAAGTAATGAATCAATGAGACATACTGAAAGCCAAGTCTTTCCCCATGAAGGTATGTAGGTGACGCCACCATGATCAAGAATCCAATTTCGTGCTCTAAGACAAGCATGGTCTTGACCTCCATCGGGTCCTTCTCCGAGGATGCGCATACATATATAACTAAGTGCAGTACAGAACATAGTGCTGTGGCCCTCTATGTGGAGTCCCCACCCTCCGTCTTCATTCTTTAATATACCAACACTGAAAACATTAATTCATTTCTAACTTCACATTATAACATCAATCTATATCTTAACTTCAAATGTAGCAACCTGGTGATAGTACAAGTATCGGAGAATCTCTTTTCGATACTCTTCTGGAAATACAGTATCGAGATGCCCGGTAATATACATACAAAATACCTGCACCATTTATACATATATACTGCATCACCATTTTACATCCTTTACTATACAAGCAACGTACAATTTGTAGTTTTTTATGTAAAGTAGAATATTTAAACAGAAGTGCTATAATATACTATAATTGCAAAGCACATGCTCACCAAAGGTTGCATAAAATAGAGGGGTCCCGCTATTTGAGCAGGCCAGTGACCATCGCTTGCCTGTAATGCGGATAGGTAATGTGCTGCCCTTCTCACAGTGCTAGCAGCTTTTTCATCCGTTATTTCCTCCCCAGTCTCTATCTTCACACAAGGTATTGTTTGTTTAAAATTCTTTTCCCTCAAAAACTGCATCAAAGAAATCAACATAACATTAATTAATAACAACAAAAAGACGGAACATAGTTAATGGTATGAGAGAGGATTTTTTTATTAGCTAACTTATATTTGATCATGTTACCTCAACTTCCTGAGATTATTACTAAACGATGTAGGATGTGAACATCTTAGTTTTTAAAAATATTTAAGAATAAAAAATTTAAATATACAAAATAAATTGTTTATTTCCTAACACACACGCATCACATAATTTTTAATATTTTGTACAAAGGAAATTGGGGTGAAAATATATTAAAATTTGATTATCTTTATTTTTTTTAACATTTTATACTATTCATTATTTGGAAAGATTAAAATTTATTTTCTATCTCGGTTTTCAGATTTGATTCACCCTAATAGCTATAGTATCTTGACTTTTGAGCATCAAGAATTGTGCAATATTTTGAAATTAAATTCTCTCAATTTTTTATTTTTTAGTTTCTTATTAATTTAAAAAAAAGATTCAAGAGAGAGAGCAGAGAATGTATGAGTGGGTCCCACCCACTCTCTCTCTCTCTCTCTCTCTCTCTCACAGATCAAAATCAAAAAAAAATTTGCCTTTCCATTATTGGTAATTCAGCATCAATTCAAGAGTTTGATGAGCTCTTCTTCTATATACACGTATTTAATAACAAAAAGTTCAACCTTATCAAATTTTTAATAAATTATCTAAGATTTATAATTTTAGCATTATTCAAATTTAATCCTTTACAGTTATATAGTAGAAGAGAGAATAACATAAAAATAAGAATATATATGGTGTCCACTCTTCTATTTATATATATATTTTTTTAATTTTTCTCCATCTGCTATATATAATTAATTTGTAACTACAAAATATGCAAACTCAGTATCATTCCCTATTTTTTACCAACAATAACGTTCCATCTGAACATGGTGCAAACGAGGAGTGGTCATGACATACTCTATAAAGATTAGTGCTTAAAATGAGTGTGCACTTATTTTAAGGAAGAAAAGCGATATTTGTTGATAAAACTTGAATAGAAGAGGCATGGTAAATCAAAGGTAGACACAAAACTTGTTAGATGTAGAGTGTAAATATTCTAAAAGCTTAGTTGTATTTTTTGCTTTCTTTTTCTTTTACAAATTTTATTTAAAGAATAATTTAGTCTTTTTTTCGCACATAATAATTTAGCTATTTGAATGTTATTTTAAAAAACATATAGTTAACTAGTGGCTACTCCTAGAGTAGTGATGGATCTATGTGCAAGTGATTAAATAAAGGATACAGGACTAGTGGCCGGAAACACAAGTTCTGTCACTTAATTAATGCATGGAATTGTCCTTATCTAAGGTAGACATAAAATGTTGGAAAAAATTTTACCTAAGAACTATAACTTTATAAAAAATGATACTAAAGGATATTAAAAATTAAAATTTCTCTAAAAGATTAAAAATACAAGTCACGGTTAGTGTTTCTTAAATTACCATTCATACTCTCTAAAATTATAATTTGTTTTTTTTTTTTATGTTATAAGATGTTTTTGATTTATTACTATTTCTAAATGAAGATACTCTTTTACCATCAAAAAGAGCTTGTTGTAATTAACTTTAAGAAATATAAATACTAACTTTGAGAAATACTAATAATAACTTTTATTTATGCTCATTTGGAAGAATTTTGGTTTTAAAAATTTTTTAAGGTCATTTTTATGAATTTAGGATCTTCAGGTGAAATTTTTCTTAAAATTGTTTTGCTAGCTAGTTAGAAGATTAAAAAACAACTAGGCAGTCAAATCAAAAACTAAGAGACTGAAAAGAAAAGCAATTATAGTGGAAGAAGAAAGGAAAGGACAGTAATTAAAAAGAAAAGAAAAGAAAAGAGAGAGACCTGAAATCGCCAGAGGAGATCACCGCAGGGCTTGAGATGGAAGCGATTACTGTAGAAGTTTTGACGAGCAGAGTCAACCTCTGCTCGCTCCTCTGGGCTTCCTTCATCAGCGTGAAACTCCCATATTTGCCTCCCCACAAAGTTGTTGGTGCTAAAGATGTATGGGTCCTTCCCACCCTCCGCTATCTTCAACCTCCACATTTTGATATGTGATCTACAATACGAATTTAATTTCTAAACGCACTGCACCAAATATATATATATATATGAATCATATTATTACCCTTCCAAATCCAACTTCTACCAACCTTGTCCAAAATATCAATGCCTAAACTAACACGTCGAGCAAGTGTACATATGCTTCTCCAATATCTCTATACGAATTTAATTTCTAAACGCACTGCACTATATATATATATATATATATATGAATCATATTATTACCCTTCCAAATCCAAGTTCTACCAACCTTGTTCAAAATATCAATGCCTAAACTAACACGTCGAGCAAGTGTATATATGCTTCTCCAATATCTCTACTCTGGACCATCAAGTCAAGTAATATATATATATACACACATATAAATGATTGCCACATATGCATGCAACCCTTTTCTGTATGTAGATAGATGCGTATGACTAGGGAGCATTAAATGAATTCCGTACCGGGCATACAAAAGCTCTATATTAACAGCCACTCCCTTTAATTATTATATTATATAGGGCTGGCCCGCAGTTGAAATTAAAACCCAACTTCTTTTCACAATTTAAGATCCACTAATACCATCAAGCATTTACTTGTAATTTTTTTTATAATGTAATTCTAAAATTTCTAATTCCATATTTGCTTTCTCATACTCTTTTATTTAAAAAGAAAAACTCAAATGAACACTCCTAGATTTACTAGTTTTAGAAATAATTCTTGGGTGAGAGTTTAATATCAAAATAAAACCTTGATTAGGGAGTGTTTTTAAAGAATATGTCCATAATTCCACTAGTATTCTGAAAAGAACTTAGTTACCGAAATATTTTTTAGAACAATATTGTTTAGTTGGTATCGACCCGTCTGAATTTTCTGTTACTCCAAAACAAACAACAAAGAGCAGCATATTATTTTTGTCCTCCAAATATGGAGGCCATACAATTTTCTATTTTTAATTAAAAAAATAGAGTTCTACTGCTCTAACCGTCCTGTTCTCTCAGAGCAACAGAGAATCTATTTTAGTATTTGTCGAAGTGTATAGAGTAGTGATTATTTTTTTTTTTCTTTTGGAGGCTTCGAAGCTCAGAAACCGTAAGCACTATTGTGTGTGTGTTTTTTTTTCTATTTTTGAAAAATAGAACTGTGTTGAAGTAGCAAGGAATCTATTTTGGTATTTGACGAGGGGTAGAATATAATATATGGCAAAGGATACACGCGACACATTTGTGGTGCCTTTTACCTAATAGCAGCATACGGACAGAAATCTGAATGGTAATCGAGTTCCTGCGTTGCGTTGGTTCAGCCTCACCATGCACCAGTAGCTCGCTCACCTCGCGCCCTTCTATTTTATTTTGTTTTTTCATTTGCGCCGCCACGCTTGCCACGTTTCACTCGTTGCAAAGACAACTATTATAAGTAAGGTTAAATTATTCTTTTGCTTTGTATTGTTTCACTTAATTTGTAATTTAATTTTGTACTATAAAAAAATTATAATTAAACCCTATGGTTATTAAAAAAATTCAATCTAATTATTACCATTAAAATTCTATTAGTATAATGTTAAATTTTATTCACTTGTCAATCATATGTTATCTTGATAACGCTCTAAATAATTTATAATTGATTTGAAAAAATTAAAAATAACAACTTTCGTATTTCTTTCTAATATATTATATAGTTAGATATATGCATGAAAAATGCATTTCCTGCTTCGGTTCACCAAATTATAACTCGCTGCAAACATATAATAACAGTGATTCCATTTTAATATTTCGCTGTTATGAAAAATATTATAATATGAATAGCAACATTTCCCCAAAAAGTGAATGAAAATTTGAAATTTTGCTTAAATATAAATTGATTACAATATGAAGATCATATATATATATATATATATATAATGAGTGGGAAATGACATATTTCACTTCAAGTTGTTATTCCTTGTTGCAATTGTCATTTTTTTGAATTGATATTTACATTTGTAAAATTTATATTAATTAATCGCTAAAAATCAAGTGCCAAGATCCAAGAACAAACATTGAACAAAATTAAGCATCTTCATCTTAAAAGTAAGAATTTGAATCCTCCACGTACAATACATATCAAATTATTGTGCGGTTTGAACTATTAGCTTATTGGCAGAAAATGGGTGTATTTATATCATAAGAGAAATTATTTTAGTTTTACTTGCACTTTCGGGAGAACCATTGGGGTAATTCTCTGTTGAGTTGTTTGAAAATTTCAATTGGGTTTTCGTATTTTCAATTGAGTGTGTATGCAACTTAAAGGCCCCACGTACATCTTTTTCCTTTCTTGTCTCTTCATACATCTTTCTTGAATGAGTTTACTAGATTTAGTATTAGCACCTCGGTTGAAATTGGAAAATGTTTTTACTATCGCAGAAATCATTATAAAACACAAGATTATGAGGAAACAACTTTTATGACATTTTTTTCCCTTTTGAATTATACTTTGAACAAGAAAGAAGATACAGATTAAAAAGAGAGAGAGAGAGAAGATACATGAATTAATATTAGACATCTTATGTAATTTGAAATTAGTAATCTAAGCTTCGAAAGTGGAAAGTTGAAACTGATCTACAATTACAAAGAGGCGGGGATTGGTGTATTAAGTGGGTAGTTTGAAATGACATTTGCGAGGAGTAACAACTTGAAGTGAAATATGCTCTAGATTATTTCCCACTAATAGTATGTGAGCTTCATATTATCAATCAATCTATAGTAAAGCAAAATTTCACATTTTCATTCTCTTTTTGGGAAAATTCTCTAGCGATAGGTTATAAAAATACTAAAATAGAATCACCTTTTTTTTCTTTTATTTATGATTGCAGCGAGTTGAGCACGGTATGCATGGGGGCGCAAAAATAAATAAAATAAACTGATTGGTGAACCGACACAAGAAATGGATTTGCATGCATATGTCTAACTATATGCCATATATATTAGGAAGATATCAAAAGTTAATGTTTGATTTTCCCAGATCCATTATAACTCATTATATTTGGGTTTTTAATTAAAGTGAAGAGTATTATTCTTCTTACATTAAAACTTCCAAGTCTCAATCTGAGAAAGTATGCTCAAAGAGAGCGATGAGAATCAATATTTCAGTTTGCTTGAACATTGCTTAAAAGTGCTCAGGACGTATATGTTTGGTATACTATGATCTTAACTTTCACATACCATGGTATATTAGATGTTGGGGTTGAATGACAGTGTTTGTATGCTGTTATGTGATAATCAGGTGTCTTCTGAAATAACATCTTGATATCACATCCCAAATAAAAGAGCCTCTGTTACGACCCAAAACTTTTGGCCATGTTTGATGCATAGACTGAGTTAACTTAGGACTAACCCGGCTTAACAAACTTAAAGAAACACATAGTTGATTGACCACCAACAAACCAAGGAAAACTCAAGGGATACACATTTTGAAATTATACTTTTCAAATCTCAGAATTCATTAACATCACTTGAGAGTTGCCTAAAATCCTGCAGCATCTAGCTTCAAAATATAATATGCCCAAACTATATAATGAACCAAAACTCATAGGCAGCACAATTTCTTAGTAACAAACAATACAGTATTACAATGGCCATTACAAGACCTACAACACATCATGACACCTATATAATCCAAAATGACCAGACATCTAGTAACCGCAATACCTTGGAGTTTGACACATGCACCAACTAATAATCTAATATACCCAATGTATCTAGGAGGTAGGCAAGCCTCAGAACACCTCACTACTACTTGTTGATTTAGGGAAAAAAATCATAAAGGAATAGGGCAAATCATAATACACTTACTGAATGTAAAAATAATAAAATGCATTGAAAGAGAAACAAATGCGCATTGAAAATTTTCAAAATTGAGTATTTAAGTAAATTAATTAAGCCACATTTTATTTTATAGGTACAATAAGGATACTGTAAGTCACTTGAATAGTAAATTCCTCAATTAAAAATACAACTTAAAATATGAAAATTTATATGGAATGGGTCTCAAGGAAAGAACCATCACAACTACCGAGTGCCACTACACTATGTATATGTCACAATTAGTACCACCACACTTATATTACAATACCATATACTGTCACTACATTAAATATATCACATATCAATACTATTATAATATATATCACATCACATAGCAATACTGGATTGTATATCATATCTAAACTAGATGCACCTGAGTCGTTCTCTTCACTAATGGTTACAAGGTTCTAACTAAATCTCCATCCATCACTTTTGAGGTATGATAAATAAATAGTATGCCATAAAACTAAGAAATAATTCAAAGATACAATTGAAAATAACTAGAAATAAATTATGAAAAATCAAGTAAAAGAAAAGGTTTGAAAAACTAAAGTAGAAACGATAAATCAATAAAATAATTAAATAAGGAATCTTACGTGAATAAAAATTCACTATAAACAAAAGAAAAATTAATTGAGAAATAAATTTTTATCCATTTGATAACTTCTCATTCATTCCCATTGGATGAATGTTGGCTTGCAATTGCTCATCTTGAATTTTTTTTAGTAAATTGTTTGCATAATTTTCTTAAGAAATGAGTATTTGTTTGGGTTAGTCTTTATTTGACTTGCATTTTGAAAAGATATCTCATAAGGCCAAGATCTATTATCCCATAATCCTTTATCATGGCTAACTTAAAGTTCTTGATCATCCTTTGTTGTTACCAAGGGTGGAGAGAGGAATTTTTTTCTTAATTAGGGGCCTGAGATTGTAAGTTATAATACATAATATTTTTTGTATAAAAAAGTTTATGATTACTTTACAATACATACACTATATGAGAAAATAAAATAACATATTGTATTAAAATCAAATAAATTAATAATGCATTGTGGTGCGTGCCACTACAATTGCTTGTGCAATATCACAACATGAAACATGCATGAAATGAAACACACACACACACACACATATAAAAGAGGACAAATTGGATGGATTTAAAAGTAGCAACTTAAGACATCTTAGTTAATACTCAAAGCAGCTTAAGGGGTTGTCGATAAACTTCTCTCCTTGACTGCTTTATTTAGCACATCAAGAACTAATAAGGTGACTAGATGGAGGACCTAGCATAAATAGAAAGCTTGGCAATGCACTATATATTTGTGAACTACTTTAAGGATGTATTTGTGAATTGTGAAGAAGTTCCTTTAGATGACACTCTTCAGTTCCTTCAAAATCTTAAACTCTCCACACTTTCATCCCCCTATAAAGACTTTCTTGCAATGGATTTTACAAGTTATGAAATCAAGGAGGTAGTCCTTCTGCTTAAGGTAGATAGTGCTTTGAGCCCTTATGGCTTCTATGCTCACTTTTTTCATCATTTATGGGACACAGTAAGCCAAGATATTATCAATATGGTTTGTTCCTTCTAAAAGAATGGCTATATCCTTAAAAGTCTTAACAAGACCTTTATCACTCTAATTCTTAAATGTGACAATCCTTCAATTTGAAGGGATTTTATACCTATTAGTTTATGCAACATCATCTACAACATTATCTTAAATTTTTATGTAATAGGTTTAAAGGAATTCTGGATGAATACATTACCTCTAATTTGAGTGCTTTCTTGAAAGGTAGACTTATTTATGATAATATTCTATTGACATAAAAAATAATGAATCAAATTTATAAGGCTAAAGGCCTAAGGAAGGAATGGTATGCCTTCAAGATTGATATTTCAAAAGCTTATAATATCTCTTAGAGTTGTATTCATGTCAAAATAGAATTCCCTAAGCAGTGGATCAAACTGATATGCTATGTGTCTCCACAGTATCTTACCAAGTCCTAATTAATGGCAGCTTAATGGAGAATTTCTATTCAAAAAGTGGAATTAGATAGGGGGATTCTTTCTATCCTTATCCCTTCATCCCATATGTAATCATTCTCTCTTACATGCAGTGTTTCTAAAACCAAACCATTAATTGAATTGATAAAGGCGCTAGTCCACACTTCACTTGTCTGATTGGGATTAAATTGTGGTTGAATCAGTAATTATTAAATATATATTTTTTGATTTTAGATATTAAAAAATATAATATAATAAATGATAATAAGTAAATACTAATATAATTTACACATTTTATAACTAAGTTAAAGGAAGCTCTCAAGTTCCCTATGGTTCCCACAATATTAACCACCCATTCACATACCAAAGTGAGTTGAAATAGAGCTCAGGTAACTAGCAGAATGAAACCGTTAGTTTTAAATCTTGGGAGTGACTAAATTGAACAAGAAGATGACTACCAAGAGAATAAACTTGAAGGTCCAAATCAAGAAGTAATAATCTCAAAGAGAGAGTGTTGTGACTCACATACAGCTAAACATTTATATCAAAGCTTGGTCTGTGCAGAGGGTTGTTAAGCATTTGAAGGAGTAATGTTGAAGGAGAAGGATATAGCTAGATGGGGGCGTGTGTGTGTGTGTGTGTGAGAGAGAGAGAAAGAGAGAGAGAGAAAGAGAAGAAAGAGCATACCCATGGCTAATTCACTAAGCTAAAATTTAATATAAAAAGGAAATAAGGTGCAAATAATGCATCAAGCTATAGGAAATTAGTTAGTGAAGAATGCATGATAAGAGAGAAGAAGGAGAATACCCATGGTGAGAGATCAATAATGATAGAGCTAGAAGTCACACTATAGCTCATTAATATAAGGAAATGAGATGCAAAGGATTCAAACAATGAAGAATGCATCAAGCTGCATGGAATTGGCTAAGAAGGAGGTAGCAAGTCTAATGTAAAAATGAGCAAGGAGGCTTACAGTTTCACATGAGAAGAAGAGGAAAAAGTATAACTTAATATAAAGTCCACATCATCCAATATTGAAATGAGGAATTAAGTCTCATTTTATAAATTAAGAGCCAACCTAATACAATTTTCAGTTCCATGGATTGGACCAACAGATGTTAGCCTATGGTCCAATTATTAAAAATTAGGTGACTAATTGACCTATCCAGTTGTGATGGGTTTTATTAGTTGTTGACTAGTTTTATTAGTTTTTGACCAATTTTTTTAAATTGATTTTGTGGGTCAATTGGATTGGACTAGAAGACAGTTTATTAGTTTTTCAGTTAAATTAGCCAATTTAATCCAATTTTAATAACATTGCTTGTATGATTGCCAAAGAGGAGAGAAGGAGCTTATGGTTTGGCATCCAGCAAGGGATCAAAAGTAGTGATCCATCTCATGTATGCTACTTGCATGTTTGATAGGACAAGCTTCCTTTCTTGTTTGCTACTTGCATGTTTGATGGGACATGCTTCTTAAGTAGTATTTTCTTACATGTGAATATTTTGGATATTAAATCTTTCAAATTATGTTATGTTAAGATATGACTATGTTATTGAGGTGAATATGAAATTGTGTGCTATCTTAAATGTTATTTCAAAAGAAAAAAAAGAAATGCTAAAATGTTTATCTCAATATATCTATGTGAGACTTGCTCAATGATTTATGGCTATGAAATGTTGCATTTTACATTTTGGAATTTTATTGTAGATTTTATCTAAGAGATTTAGGTGTATATATATATATATTTAAGGTGGGATTGTGGAGAAAATGAGTTGTTAATGACAGTTCTATTAGCACTCGATGCACCTTCAATATTATCACATGATTTCTATGACTGAGTACTTGAAAGATACTGAGCTAAATGCTCTTTGAATGTTTAAAAGCTATAAGGATAATGAGTAAGGACAATAGTAATACTCCTACTTATGATTCTTCCTTACAATACTCTAAGATTGAATATATTATTATTTATTCTCATGAGTTGTATGTCCACATTTGTATATATATTTTAGCTCTTAAAGTTCTGCATAGACCTTCCTAATGATGTATTTTGTTAAATTATTTTTGGTATAGCCATTGTTTTCTATTTAATAGTTAACTTTTAAATGTTTGAATGTAATCTTTTTTTTTTCTTTATCTAGGCTATTTATTTCTCACAGCTATCCCTTATAAATTCTACATCTTGATTAGAACATTATATGCTCATCATTTCCTTGCATTTTAATTCAAGTAATGAACTGATTTTTATTCACTCAAATTCTTTAACATTTTAATTTATGTTAATCATTTTATACATCTTTCTATTTAAGAAAATTTACAAATCTGAATTTTTATAAGAAAATTTATAAGTCTTTCTATGTTTAAATTTCCTATTATTTATTATTATTTTTTACTATTATGTCAAAACCTATTTTAATTTAAAAAAATTTATACTCGTTCATCTCTTTAGTTATCGTATTTTATTTTGTGTTTATTGAGTATTGCGACTCATTCTTTTACTTATTATTGTAGATAAGAGATATGCACTTAATCCTTCTCCTCTAACGTAGCCAGATTGTCATTATGGTGAGCCCAGTTTCGCATTGGCCTAATTCTTTTGTATTCCTGTGAAAATATATATTGTATTTTGTACTTTAGATTAGCTCCATAGGTTTATAATCAGGATTCCCTACCTCATATTATTTTGCATGTGTTGTTGTTGAGAGCAAAGCTTTCTTTGATATTTGATTGATTTGACTATTTGTAGGAAATTCAAGATGTTTCATTTTCAGCAGAAACTCTATTAAATTTTCTACAAAAAGTTAAGTATGCCTTTTGGATAAATTTATGTAAAGTCTGAACTTTGAATCTAATATGAGCAATAAAGATGAATAATTTCATGTTTTGAGTTGAACATGCATTATGATTGATTATATGACTAGGGTAGGGAATATTGTGGTTAGGTTAGGCTAACAGATGTGGGGTTTCCTTGTATTATGAGCCAGTCATCTCTCTAATTTTAGGGTGTGACAGATTAGGCCTATTTTTAGCTCTACTTTGATTTATCAACTATCCTATATTGACCTCCCAAAGAAATTTTGTTCTATTCTAGTTTTGTGCTTTGCCAATTTCTTTGGAGGTTTCAATAGAGACAAATCCAAGACTCATTTGCTTAGTTGGAAGAAGCTATGCCTACCAGCTAAGGAAGGTGGAACTAGTTTTAAACCCATCAATATTTTCTATAAAGCTTTATTGGCAAAATAGGTTTGGAGACTAATAAATGGCAACCAAAACTCACTCCTTACCAAGACTCTTAGGCCTAAGTATTGTCAAAAGGCCCTTAAGGGTTTTGTACATAGCCACTCCAACATCTCATGGATGTAGAAAGGAATAACTAAAACAAGTCCCCTCATCTTTTCCAGGTTTCAATGGCAGATAGATTCTAGTGGTAATATTCCTATCAACCACCAACTTTGATGGATAATGCACTCAGACTTTAATCTCAACACTGTCTCAAACCTTATTCTACATGACAAATGTGATTGGAATCATTCATTAATAGATGTTCGCCGCCTACCACATGCAAGGGATAAGATTTATAGTCAAGTCTCCTCCATTATGGCCATGAAGGACCTTGTTTGAATTAGCAACCACAATGAGAAATATTTAGTGAGGGATGGGTTTAGATGTCTGAGGTTGGAGAAAGGATGGACTTCCTTAAGTCACTTTTCTCGTAGGATGAACATCTGGAATTGAAGCTTCCCATGGGGATAATACTTTTCACTTGAAAGTTGCTTTTAAAGGACGTTGCCAATCATAGAGGTTTTGAAAGAAACATCTTCAAACTAACCAACAATACTCTTTTTGTCCACTCCAAAGACAATCAACCACATCTTCCTTCAATGTGACTTTGCCAAGGCTATTTGGTTGGCTTCTCTCCTTGCTTTAAGAGTTGACTCCTTTCAAGACCAAGACATCATCAATTGGCTCCTCATACTGTTCTTCCGGGTCATGAAACTATGGAATACTACTCTAAATTCATCATTATGGCTCTTTACAACATCGTGTACAAGAAATGAGATTATACGTACACAAGGGTGTTTGGACGGATCCAGGTAGGCTCATCAATTGAACCTTCACCTGTCTTAGGCTCAACTTTTTAGCTTAGCAATGCTTGGAACAGGAACAGGTTCCCAAGAGCAATTTCCACTCCAGCACTCGTGCGGTTATAGGTAGCAGGAGGAGGCTCGTTGGACCATTGTAACATGGTGCAACAAGCCGAGAAGAACGGAGAGAGTTTAAAATCATTTTTTGGATCTTCTTCAACGGCCAACTAATAAGATGCTGGAAATGGACGGACAAAGAAAATCACTCGAGAATTCCTCATGCTTTGGGCTGTTAGAAGAGTTGTGGCTTGGTTAGCCAATGGTGATGTGATCACCAATCCAACATCTTTTCTTACAACTAATGTTTGTTCAGCCAGATGTGTGCGAAACGTTCTTAAGAGTGGGCAGGGAAGATCCAATATTGGGATCATCACATGTGACACAACCTCACGGCTGCTGTTGGTTCTGTGTCCTGGTCATATGATGGAGAACGACAGAATGCTTGGAAGGAAAAGATTCGAAGGGAGACTACGTCCATCTTTACTGATGTTAACTATGTTTCTATTTAATTCCGCCCCTATCGTGCTGTTATACAAAAAAGTAAGGGGCCTTCTATCTATCAGAGAAGAAAAAAGGGGGGGGGGGTCTTCCTTCCGTCTCTACTTGCCAATATGTATTAAATCATCACAAGTTGATGAATATTCTATACCAAGAACCATTGGGGTAACTTTCACTTGAGTTGTATGAAAATTTTGATTGGGTTTTCGTATTTTCAATTGAGTGTGCGCAATTTCTTTTTCCTTTCTTCCCCCGTCATACATCTTTCTTGAATGAATTTACAATATTTAGTATTAGCCCCTCGGTTGTAATTGGAAAATGTTTTTACCATCGTAGAAATTATTATAAAATACAAGATTAGGGGGAAACAACTTTTATAACATTTTTCCCTTTTGGATTATACTTTGAACAAGAAAGAAGGTACACATATAAAAACAAAAACAAAAAGCAAAAGATACATCGATTAATATTGGACATCCTATGTAATTTGAAATTAGTAATCTAAGCTTAGCAAGTGGAAAGTTCAAAATGATCTATAAATACAACGAAAAGGGTGTTTTAATTCTCTCTCTGAACTATACATCTAACTTTTATATAAAGGATCAGTCATCGTAATCATCCATCCGACGAGAAGCATCCAGATCCTCTCTCATGTTCATATTTGAATGCTGAACTAGTCGCACCAATGCCTGAACCACTTCTGACATGGGTGGCCGAAATTTGGATTCAGACTAATAGAAACATAGGAAAAAATTTATATATGTCAGCATTCTCCGACCTTAATGCAATCATAATCATAATCATGTCCTAAAATATGACCACTGCTTCAAACCAATGTTATTTGAAAAAAAAAAAAAAAAAAGCCATTGTGGCACCAAGAAACTACCACAAGAATAAAACGAATTTGATGCGGTTCCTGGTTCACGCATGCCTCACCTGAACACAAAGAGCGATAATGTCAGCAAGTCTTGAGAGGGATTTAAGAGGGTAAAGTCCTCGCAAGGCAGGATCCACCCTTTTTGCCAATGCATCAATGTCATGAAGCTGCGGGGTGGCCCAACGAACAAGACATTGTTCTGATTTTGGCTTTGAACTGAAGATAAAGAAAGAAGGGAACAATAAAGCTTTCTCAGATATCATATGGAGAAATTGCATGGACCACTGGAGGAAAAGAAAAAACCATATATATATATATATATATATTTGTAAGAACCTGTCCAAGGGCTTTCGACCTGTTAACAGCTCCAACATGACTACCCCAAAACTGTACACATCACTCTTCAGGGTATAAGCTGAAGGTTTTGTACACTCGGGTGCATTATATCCTGCCCCAAGATTTTGGCTAGTGCGCTGGGAAGAAACGAAGATTTACAAAGAATACGAATGTTTTCAGAAAGACAAATAAAACGCTCTCAAGACATGAGGGCAGACTGTCACAAGGGAAGTGACTGAGCTATTATGCAAATCTTCTCCTATTTTTCTTAACTGCAGGCTAGCTTCTTCACGGTGGCAATCCAAAATGTAAAAATGCTACATAATAGACAAATATTCAAGACAAAGAAATCAAGTTCTGTTAAAGCAAAACATCATTCGGCGTAAATATTCTCTTCATTTCTGTTTTGCCTTGAGTTTCCCTTGAGTTTTGCCTTCTGTTATTGTTTCCATTCCACTACTCTTGCCGTGTTTTCATGTAATTTGGTGTAAATATTCTCTTCATTTCTGTTTTGCCTCCTGGCAAGGGAGAGTGGTTAGCTTGTAACAAACCCTGCCTAGATATTGAATTTCATATTCTTTGCTCAACACAAGGGAAGTGACTGAGCTATTATGCAAATCTTCTCCTATTTTTCTTAACTGCAGGCTAGCTTCTTCACGGTGTATTGAGATTGTAAGTTTCAATACATTCTATATATATATATATATATATGACGGAGAAAAAAAACAATATATTGTATTAAAATCAAACAAGTTAATAGTGCATCGTGATCCTCTTTTCTAAATAAGTCCTATTTTATATGATTCATTTGGATTAACTAACTTTTTACAAACTAATTTCAAGTGGGAAAAAAAAAGAAGATAAGATCTATTGATAATTTGATAATAATGATAATTAAGGCAATTTATCAAACTTGTAGATAAGAAGAGACAGGAGAAGCAGAGACAGTGCAAATGTAAAAAGCAAGTTGAAAATTATTAAAAAATAGAAGTGAAAAAAAAAATTTAAAAATTAGACAAAGTGAATATCAAATAAAGTGAACAAATGAGGAAATAAAAATAAAATAAACAGAAAGAGAAAAAGGAAAAAAGATAGTGATCTTCACTCTTTCAGATTTTTAGTCTTCTAACATAAAAGTATAAAGAGAAGCCTTTTTACTTCTCAATTTCCTAAATTTCAGTAAGATATTGTCCTAGAAGTTTGTCCTTTTTAATTTTATTATTTTAGAAGACTTAAATATTAGAGTGTCTTATTTGTAAAGACTAAGTAACAATCAATAATATTTTATCATTTAAAGTATGGAATATATTAAATCAGTATGTAAATTATTAGTTATTCATATTTTTTATACACATGTAAATTTGTTTTTTGGAGGATCCTTGTAAGTTTACTTTCTCCCGGGGGTCCTTATAGAAAAATTTTATATACATATATGAAAAGAATCAAAATTGAAGAGGGGTTGGGGTGGAAGGGGGAGTTACTGTATTAGTGTAAAAACCACAGTATAAGAGCCTAAGAAAGAAACTACAGAATATATGCCACTGGAATTGAGCAAATCAGTTGAATACTTTGACGTATTGATTATTGGAGGGTCTTTGACATGTTGGCACAGTGAAATACAGGAACTGAAGAAATAAATTAGATGCAAGATATCTAAAAATCAAAGGTGATGCGTCTCTAATACCTTCTCTTATTTTTCTCTTCAAATCAATTTCATTTTTTATATAACTTCCTTTAGTGTTTTGCCCACAATTATTGCTATGTTTTCCTTAGTTTACTTTTTTTATGGCATTTCTCTTCCAACCCTGCACAGCTGGTATGCAGGCAGCTTTTCACTATTGAAAAGGAGAGAATTTACAACTTCCTCCTAGGCCTTAATCCAATGTTTGAAGAAGAGGAAGGAGGACTATGGCCATACGACCATTGCCTCCACTAGGAGAGGTGTTTGCTGAAGTTAAATTTGAAGAAAGCATAAAACAGCTCACTCTTGGAGTACAGAATCCACAAACAGTACCAGAAACATCTGCCTTAATCGCTAAAGGCACTGCAGCTCTTGAAAAAAAGCAGAAGCTAGGAAAGCCTTGGTGTGACCATTGTCAAAAGGTTGGCCACACTAAAGACACTTGCTGGAAGTTGCATGGTAAGTCAACAAATTGGAAGCCACGGCAAAAGGGAGAGACCCATAGCTATGTGGATACTAATGAGGAGAAACCAAAATCTAATTCCACCCACTTCAGCAAAGACCAGTGGGAATTACTACAAAAGGTGTTTGGAAATCAAGGAAACACCATAGAAAAGGTTGCTGGTACTAGTATTATTGCTCAATTAGGTAATTTCCCACTAGCTCTTAATACACTAATGCAAAAATCCAATACTTGGATTGTACTTTCAGGAGCAACAGGTCACATGGCAGGTAACATCTCTCTTGTGGATAATTTCATGCCTTGTGTGGAAGAATTATTTGTGAGAATTGCTAAAGGGTCCCTTTCTAAAGTTAATGGCAGTGGTGTAGTAAAAATTTCAGACGACTTAACCTTGAAAGATGTTCTCTTCATCCCTAAGTTAACTTGTAATGTGCTTTCTATTAGCAAACTTGCAAAGGACTTGAATTGAACCATTAACTTCTCTATGCATGGTTGTATTTTTCAGGCCTTGGCATCGAGGAGGAATATTGACAATACTAAGAGGTGCGCTGGCTTATATTACCTCATTGGACCAGAGAAGACTTCAAGAAAGACTCTACACGTATCTACTTTATCTTCTGATAAAACTATATTATGACATTATAGGTTAGGTCATCCTAGTCTTTCTTACCTAAAATGATTGTATCCCCATTTGATCAATAAAACTAGTCCTTTCAATTGTGAAATCTATCATCTTTCCAGACATGTAAAAAACACCTATCCTTCTCATATCTACAAATTAGCTCATCCGTTTAATCTTGTGCATAGTGACATTTAAGGACCATCCTGAGTGAAAACTTTAAGTGGGGCAAGGTGGTTTGTGACATTCATGGACAATCATATAAGGTTAACATGGATTTATCTTCTCACAGAGAAATCTAAGGCTGTAAATATATTTAAAATTGATGAGCACTCAAGTAAGGTAGGAAACCCTCCCCTAAAAGCTAGCTATTGATGTAAGAAACCCACCTTACTTAAATACTCTATTGAGCATCTCATACTACTCAATATGGGACTTTGGCATCTCATACTACCTTGGTCTCCATTAATTTTCCTCCAATAGAAAGTCTCAGCTGCTACCCTCTATGACACTTCACTAGGCCTTTTACCAATTAGAACCCTTCAAAGGTAGCCCTTTTTTACGCCACCAACCACCAGTTCTGATACCAATTAATGGGCACCCAAATAAGGTAAGAACCCTCCTCCAAAAGTTAGCTACTAAGGTAGAAGAATCACCCTACTTAAGTATCTCACTAAGCATTCCATACTACTCAATGTGCAACTTTAGCATCCCATACTACCTTAGTCTCCATAAAAATTTTCCATAACCTTGTTCAAAACCAGTTCAAGACAAGTATTACAGTGTTTAGGAGTGATGATGCCAAGAATTACTTTAACCATTCACTTGGTCAATACTTTGAAAAACAAGGCATTGTATACCAAAGTTCCTATGTATACACCCTTCAATAAAATAAGGTAGGTGAGAGAAAAAAAAAAGCACATCCTTGAAGTTGCACGATCCCTTTTAATCACTACTAATGTGCCCAAACCATATTGGGGGGAGGCTGTTTTGACAGCCACGCAACTCATAAATAGAAATCCTTCAAAAACATTAAATTTTCAATCACCACAACAAAAACTCTTTGAAACTTACCCTCACACTCCAGCCATGATAACCATCCCTCAAAAAATATTTGGTTGCACATCTTTTATTCATAATGACCACGGGGAAAGTTTGATCCTAAAGTCATTAGATGCATATTTCTTGGGTATTCTCCTACTAAAAAAGGATATAAATGTTACTCATCCCAAAAACAATTTTTTACTACCATGAATGTTATCTTTTTCAAAAACAAACTTTTCTATTCCCAAACACCCAGAGTGAAAACACTGAAGAATGGCTATTTGAAAGTGATTTCAGACCTGAAATTCATAATACAGTGCCTAATACAGTCCCCGCAGCAGAACCTGACCATTTGACTGACACTGCACCACATTTGCAGGCTCCACTGCAACTTTCTGTTCCCCAAGCCACTGAACCTAACATGACAGACCTGAGACAGCCTAATGCCATAAAAGAGCAGAATTTGAAGGTGTATTCAAGAAGGAAGAAGGGTTCAGTGAGTAAGCAGCAGAATACAGAGGAGCAGCCATGCACATACTGTATGCAAGATCAAATATCCATGTGACTAGGTTGCCCCATATAAAGGTGCAATACTTTGTTGTGGACCTTTTATTTGTCATTGATCTAGCCCAGTCAACGTCAATGTAAATTTCAATGCCTCTATGCTCCTTTTTTTTTTTGAAGAGGCCCTTGCCAGGTGTCATTTTCAAATACCTGAAGATTCCATAAATGCCTTCAAAGTGCTTTTCAATTGCTTGTTCATGGTTGACCTGCCACACTAATAGAAAAACTGATGTTAGGGTGAGTGTGAGAAAGGTAGATTAGTTTGCCAACCAACCTTTGGTATCTTTCCTCCTATTTAAGGCCAAGCTTTGAAACACCTGAGATACTTCTTAAGCATAGGGGTGGCAAAAACAAAGAAGGGCATTACTATCTCTTAAAAGAAGTACACTCTAGATTTGTTGAAAGAGATAAGGATATTAGGATGCAAACTAACTAAAACCTCGATAGTAGTTTGCTACCTAGTATCCTTGTTTCTTTTAACAAATCTAGAGTGTACTTCCTTTAAGAGATAGTAATGCCCTTCTTTGTTTTTGCCACCTCTATGCTTAAGAAATATCTCAGGTGTTTCAAAGCTTGGCCTTAAATAGGAGGAAAGATACCAAAGGTTGGTTGGCAAACTAATCTATCTTTCTCACACTCACCCTAACATCAGTTTTTCTGCTAGTGTGGCAAGTGGCTTTTTCAACCTTTTGCTCTCATCAATGTACTCCCTTATAACAACAGTGTCATCAATATATACCATTAAAATAACAATCTTCTCGTCAAATGCAGTTTTAAAGAACAATGTATAATCAATCTAACATTGAATATAACCAAGTCCTCAGACCACATTAGTAAACCATGAACAAGCAATTGAAAAGCACTTTGAGGGCATTTATGAAATCCTCAGGTTTTTGAAAATAACACCTGGCAAGGGCCTCTTCACAAAAAAAAAAGGAGCATAGAGGTATTGAAATTTACATTGACGCTGACTGGACTAAATCAATGACAGATAAAAGGTCCACAGCAAAGTATTGCACCTTTATATGGGGCAACCTAGTCACATGGAAAAGAAGCAATCGGTTGCAGCAAGAAGCTAAGTTCCATGCGCTTCCCTAAGGAATTTGTGAAGGGATTTGGATAAAAAGAATATAGGAAGAATTGAAGTTCCATTTGAAATGCCGATAAAGGTTATGCAAATAACATGGACACAATGGGTATAGTGAAAAATCCTATCCACTATGATAGGACAAAGCACATTGAAATTGATCAAAACTTCAGAAAGAAGATTGATTCTAGTTTAATGGAAGTATCCTAAATATCTACAAACTCTTAGGTGGCAAACTTATTTACCAAGGCACTGCCAAGAACAAAATTTGAAGAATTAAGCGTTGTGCTGGGATTAATGAATATCCTTTCCCCAACATCAGGGAAAGTGTTAGTGAGCACGTGTTTAAAGGATAATGAGGCACATGATACACCAGCCTCTTAATTTACATAGCCTTATGCTTAACGTGTTCTATTATCACAATTAAGCTTATCGATTTGATAGAACTTATCTAGTCATTAGTACTTTTTTAGTTGTTTTATCTTTCATTTATGTTTATCATTCTTCGTATTTTGTTCAAATAGGATAGCTTATTTATGAACAAGGTTGTTAAACCCGTGAATTTGGACAAACTTGTAAAGGGAGGGTAGACTTGTAATGAAAACTCATAAAGTCTACCTCTGTTCATGAATAGCTATTGAAATATATAATTACATTATACATATTGGTTAAAATACAATATAAAGCAAGAAATTCAAATACAATTCAAATTATACTAATTTAAAAAAAATTTATCCATATTCCATAGTACTCAACATAGAAATACCAATAAAGTTCATACATAAATACAACAACAACAACAACAAAGCCTTTTCCCACTAAGTGGAGTCAGCTACATGGATCAATTGATGCCATAAACACTTATCGTAAATCATATTTTTAGAAAAACCATTTAAATCTAAATCTCCCTTAATAATTTCTCCTATAATTTTTTTGTCTTCCTCTACCTCTAATTATTGGACTATTCTCCATCTTATCTACTCTCCTAATTGGGGCTTCTATAGGTCTCCTCCCGACATGACCGAACCATCTAAGTCTTGATTCTACAATCTTTTCCACAATAGGTGTGACTTCCACCTTCTCTCTAATGTATTCATTTCTAATCCGATCTCGTCTAGTGTGTCCACTCATCCAACGCAACATTCTCATCTCTGCAACATTGAACTTATTCTCTTGTTGACTTTTTATTGCCCAACACTCAGTTCCATATAACATTGCAGGTCTTATAACTGTACGGTAGAATTTACCCTTAAGTTTGAGTGGTACTCTTCTATCACAAATCCTTTTCTAAACTTTGAAGCTGAACAAATCCTTTAAGACAAGAATTATTTTAAGGAGGGACTGTTAAATGATGTTAGATAAGTAAAAGTGAGGTATACATAGTCTTTTGCCATGTGACATTTACTTAAATATTTATGCATAAAAAATTTGAACATAATATATATATATATATATATATATATAAATACATACTTTATAATATTACTTAAGATATATAGAACAAATTTTAAAATTTTTATATTTATTAAATTCAAATATTTAATACATAAAATTTCAAATACTTAAAATACTAAAATTTTCCATACCAAACATCTTTTGACATTTCTTGTCTCAGAATGAATAATGTGGATATACTAATGGATTATACAAAGTTGAAAATAATTTATATAAGTCTTAAGGGTCCACTTGTTTTAAAAACAAAAAGGCACTTTAAGGATGAAATTGCTAATCATGCTATTTCTACAACTATGGCCCATCCTTCCCACTTATCCACTTTCCCCTCATATATAAAACCCACTCGCATAACTCTGTTACCAATAAAAACCAAGTAGACTTGGAGGCTAGACCTGAGATGAGAAATGTAAACTCACCAGCAAAAGCATGAGTTTGTTGTGAGTTTACTTTTCTATATGAGTTTGCTGCATGTTTGCTGATTCTCGAGTTTTAGGGCAATCTAACCAGTTTTCCTTATGCATAAACATGAACATGGATGTTCTTATGTATCAACATGCATTTTTAACAACTGTGTTTTTGAATATTTTCAAGTTGCTAAAGGACTAGAGACGTAAGCCTCTTGAGTGCTCAGTCCTCTCCTCTTTGCAGTGGTTTTGCATTCATGAATAATACAATTCAGAGCATCAATTACTCTAATTTCTTCACCAACCACCATCCATCCTTCTTGCCCACAGAAACCCAAAATAATCCCACCAATTTCACCTATAAATCCCAATTACCAGCTTCAACACAGAATTAAGGAAACAAATAAAAGCATTAAAGCCTCAAAATAAGGAAACAAATAAAAGTATTAAAGCCTCAAAAAAAAATCACATGTTAAATGTGATTAGCAGCAAATAATCACATATTAAATATGATTTCCAACAAAAAACCCCTTCACAATTGACAAGAACCATGCCTCCCAACCCAACAACAATAAACCCAATACAAATAATTAGACCAGTCAAACAATTGACCGAGAGAGATGGATGAGCAAAGAAAGATGAGTCTATGCTATTATTGCCTAGAAAAAAGATACCTAAGAACACAGGTGCAAGAACTCCCATGTCTTCATGATTTTGGTGCAAAAAAGAAATTGAAGATTCTCAAGAGAACTCAGTTGCAACAAAAAACTATGCACAAGAAGAGGAGCCAATGATACCCAAAAATGCCATAAGTGGATAGGAAAGGCATTCAAGAATGAAGGTTGAAGGATTTGTCCAAAAAGCAGTCAGTGCTATCACTAATGGACACAGGTAGTACCCAAAACTTCTTAAATGCCTCTCTAGCCAAGAAATTGAGATTGAAAGTGCAGCTCACAAAAGGAATTAAACTGGCAGTAGCTAATGGCCAACTTGTCACTGTAAATGCCAAGTGTATGCAACTAGCTTGGAGGATGCAAGGGGAATCATTCAAGGCAAAGTTTTTTGTGATGGCACTATGTGGATATGACATGGTATTTGGGGTCCAAAGGCTATCGAGCTTGGGGAGAATTGCTTGGAACTTGCAACAACATATCATGAGCTTCACCTTGCAAGAAAAGCCATACGAGATCCATGGAGTTAAACAACCCATAGTGCTACTAAAGGATAACACCTTAAAAGACAAACAAGTATTGAACTCAAACCAAGCTTACCTACTTCAAGTCAGCCCACAACAAGGGGAGGAAGGACTAGAGCTGAAACAAGGAGAGGCAAAATTAGAAACAGCAGAGAAAGAAGCCCTAGTATGCCTATTGGAGGAGTTGTTTGATATATTCCAAGAACCAAAGAGCCTATCCCCCTCAAGAATCTTTGATCAGTCCATTCACCTTAAGAAGGATCAACCGGTCAGCCTATGCCCCTACAAATATGGACTCCCACAAAAGGCTACCATGGAGGACATAGTACCATAAATGTTCGAAAAATGGGCATAAATGTTCGAAAAATGGGTTTATAAGACCTAGTAACAACTCATTTTCTTCACCAGTTGTTTTAGTCAAAAAGAAAGATGGCACATGGAGATTTTGTGTGGATTACAAGAGGTTGAACAACTAAACAATTAAAAATAAGTTCCCCATATTTGTCATTAAAGAACTCATACATGAACTGCATAGAGCAAAGTATTTTTCCAAGCTAGACTCGAGCGCAAGATACTATTAGATTAGGATGCATCCAAATGTCATCAACAAGATGGCATTTCACACCCATTAAGGATTGTATGAATTTCTTATCATGCCATTTGGGTTAACAAATGCCCTAACAACCTTCCAGGGCCTCATGAATGCAATACTCAAAGCATCTCTCAGAAAATGCATCCTAGTCTTCTTTCATGACATATTGGTGTATAGCAACTCATGGGAGGATCATATGAAGCCCTTGAAGATCACATTGCAAATTCTGAGAGACAACACCCTATTTGCAAAGAAAAACAAGTGTACCTTTAGGGTAACTTAAATAGATTACTTGGGGCACATCATTTTAGAACAACGTGTGGCAATAGACTCAAGAAAATAGAAACAATGGTCTCTTGGCCCATCCCTACCACAATTAAATCCTTAAGAGGATTTCTGGGACTAACAAGGTGTTACAGAAAATTTGTCCAACACTATGGCTCCCTAAGCAAACCACTAAAGCGCTACTGAAGAAGAACGAGGGATTCATATGGAGTGATGAAGCTAACAAGGCCTTCCAAAATCTAAAAAAATGCAATGACTTCTACACCAATATTGGCACCACCCAATTTTGCCCAACCCTTCATTATTGATACAGATGTATCAAACATAGGCATTAGAGCTCTCCTATCACAAAATGAGCACCTCATTGCTTTTGCAAGTAAAGCCCTCTATCCCTCCAAAAGGTCACTATCAGCTTATGAAAAGGAACTAATAGCAATCACTTTTGTTGTCAAATATAGAAGCAATATGTACATGGGCAGCACTTTATTATCAAAATAGATCACCTAGCCTTTAAGTACCTATTAGAGCATAAGGTAATATCTCTATATTAGCACAAATGGGTCCATAAATTGTGGGTTTGGATTATGAAATCATGTACAAAGGGGGAAAGAAAATATAGTAGTAGAATCATTATCAAGAAGGGAACACCTACAAAACACGCCAACTTACACTTGCAAGTCCATGACCACAATATCCTCAACCTATAATGACAAGAAACTCTTGAAGAAGTGATGACAAGCTGAAAGCCATCATCAATCAACCAGAAGAGAATCCCCAACCACTGCCAAAATACATATGGGCTCACCAAACCCTTAAAAGGAAGGGGAAGGTAGTGGTAGGGGCCGACCCATAACTTGAAATGCAGCTGTTTCAATATTTTCATAGTAGCTCAACTAGAGGACATTCAAGCATGATAGCCACTTACAAAAGACTATCACCACCATTTTACTAAAAGGGTATGAATAAGGATGTAAGAAACTTTATGAGGAAGTGCACCACTTGCCAAAGGTATAAACCAGAGAATGTTGCAATACTTGGGCTGCTATAACCACTCTCAATTCCATCACTATCTAGATTGACTTAGCTATGCATTTCATTGGAGGGCTACCCAAATCATACAACAAGATAGTCATCCTAGTGGTAGTGAACCGTTTAAGCAAAGCAACCCATTTCCTGTCTTTAGAACACCCCTTCATACTCATGGAAGTAGCATAAGTCTTCATGGACAATGTTGTTAAGCTCCATGGATTTCCACAAACCATAGTGACAAATAGAGATTCTATTTTCTGTGGGAAGTTTTGGAAGAAGCTCTTCAATTCACACAAGATAAAGTTACTTTACTCTTTAGCTTACCATCCCCAAATAGATGGTCAAACTAAGGTACTCGATAGATTCTTGGAGTGCTATCTAAGGTGTATGATAGGAGACCATCCCAAGCAATGGCTCAAGTGGCTTCCCCTAGCTAAATTGTTGTGCAACATATCATACCATTCTATAACTAGTATGACTCCATTTGAAGCTACATACAGAGTTGTACCACTAGTGCATTTGCCCTATCTAGTAGGAGATTTAGCCAAATGACCTAGTGGACAAAAGTCTACTAGAAAGAAAGGCAACAATCCACTTGTTGAAGCATTATCTACATATGGCACAAAATAGCATGGCCCAAATTGCTAATAAAAGGAGAACAAAGAGAGAATTCATTACAGAGGATCTAGCTTATGAACCTCACCCCCTTCAGGAGAAACACCCTTAACAATTCCTCCCCCCACAACCTAGTTGCTAGATACTATAGACCCTAAAAGGTGACTTAAAGGATGGGTAAGGTAGCCTACAAGCTAGAATTATTAGAGAACTCAAGGGTTCATCCTGTGAACCATGTCTCACTATTAAAGAAGCATAAGGGACATAAGGTTCTCACCAGCTTAGAGCTGTCTAGAGTGGATAGTCAAGGTATTTGTCCATGGAACCTGAAGCAATACTTGCCAAAAAGGTAGTCAAGAAGGGAAACCTACCCTTAACTCAAGTTTTCATCTAATGGAGACACTCCAACAAGGAAGATGCCACGTGGGAATCACTTCCTGCCACTCAAGAGCAATTTCCATACTTCCCCACTGCCATTAGCACTACCAATCCTTAAGAACAAGGATTAATTTTCTATGGGGATTGAATGTTACTTGAGTTGTAAATAGTTAATTGAGAAAGGGTAGTTAGGAATTCTATTAATCATAGTTAGTGCCTAACTACCTGTTGCAATCCCTCTATTACCCTTATCAATCTATAAATAGGAGGTAATCAGAAGTAAGGTAAAAAAATGAGTGTTTATTGCTCTAAGTCAACTAACAGCCAATGGATATTGCATACATATATAGAACTGATTCAAACAAGGAAGTTAATGATCCTTGATTTCTCAGTCAGCAATAAAAGGAAATAATTTGAAAAATATCCCAACACAAATCTGTACACATTTATATATAATAAAGACTAATAAAGTGCTAGTTGACTATCTCTAAAAAAGGAATAAACATCCTAATGAATTAAGATTCATTAGGAATTAATTCCGAGATGCTACACTCCCCCTCAAGCGGGGCAGGAAATGTCTACTATACCCAACTTGGATAGATGAATATCAAACTGGGTTCTTGGTGAAGATTTGATCAAGATATCAATGTTTTGATAATGTGTAGATATGTAGACTAGCTCAATAACACTTTGGTCTATCTTCCCTTTGATGAAATGACAATCAATTTCTATATGTTATGGATCTATCATGATGAACCAAGTTCTTGGCTAATTGCTGCTTGATTGTCACAAAAGAGTTTCATGAATGTTGAGGTTGGAATATGTAGTTCTTCAAGTAGTCTTTCTAGCCAAATTCCCTCACATATACCATGAGCTATAGCTTGAAATTTTGTTTCTGCACTACCTCGAGCAATTACAATTTGTTTCTTTTTTTCCCAAGTTACAAGCTTTCCCTACATATATGTGCAATAACTTGATGTAGGCAATAACTTGATGTAGATCTCCTATCTATAAAAGATCCCGCCCAGTCTACATCAGAGAATACTTCAAAGTTTCTGCTTGTTCTTTTTTTGAAGAAGAGGCCTTTTCCTGAAGTCATTTTTAAGTACCTCAACACTCGATTAACCACTGTAAGATGCTCTTCAATGGGGTTATTCATTAATTGACTAGCAACACTCACAGCAAAACTTATATCTGGCCTAGTATGGGAAAGATACATTAGTTTTCCCACCAATCTTTCATCCCTTCTTTTATCATCAGGGGTTGAATCTCCTTTAGAGCCAACCTTATAGCTGCAATGCATCGATGTATTTGCTAGCTTACACCCTATCATGTCAATCTCTTTCAATAAGTCTAAGGTATATTCTCTTTGGGACACCATAATTCCTTTACTAGACCAAGCAACCTCCATTAGAAAATATTTCAGCTTGCCTAAGTCTTTGACTTCAAATTCTTTATTCAATGCCTCTTTTAAATTGGCTACGTCCTAATTATCATTTCCAGTAATAATCATATCATTTACATAGACAATGAGAATAGTTAGGTTATAAGTAGATGGTTTCTTCAAAAACAATGTACAACCGGTTTGCCCTTGTGAGTAACCCCATTTCTTAATCACCTAGGTGAATCTTTCACATGAAGCTAGTGGAAATTGCTTAAGCCTATAGAGATATTTTCTAAGTCAACATACAAGACTAGGATCTCTAGATTTCCTTTGGCCGAGAGGAACTCCGTGAGGACTTTTTCTTCAAGATTGCTATTTAAGAATCCATTTTTTACATCTAATTGATGTAATCTCCAATCCAAATTTGCAACTATAAATAAGAGAGCTCAAACTATGTTTAGTTTGGCCACCAATGTAACAGTCTCTTGAAAATCAATCCCATAGGTTTGTGTCAAACCTTTAGTGACCAACCTTGTTTTGTATTTGTCAATGCTCCTATCTGCCTTGTATTTCAAATTAAACACCCATTTATAGCCCACTGGTTGCTTGCCATGTGGTTTTTGAGTCAACTCTCAAGCACCATTCTTCTGCAAAGCATGTAATTCCTTGTTTAAAGCATCCCTCCATTTAGGATGTTTGAAAGCCTCCTCAATTCAGCTAGGAATTTTGAGGCTATCTATATTAGCAATAAATGCCTTATATTTTGGAGATAACTTCTCATAAGATACAAACCATACAATGGGGTGTTGAATACATGACCTCACTCCTTTTCTGCAAGCAATAGGAAGATAAAGATCAGCAGCTAAATTCAAATCACTTGAGGATTCAAAATCCAAAATACTTGAGATTCATGCATGCCTTCAAGAGGAAATGGATGTGGATGAAGCTGGGGCAATCCTCTATCTCCTTGGAACACCTAGAGGAATGGTCAATCTCCTCATCCTCCTGATTATGTGTGAGATCCCCTGGTTGAGCCACTAATTTAGTTGGTTCAGCCACAGGTTCAAGGGAAAATGAGGGAGATTCAGTTTCAGGTTCAATAGGCTTGGGTGTAGGAGATAAATAGGTTAAATGATATTCTTTCTCTGGTTTTTAAGCTGGATTCTCCCCCTGAATATCAGTTTTGGGGTAAAAGGGCATTTATTCAAGAAAAGTTACATCTATAGTGGTGTAAAATTTTTTGTGAGAAGGATCATAATGCTTATAGCCCTTTTGGTGAGGTGAATGCCCTAAAAACAAGCATTTGGCAGACTTAGGATTAAGTTTACTCCTTTGTTGTGAAGGGTGGAGAACATAAGCACAACACCCAAAGACCTTTAGAGGAATGTTATTGAACAATCTGGTTTGTGAAAAAGGCTTTAAGAAAGGCTTGGCAAGGAGTGTAAAATTTTAGGGTCCGTGAAGGTAACCTGGTGATATAAGTAGATGTCAAGATTGCTTCCCCCTGGTACTGTTTAGGAAAATTTATAGCAGTCACAAGGGATCGGGCAATTTCTAGAAGTTGACAGTTTTTCTTCTAGTAATCCCACTTTGTTGAGGTGTATATGGACAAGAACTTTGGTAAACTATGCCATTTTCAAGGAAAAAATCTTCAAGGGCAAAATTGTAGAAATTACAAGCATTATCAATTCGAAATATTTTAATTTGAGTCTAAAATTTATTTTTAATCATAGCCTGGAAAAAAAAATGCTTGACCAAGGATGCAATTTCATACTTTTCTTTCACAAGGAAGACTCGAGTGGTGCGAGTATGATCATTAATAAAGGATAAGAACCATCTAGAAACCATTATGTTTGGTATATAGGATGGGCCTCAAATATCACTACGAATAATTGAAAAAGGCTGAGATGGTTTATACACTTTGGCTGGATAAGTGCTGCGACAATGTTTAGAGAGACAACAAACCTCACATGGGAAAAATGTTGGTGCTTTATTGAGAAATAAAGAAGGGAACAATTATTCCAAGCACAAAAAATTTAAATGGCCAAGACATTGATGCCAAAGGATCACATTATTTTCCTTCTCTTCCATGTTCACATTATTTGCATAATAGGTTTGAGGTTTGCTACTGCACTTAGCTGGTATAGGACCTTCTTGAGCTCTAGCATTGCTAATCATCCTTCTCGAATCCAAATCCTGTAACAAACAACCAGTGGGAGAGAATTTAGCAATGCAATTTAGGCCTTGAGTGAGTTTGCTAATTGACAGCAAATTACAGGATAGATTTGGCAATAAAAGAACAGATTCAAGTGTTAAATTTTATGAAATAACAACTCTTCCAACACCTGTGCCTTCTGACATGCTCCCATCAGCAATTTTCACTGTATATTTTTTAGAACAGGCTTGATACCCATGAAATAAGACAGCGTCTCCTCTCATACACTTAGATGCTCCAAAGTCTATTATCCAAGTAGTTGCATCAGCTACCTTAGTATGAAAAGCACTAAAAAATGTACCTTTTTGTGCTGCTGAACCAGAAGCAATCACGGGCTGATGAAGAACCTGAATTTACAAATTTTTTGCAACCATTCCATTTGTTCTTTGCTTAACAGGTGTGGTTCAATGGGAGCTTTGTCAGAGCCTTCAGCAGAAGCAACATAGCCTTTGCTCTCCCTTTCCTTGTTTGGTTTTCTGTTGAGAAACAGAGCAGAACAGAGCAAATTCATTGCTCTCCATATTTTCTTATTCATTGAATAGTAACTACAAAACATGCTAAATAGGGACACTGGCTACAAGAGATGTCAGCCAGTCAATGCCCAATCCCACAAACCAAGGAAACAAAAACAGATTGAGATAACCTTCCTAAAACAGAATGAACAGGATCCGGTAATGGTGCAATAACAGTGAAAAAAAACCAGAGAAAGGAAAAAATAAAGAAAAATAAATGGACTTGAATAAGATCACGTGACCAATAGCATGTGATCACCAACAGTTTCCAATCCATGAGTTTACCATGGATTTTCCAGCACATTTCACGTGTGTGGCCTAGTCGATGACAGTGCTTACACCATGGTCTCCCTCTCTTTTGCTTGGCATCACTGTTCTGAGGTGCTCCTCCAGTCAAGAGGCTGATCCTTCATGAACACTAGCAACAGTGGCTCCAATGGTTCGCAGCATGAGTTTTCTACGGCTTTCTTCCCTTCTAACTTCAAAGAAGACAATTATGATTGATGGCAAGGGATTCAAGTTAAGAATCCCTCCTCTTACTTCATTAGAGACTTGTGAAGACCAAGAAGAAATTTAAATATCCTCTCTTTTTCAATGAGCTCTCTGTGCCTTATGGCATTTATAGGGCACTCTCAATCTAGGTCTTCAAAAGTGTCTAGCTAAGCCAGAGATAAGTGAGTGCACTATAGTATTGGGTTATTAAGAGATCACCTTGTATGAGATCATCCAACTTACTATTGATCTCAAAGAGCTCAGATATATTCTCACGATCAAAATAGGTCTCCTTCACAATCTCCCAGATCTCGTGGGCAATGTTGTAAAACAGAAAGGTACAGCCAATATCAATGTCCATGGTATTAATTAACCAGGACATGACCATGTTGTTCTCCACACACCAAATGGAGAATTTGGGGTCTTTCTTGTCTGGAGGAGTGACAGCTCCAATCAAGCAGCTATCCTTGCCTTTACTTAAAATGAACATCATCACTGATTTGGCCCATTGCAAGTAATTTTGGTCATTTGATTCATGACCAATGATGATGTGAATTCGCCCTTCCACTTTGACTTGGCTGGGTGTATCTGATTCAGGAATTTTGCTTGAGGTTTGGCTGATCTCAGAAGACATTTTAGATCACCAAGGAGAGAAGCAAAGGTGCATCACAGAGATGAAGGGAAAGGAACATGTTTGGATCAGAGTAAGTGCTCTGATACCATGTGGTAAGGTGCAAAAAAGAGTGTTTATTGCTCTTAGTCAACTTACAGCCAATGGTTAAAACATACATATACAGAACAGAGTCAGACAAGGGAGTTAATGATCCCTGATTTCTCAGTCAGCAATAAAAGGAAATCACTTGAAAAATATTCCTATACAGATCAGTAGGCAGTTATGTCTAATAAAGACTAATAAAGTGCTAGTTGACTATCTCTAAAAAAGGAACAAACATCCTAATGAATTAGGATTCATTAGGAAATAGTTCCACAACTCCACAGAAGTAATTCCTATGGCATGATTGAGTAAAAGCACCTAGTAACTGAATTACCAAAAAGCTGGAATATCACTTTGTACCATTTTAAATTATACTTTCTTTAATAGATAGGATTTCCAAAGAAGCTGAAATAAAGGAAATAGATGAAACAAACCTTAAGACCAAACTGAGTTCAATATTAAGTAGACTCAACCAAGTAACATATTAAGGCAGCAGCAAAAAGCAGGGAACAAACTATGCAATTTTATCTTTTCCTTTTTAGGAATATTTAAAATCACCAAAAACTTCCATTTTGGCAATAATTAAGAGGAAATAAGTCTACAATACTTGGGGGATAAGGAAAAGGAAAACCTGATAGAAGGATGCCAAACCATAGTCTGACAGATGAGGATTGAGTTCAGTGTCAAGCAGAATATTGGAAGACTTGATGTTCTTGTGAACTAAAGATGGAGAACAAATGTCATGCAGGTACCTGAGTATTTAAATGGTATCTTATAAATGAATGGTGCCAATCATACTAATATGCAGTCAATGTAAAAGAAATTTTATTCTTTGAAATGAACCCAATAATGTAGAAAACATTTTTATGCAACATAACTTAGAAACAAGATAAGTTTTCATATTTTAATAAGTTGATAAATGTATAGTCCAAAGTGAAGAAAATCAGCGAAATAATGTTTTAATTTCTTAATTCTTTAGCATGGAAGAAGCTACATATATATAGGAGATCCCAAGCAACAAGTCTACCAATGGATCCCATGAATTAAGCAAGCATAAATGGCAAAAATAAAAGTTACATAAATTCAGAAATAAATGCTAGCTAAAACAGAAAATTGCATCTTACTTCTTTCGAAAAATAAACCACATGGTTCACATAAAACATGTGCTTAATTAAAACATAAATGAGAAGATCATATTTGCATTTCAACTCATAAATGAGGAAATCAAAGTGGAATTTCAACACTCCCCTTCAACTGGGAACAACTTGAGGCTAACATTGCCAATCCTGTTCCTCATTCGTCTTTTTTTTTTTTTTAATTTTGATTTTTGACTCTATCTTCTTCTTCAATACTCCTTGCTACAGAGTCTCCATGATTTTTTTTTCCTTTTTTTTCTTCTTGATTTTCTTCTTCTCACTTTGCTATGAGTCTTGATTTTGGGTATTCTCATGATTACCACTAAAGTATGGTTTTCTCACGCTTAGTTTTCTCATGCTAACCCTCAATGTACGATTTTTTCACACTAACCAACAACATATGGTTTTCTCTTGCTAACCACCAATGTATAGTTTTTTCATATTAACCACCAACATATTTTGCCATTTAGGCCTCGTAAGCTTTGATACCATGAAAAGAATCAAAGAAATGATGTTCTGATTTCTAAATTCTTTAGAATGGAAGAAGCTACGTTTATATGAGAGATCCTAGGCAACAAGTCTGCCAGTGGATCCCATGAATTAAGCAAGCATAAATGGCAAAAATAAAGTTACATATTCAAAGGTAAAGGCTAGCTAAAAAAGAAAATTACAAGTCTGACTTTTTTCAAAAATAAGCTACATGCTTCACATGCTTAATTAGGCCATAAATGAGAAGATTATATTTGCATTTCAAGTGAAGAAATTATAGTGGAATTTCAACACTAAGTTTAATGAAGAGGACCACAAGAAACAAGGTTCAAAACATTCCTATTTCAGAAGAATACACATAACACTGCATAAGTGAAACTCTCTACCTGTACATAAGTTCATACTGCCAAACTGTATCTATATGCAAGAATGCTTTGTTCATACTGGAAAAAGAAAAAGAAAAAAGAAAAAACATAGCAGCTATGTCAAAATGGAAGTACTATTTACTAGATGTCCACTTACTCAACTGCTTGAGCTGTGCCTAGTGCAATTCTGACTCTAGTGTTCCATGTTAGTGGTTTGCTGAAGTCGTCTGACACATGTAAAAATTCATGAAGAGAACCATTTCTGAAATACTCATATACTAACATGTTGTGTCCCTGTTCTGAAGAATAACCAACAAGCTCAGCGATATTTGGGTGGTGAACCCTGGAAATGTTTGAAATTATCTGAAAGAATTCCTCGGGAGAGCTGCCATGGAAATGTGTAGAGTCAATTCTTTTCACAGCTAAAACCTGAAAAAACAGACAGTACAAGCCTCCCTGAGAGAAAAATAATTGTTTTCATTTTTCTGTTTAGATCCAAGATTATTTCAAAGCCACATTAGAACATCGGTGTGTCATATATGTGCATCCCCATTGGAAGGCATTTGACTAGCTGAAAGACCAATAAGCAGCAGTGGGGGTGCTTTACATAATTATTTACCAAACATTTAAAACCACACTCGGCTTTTTTTGAGGAACGAATGGCTTGAACATGTGATTTAAAAAAAAAAAAAAAGACTAAGCATGAATATCAACTTAGTAAAATCTCAAGCCAAGTATTTGCAATAGTTTTCAATGATCCACCTTATTTTAGATTGGTACCTACCTTATGGTCAATAAAAGAAGGCAAGGCAGCTCAATTTGCAATTTTTATCATGAATTTGCCAAATATTTCCTCCTTTTATTTCAATGTTAAAAGCAGATTAAACATGATAGATAATTATTTGCACCATTTTCCCTCATCAATATCTCCCTTATCCCACTTCTAAATTTTAAAGTTAATTGAATTAATTATGAAATAAAGTATATAATTTATCAAACTTTGTCATGGCCACACATTAGTGTGTCCATGGTTAGTTTATAGATAGGCTTATGCATGAACTAATCAAGCAGAAAATACCTTTCCATCAGTATATTTTGCCCGATAAACACATCCAATGGATCCTTCACCAAGAAGGCGACTTGATGCAAAATTACCTGTAGCAGTCTCCAAATCTGCAAATGAAAAAGGAGCAGCACAAACCGAGGTGCTTCTTCCAGCATTTAGACAATTTGCAAACTCATTATCACTAAAGGTTTGTACACAATCAGATACTGAAGACCTTACACCAGTCGATGGAACTTTTTGCAAAGCCTTTATGTCAATTGAAGCAGAATCCAAAGACTTAAATTCTGTCATGAATATATAATCTGGTCAATTAAAATAATAAAGTGAAGTCTACATTGACCATGGTCACAATATGGCAACACGACTCATGATAGACATAGAGATCTTTTTTAACATGAAAAGGTTCAATCATTTTTAGTTAAAATAATTAGCCTTGTCATATTACAGGTCCTCAACTAAGAGAAACAGAATAGGAAAAATGGGATATTGGAAATGAAGATTAGAAATATCAGGCATATGGACTAAGAATTCATTGTTATTTGGTGCTTGTTATAGAATAAGAAAGATTTCTATATATATAGAATAGGAAAGATTTCTATAGAATAGAAAATATTATCGTAAATATTTTTGTACTTAATACATATAATCACAGAGATTGAATTAGCACAATTATAGGGATTAGAGTTTCCTTTTTTCAAAGGCATATAATGTATATAAATAATTGTATTGTTTATGAATAATATATACACTTTTCAGCCAAAGTTACATGATATCAGAGCTAACACTTCTTGATGCCCCTGAATCTCTTATATGGGCTGCTCATTAAGTAACACTGCTTACCCTAGGAGATTCAGAATCCTCCGATTCGGCTTCTCCTTAGAATCCAACGACCCACGACGGTGCATGTGGGTGTCACATGTCACTTTCCAATTCTAACGCTTGTTCACGCACCAACGCGTGAGGGTGCATGAGCCGGATTCCCGAAGTCCGATCTCTTTCACCGGCAACATCTCCTCTATTCTAGCGTTTTCCTCTAGTTTTCAGGTGTGGGTGTTCCATTTAGTCTCTTACCTAGTTGTTTTTAGCTTCATCCTCTAGTATCTGGGTGTAGAAGCTGTTTAGCTTCTTGTCTAGGTGCTCTCATTATTCTTCGTGCACCATTTGCGATCTTGACTCAATACTTTTTTGGTTGTTCAGTGTTTTGCTTCTCTAATAGTAGAAAGTAAACCCACAATTATAGCTGAAATGATTCCTATGTCGACAAAAATTATGGAGCACGAACTTAATGGTTCCAACTATTTGGATTGAAGTAAAACAGTTTGGATGTACTTACGAAGCATTGAGAAAGATGATCACCTTACCGGCGATCCTCTTATAGATAATACAAGGCAAACTTGGTTGAAGGATGATGCAAGGCTCTTTTTACAAATTCAAAATTCCATTGATAATGAATAATTGGCTCAATCAACCATTGAGAGTTTGTTAAGAAATTGATGTATTATTTGAACTTCTTATATTTTGTTAAAGGGAATAACTCTTGTGTGTAAAACCTTTTATCATGCAGAGAAGTAAGATAGGCCACTCATAGCCTATTTTATGGATTTCAAAAGAATTTATAAAGAACTTAATGTGTTGTTACCATTTAGTTCTAACGTGAAGGTCCAACAAGCTCAACAAGAGAAAATGACCATTATGAGTTTCCTTAATGGTTTCCCTTCAAAATTTGAAACCGTCAAATCTCATATTTTCTCTGGATCTGAAATTTGTTCTCTACAAGATACCTTTACTAGAGTTTTTCATACAAAAAGCCTCCAAACATATCAACCTACTAATAACAATAGTTCCCTTATAAGTCACAGTGGTCAAAATGATTGAGGTGGTAACAAGACAGGTGGAACAAACAATCGCAACAAAAGTGTTGATAGTCGCAATCAAGAATTTGGAAAATTTATGTACTATTATTATCACGACCCAGGTCATACAAAGCGTAATTGTAAAAAACTTCATAACAAAAATCAGGGAACTCAGTTAGCAAACGTTGCATCTTCTTTTAAAAATATCATTTTGACTTTTGTTGATAAGTTTGCCCAATTCTCTCAATATCAAGAATCATTAAAATCCACTGCTCCTTCTATTTGGGGCTGATGCTATCTCTACAACTTATTTCTTGATTAATCGGATGCCTTCCTCTGTTCTTCATGGCAATATTTCGTATGTTGTTCTCTTTCCTTCCAAGCCTTTGTTTCTTATTAAACCCAGGCTATTTGGGAGTACTTGTTTTGCTCAAGATGTTCGTCTCCATGTCACCAAATTAGATCCAAAGTCACTTAAATGTGTTTTTCTTAGTTACTCTCGTCTTTAGAAAAGATATAGGTGTTTTTCCCCTACTCTTAACTAATATCTTGTGTCTGCAAATGTCACTTTCCATGAAAACATTCCTATCTTTCCTTCATCTTCTATCTATAATAGTCAAAGGGAGGAAGATGATCTATTAATCTATACTATGACCCATTCTAATAGTTCTCCAAGTATTCCTACACCTGCTTCAAAATCTTCTTGACCACCCATTGTTCATGTCTATTCCAGATGACAGCAAGAGTCCAAACTCATGCCCTTCACCATCCTTTTCGTCGATGGATCTGGTCTTAGGTGATTCTGACCCTAGCCTTAATCTTCTCATTGCATTTCAGAAAGGTAAATGGCATTGTACTTATCCCATTTCCTCCTTTGTTTTCTATAACCATTTGTCTCCTTCTTCCAGCTCTTTTATTGCATTTCTACATACCATTTCGCTTCCTAAAACCATTCATGAAACTTTGTCTCACCTTAGCTAGCATGCTACTATGATGAAAGAGATGAGTGCTCTTGATGATAATGGCACTTGAAAGTTGGTGGATTTGCCTGCTGGCAAGAAAGCTATTGGGTGTAAATGAGTGTTTGCAGTCAAAGTGAATCCAAATGGCTCGGTGGCTCATTTTAAATCCTATCTTGTTGCTAAAGGATATGCTCAAATTTATAGTGTTGGTTATTCAAATGCTTTCTCTCCCATTGCCAAGCTTTCCTTTATTCAATTGTTTATCTTCATGGCAGCCACCTATAATTAGCCTTTTTACATTGTGACCTTTAGGAGGAAGTATATATGGAGAACCACCTAGATTTGTTGCTCAAAAAGAGTGTGGGAAAGCATGTCGTCTTTTAAAATCTTTATATGGTTTAAAACAAAGTCCTCATGCCTGGTTTGGTAGTCCAGTGAAGTGATTCTAAAATATGAGATGAACAAGAATAAATGTGATCACTCAATGTTTTATAATCAGTTTAAGACTGGCATAATCCTACTTCTTGTGTATGTTGATAACATTGTAATAATTGAGAGTGACACTTCAAGTATTTCATCCCTCAAAACCTTTCTTCACTGTCAGTTTCAAACAAAAGATTTGGAGCTATTAAAATACTTCTTAGGAGTTAAGGTCATGAAAAGTAAAAGAGGTATCTTCCTGTCTCAAAGGAAATATGCCCTTGACTTGTTAACAGAAATAAGAAAATTGAGAGCTAAACCATATGATACTCCAATAACTCCTAACTTACAACTTGCAAAAGATGATGGTAAGTTATTTAAGGATCCTGAGAAGTACAGAAGATTGGGTGAGAAATTGAATTATCTTATATTGATCGATCCTGATATTGTATACTCTGTTAGTGTTATCAATTTATACCTTCTCAACCGTCAATCATTGGATACTTTTAGAACAAATCCTTTGTTATTTGAAAGGAGCTCCAAGATATAATCTATTGTATGAGAATCATAGGCATACCAATATTGAATGTTTTTTCTGATGCGAATTGGGTAGGGTCTAAGGTTGATATAAGATTTACTATAGGATACGATGTTTTTGTGGGAGGAAACCTAGTCTCATGGAGAAGTAAAAAATAGAATGTAATATCCTGATCTAATGTAGAGTCAATGTATAGAGCTATGGCACGATCAATATATGACATTATATAGATATATCAACTATTAAGTGAAGTTGGTCTCAAATCCTCATTACCAACAAAGCTAGGGTGTGACAACCAAAATGCCTTTTATATTCCCTTTAATCCTGTGTTTCATGAACAAACCAAGCATATTGAGATCAATTGTCATTTCGTTCATGAAAAGATCCAACAAAAATTTATCTCTACAGGATATGTCAAAACCAGGAGATCAATTGGGATATATCTTCACAAAAACCTTAAATAGCGCCTGAATTGATTACATTTATAACAAGTTAGGCATGATTGACATCTATGCTCCAACTTGAGGGGGAATGCTATAGAATAGGAAAAACTTCTATAGAATAGGAAATATTACTATAAATATTTTTGTCATTAATAGATGTAATTATAGAGATTGAATTAGTACAATCATAGGGATTAGAGTTTCTATTTTTCAGAAGCATATGACATATATAAATAGAGGTATTGTTTATATTATTTATATATAGTTTTCAACCAAAGTGACAATGCTTATTAGGACTATGGGACTATTGAGGTATTTTAGATTAACAGGGGTGATTAGGAATTTCTTGTAATTTAAGATTACTTATTCATCAAGTTCGACTTGCCTATTTTAAGAATTACAATCCATTTTAGTTGGATAGACTTGAATTTAGAATTGAATTTTTTCTATTTTTGAAAGAAAAAATTTTAATAAGAAAAGACAAATGAGGAGGATTGGCCAGAATTATTTCTCCAGATTTTCCCACCCTTTGTTTCTCTCTATTCCAAATCTCTCCCCCTTCCTCCCACTGTCTTGTTCGTCTTATGTCATATGGTCATAAAACCAAGCTTTCATCATGCATTGTAAGATAATATCAATTGTATTAGTAATTGTTAGAATAGGGATGTACGTAGTATTAGAATTGTCTAGATTCGCAATGAACATATTAGTGTCTAGGTTCATTGTACTACATTGTACTTCTCTTTACTTTTTTTTCAATATAAATAAGACCTCTATGTAAGGAAGATAAATTATCTCTTATACATTTACTCAAAACTTCTCCTCTAGTCTTATATGGTATCAGAGCCTAGTTCCAACCCCTTCCAACAGTGTCTCCTTCTACTGTGACTCATTCCAGCCCTTCTCCTTAAGTTTTTTGCTACTGTTCAAGCAAGAACTCTACTATCTAGACCTTGAGACATGCGTCCCACCATTCTAATTAGAAAGCTCTGATCCACGAAACCCGGAGGCTCGATCACCACACATCGCCACACGCCTCCATTGAAATTTTTCCTACCCAGCCACAAGCCAACGCGTGGAAGCGCGTGTGCCACCAAAATCCATCACTATTTACTTAGAAACGGTCAACATGCCCTCCTCTATTGTTTTCCTATGTCAATTGGTTATTTCCATACCTTTTTTGGTTATTGATCTTCTTCCAAAGGTATTCCAAGAGCTACCTTCAATCTAAAATCATGTCTATCTCTGAGAATTCCAAATCAGCTATTTTCTCCTCTATTATTGGTGGTTTTCCCTTGATTATCTCGCAAAAATTACATGGTGCATCAAATTACAAATCTTGGGCAACATCTGTTCACTTATGGTTTAAGGGACAAGGGTATTTAAATCATTTGCATACAAAAAAAAATTGATATTTCTAAAGCAAATAGGTCAAATTGGATGAAGACTGATGCTCATCTGTGTGCTTTGTTGTGGCATGCTCTTGATTCTCACTTACTTCTTGTGTATCAATCTTATGAAACTTGTTATGAGATTTGGAATAAGACAGCTTCAATCTATACTAATAACATTCGATGTTATTATGATGTTTTGTTTAATCTTGTTAGTCTTAAGCATAAGAACCTGGATATTACCACCTACATGAGCAAGATTGAGTCCCTTAAGCATGAATTCAAATCCTTAATGCCTACTACAACATCAACCAAAGATCAAGAGTAGTGGGACAACTTTTTTATGGGGATGACTCTCATTAAACTTCAACCTGATATTGACCACATTCGGGAACAAATTCTTGGGGGTTCAACTGTCCCTACTCTCGATGAGGTTCTCACTTGCTTGGTGAGCATCTCTTCTAGTAATATGGTTGTTACAAAGAAAACTAATGCCCATGGCTCAAATGCTTCAGCTTTACTTACCCAGAATAATGATAAAGGAGGAGGACAAGGTGGTGTTTGAAAACGTCCTCAATACACTGATTGTAATAAGTTGGCTTATGAGATTGTTGCTAGTCTCTTCATGGTTGTCCACCCCACATTGCATGTTACAAAAACATCTGTTGAGCCAACTAAGGACCAAACCCCTGCTTCCATTACTTTGACAAGTCATAATTATGATGAGTATTTGCATTTTCAAACTGCCAAACAATCATTAACTATTGCCTCCATTGCCCAAACTAGTAATACTATTGCTTGCCTTGCTCATTCCTCTCTTGAACTATGGGTCCTTGACTCAGGTGCTTCTGACCATATGTCTAGTAACAAGGATCTCTTTTCTCATATTTTTAATTCTATCTCTCTTCCTTCTGTTACTCTAGCCAATGGTTCTAAAACAGTTGGTAAAGGTATTGAGTAGGCTATTATTTCCCAGTCTATCACTTTACATTCTGTTCATGTCCTTGAGTATCCTTTTAATCTCATTTCTATTAGTTAACTGACTCACACCCTTAATTGCTCCATTCTCTTTACTAACAAATGTGTTTCCTTGCAAGACCGGAGTAAGGGTTGGACGATGGGCATAGGGCGTAAGTCACAAGGACTTTATCATTCTCCATCTCCAACATCACCAATAGCCTGCAACACTCCTTCTCCAAGTCTTGTTCACAATTGCCTAGGCTATCCCAGTCTCTCTAAATTTCAAAAGATGTTTCTTTCTTTTTCCACTTTGAAATTAATTGAATGTAAGTCGTATCAATTTGGTAAATAAGTTCGTGCTTCGTTTCCTAAACATATCAATAATCTAGTTACGCACCCTTTTAAATTAGTTCATTCTGATATTTGGGATCCATGTTGTGTTTTGTCTATTTTCAATTTCCAATATTTTCTAACTTTTATTGATGGTTATTCACATTGTACTTGGTTATATTTAATGAAAAATTGTTCTAAAGTTCTTTCAATTTTTCAATCATTTTGTGCTGAGGTTAACAATCAGTTTAGGGCCTCTATATCTATTTCACAATGTGACAATGCACGTGAATATTTTTTTACCTCGTTCCAAACCTTTTTATCTTCACAAGGAATTCTTTACCAATCTTTGTGTGCACATGCCCCTCAATAAAATGTAGTGGCTAGGCATAAAAATCGACATCTCATTGAGACCACTTATATTTTACTCTTGCATTCTAATATGCCTCTTCGTTTTTGGGGCGATGTAGTTCTTACTGCTTGTTATCTAATTAATTGCATGCCTTCTTCAGTGTTACAAAACCAAGTTTCTTACTCTATTCTATTTCCCAATAAATCTCTTTATCCTCTTCCCTCTTGTATTTTTGGTCGCAATTGTTTTGTTCAGGATCTAACCCTTGGGAAGGATAAACTTATAGGCAAATCCATCAAATGTATCTTCCTTGGATATTCACATATTCAAAAAAGATATCAATGTTACTCTCCAGACACCAAAAAGTGTGTTATCTTTGTTGATGTGATATTCTTTGAAAGATCTCCATTCTTTTCTTCTCCCACAACAGAACATCACTCTATGTTTGAAATTCTTCCTCTTTCCTACATCCATCCTCTGGCAATCACTCCTCTTCAAACATATCACCAGCATCCTCATCCAACCATTCCTAAAAACTTTGTTGATGTGACTATTAACTCACCCCCACTCCAGCAACGGCCCCTACCTCAACCCTCCCTTCCCTTGGAAGTCTTCCTATTGCCCTTCGCAAAGGTACTCGCTCAACTCGTAATCCTCATCCTCTTTATAATTTTTTGAGTTATCATCATTTGTCTTCACCCCATTATGCTTTTGTGTCTTCTTTGGATTCTGTGTCTATTCCTGGGAATGTTTGTAAGGCACTCTCTCATCTTGGATGGCAGCAGACAATGATTAATGAAATGGCTGCCTTGTATCCTAATGAAACTTGGAATTTAGTCTCTTTACCCAAAGGCAAAACCATAGTTGGCTATCGATAGGTATATGTTGTTAAGGTTGGCCCCAATAGATACATTGATCATTTGAAGGCTCATCTAGTTGCCAAGGGATATATTCATATTTTTGGCCATGATTATGGCAATACTTTTTCTTCTATTACAAAAATTGCTTCTGTCCACTTGCTCCTCTCTATAACTGCTATGCGCCACTGGCCTTTTCATCAACTTGACATCAAAAATGCCTTTTTTCATGGTGAATTTGGTGAAGAGGTGTATATAAAGCAACTGCCTGGCTTTGTTGCTCAAGGGAAGTCTAGAAAGGTTTACTGTCTACGTCAATCTCTTTATGAGTTGAAACAATCTCCTCGAGATTGGTTGGAAAACTTAACTACCTCACCATTACGTGTCCAAATATCTCATTTGTTGTAAGTGTAATTAGTCAATTCTTACAATCTCCATGCGATAGTCATTAGAATGCCTTGATTCGCATTCTCAAATACATCAAAGGAGCTCAAGGCCAAGCATTATTATATAAAGATAAGGATAATTTTCAAATAGTTGGTTATAGTGATGCAGACTGAGTTGGCTCTCCTGTTGATAGACAATCTATTTCAAGATATTGTGTTTTCATTAGTGGTAATTTAGTCTCCTGAAAAAGCAAGAAACAAAATGTGCTTGCAAGGTCTAGCGCAGAAGCTAAATATCGTGCCATGGCTTTAGCAACATGTGAACTTATATGGCTAAAGCAACTTCTTCAAGAATTGAGGTTTGGAAGTATTAATCAAATGGAGTTGATTTGTGACAACCAAGCGACGATGCATGTTGCTTCCAACCCAATCTTTCATGAGAGGACCAAACATATTGAAATTGATTGTCACTTTATACAAGAGAAGATTCAATCTAAGTATCTTGCTACCAAATTCATCAGTTCAAATGACCAACTAGTAGATATGTTCACTAAGTCTCTTTAGAGGTCCTTGGATCTACTACATGTGTAACAAGCTTGATGTATATAATATATATGCTCCAACTTGAGAAGAAGTGTTAGAATAGGGATGTACATAATATTGGAATTGTGCCTAGATTCGTAATGTACATACTAGTATCTAGGTTCATTATACTATTCATTGTACTACATTGTACTTCTCTTTACTTCTTTTATATATAAATAAGACCTCTATGTGAGGGAGATAGATTATCTCTTAACACATTTACTCAAAACTTCTTTAGTTTTATAGTAATCATAAATGGGAAGCCCAAACCTGAATGCCCACCATCCTTTCCAGAGGAAGATAAAAAGTAATGGAAATGCTAATGCAACAAGATAAGTACATTTGGTAATCACTGACAGTGTGTCAACAGCAGATACTGTCAAAGACGCAAAATGAATGCTATCTATTTACAGCCACTTCTTTTTACACTCATCAGTTATAATCTACAATATAGAAGTAGCACAATGTGTCCTAAGGCAATTCACATATAAGCAAAAAGAAAAATATATTGGCTTGCATAAGAAATTAAGAATCACAAGTTATCGTGGATAACAAAAAGTATTAGAGGTAAGCATCCATACCAGAACCTTTGGATAATTCCTGAGATGCAAGAGGGGTAAAAGATCTACAATGGCCATGCCCTTCATCAAGAAAATTTGAAGAAGGTGGAGACGATCTTTTAACAAGAGCAATGACAATTATAATTACTATGAGTAAACCCAAAGCTATGCCTGCTATAACTACTCCAGTAACAACAGATTTCCCATGTTCCTTTTTCTTTTCAGAACGCTTGAGGGAGGGTGTACCAGGAGGAGGAGGAGGAGCTGCCCCTGTTGACCAAGAGTTTCCTCCAGTTCTTTAAAATCAACAACATGAAGTTAGACAAACAACCTAAGCACTGCATCTTTCAACAAATGAGTGTAACTAAATACTCACTGCAAGCTACTTATATCCTCTAACTCCTCCGGGACCCAACCAGTAAATTTGTTATTTTCAACATTCCTGTCATAATAACAATGTAATTAATTTATAAATACTCAGTCTCTAGGAAGCTTGCATCCAATTTACAATCCAACATTAGGTATGCCAGTCATTTTTACAACATATTGGCATAGCTACATCACATTTGCAACAATTAAAAAAAAAATGATTCAATCAGTCCCCTTTCATTGCCTCTTAATAAAGTGAAGCACAAATTGACTAAAAGACCTTGACCTTGTGCCTTGTGAAGAAGAATGCTTCTTAATAATTTTAGCAAATAAGAGAATGAATTTAATAACCATACTGAAATGTAAATATGCATGCATTTAGATGATTCTACACATAATATTTAGGTGCCCATATGACTTAAGTAATCATATATTTGAAGAGGCTTCAAAATTAATTAGAAAAAGTTAGAAAAAGCTAGTCCAAAGCATGTAGACACCAACTTACAAATCTTCAAGTGGAAGGTTTGCAAGCACATTTATTGAACCAGAGAATTGATTATTTTGCAGATGCCTGAACAAGGACAAATAGAAGTTAAATATGAGGATGTAAACACGGGAACAAAAGATATTCTTTCTCTCATAGAGGTTAGGTTCTTACAACTTCTTGAGGCTTGAGAGTGATTTTAGACCCTGAGGCAAGTTTCCTGATAGTGAATTGTATGATAAATCCCTATATGTCATTGAATAACTAATTATTAATAGAACTTTCATGTCTAAAAGAACCTGATAGTTATGTACCTCAGATATTGGGAGGGGGAGGGGGGATGCTTATACTTCAATTTCTAAAATGTCCATAGTGGCACCCTTTTCATTAATATGCAAGATAATGGACCAAAATTAATATATGAAATTTAGCATATGAAATACAAGAGTAACAAAAGTTTTTCTAAAGAGAACTCGTTGAATTAGCTTAACTTGACTTTATGATACGTGCTGTCCCAGAGAAAAACAAAACTTAAAGATGAGCCCCAGTGGGTTCTAGTAAAACTTGTTAGGTATTTCCATATCAGATTAATCTCCCCCCCCCCCCCCCCCCAAAAAAAAAAAAGGAATGATCCTCCAAACTACAATGCAGTAGTTGATTCAACTGCAGCATTGCTACATTATTTGATCTACCACTGAAACTGGGCTTCTTATTATGGATTCTAGCTTAACTCAAATTAAATGCAAAAACTGGCAGTCATGATGTTAGCATCCTTGCTGCAGATACCGTCACACTTACAGTAGTTTAAGTTTAGTGAGTTTCCCAAACACATCACTCAACTGATTATTGAGCTGATTACGTGCAAGATTTCTGCATACAACCATAAAAATGTTGAGAAACAAAAGGAATTTTTGAAGAAATTACAACAAATTTTTTTAAAAAAATTCAAATTATAAAGAATAAAAATATACTTAAAAAATAATAGTTTGCTCACAGGGTGTTAAGGTCACTCATCTGAGAAATGGAATAAGGAACCTCTCCAATGAAGCTATTCTCAGAAAGATCTCTGTGTGTCAAAATAGGAGGACTAAAGATGATAAACATATGACGTTAATCAAATGAAAATTGATTATAGAAATCTTACAGAAGCTACAAACTGCCTGTAAAAAGAAATGTTCCGAAAGGATAACTTGTTGGAATTTCCATTAAAATGAAGGCAAATGAATCCAAACATCTTGAATGAAGAATATTGAGAATCTATTTTAAGACATGAAATGTCACATTTGACACCAAAGGAAATTGGAAAGTTTTGAAAGATTAATCATAATGAGTGGTATCTCACAAGGGTAGAAATTCATGCAGACAATTATTCCAATAAAAAAGAAAGAGACCATAATTCAAATTAATTATTGCTAATGGGGAAGAAAACCTTGTTTAAGTCTACAAATGGATACTAAAATCAGGAATAAATAGATAAGAAAAGGCAAATCAGACTTGTTAAACATGTCTTTTAACGAAGGTAGCCTGATGATATTTGTGGCATCATGAGATAGTAGCATCACATTTTGCATTATCTTGTTGGATATTGAGATGTGATTCTTATAAAGCTGACTTACATGTAATGAGCATTAGGTGGAAGTTGATACGGTATATCACCCTGGAGGTTGTTGTTGCTCATGTCACTGTACTAGGACAAATTAATGCATGGCATTCAAGTGATGTTCTCTCCCTCTCATTATTAATAAAAAAAAGGGGGAAAAAAAAAAGGAGAAAGAGAAGGATATTGGAAAACCCAAAAAAAAAGGGTTTGTATTTCCAATTTCCACATCAGGGCCTCACAAGTAGGTAACTGATGCCAAATTTGACAGCTGGTAGCCCATTGATCCAGTAAGTCCCCGGCCAGACAAATTTCTGTAAATGGTAAATGCAGTCAGAAGAGCCAAATTTTAGTAGCAGTTTGAGGCAAACATTATGTCAAAATAGATTTACAGTATCTCTCAGTTGTATATAGTATATACATAGATTATAGATATATGGGAGTATCTGGTAGAGGCTACTGATTTAAGAAAATAAGAAAGTAAATAATCTATTAATCTTTCTGAGAGTAAGGATCTCGCTTCGAGAAAAATTAATAGCCAAGGAAAATCTCCAGTGGAGAAATAATTCTGAATTCAATTGCTAAAGCCATCCATACATACTACATGACCCAGTATTTATTGACAGAAAAATAAGAAGCCACTATCGAAACACTACCCATGACCTGAAATGATAATTAAAATAAATAAAATGCTAATGACTCCACTATCCGAAACTTAAGCCACAAGACCCATGACTCCTAACAGATTGAAACAGACTGAACAAATTGAATAATTAATGAATAAAATCAGAAAATAACCAGGCTTGCTACTGGACATGTAATAAAATCAGAAAATAACCAGGCTTGCTACTGGACACTTGACTTCCTACATGCATAAGTGATCAGAGGCTTATCAGTATCAGTCTGTTCAAGACAATTACATTTCTGTGACAGATGAGCCTGAGCATTTGATTCCTTCCCATGAGTCGCCACAAGGATCACCACCACTTGATTTCCAGCCTTTCATTTGTGAATGAGATTTTAAGCTGGTATACATCACATTAAGGGCTAAAACTGCATAATTACATCAATAAATATGAGAATTTGAATTTTACCCCAAAAAAATAAAAAAGAATTGGAAATATGAATAATGGAAATGTCCAATTGATTCATTAAAAAATAAAATTATTGTTTAAAACAAGTATGAAGTGACAACTGAAAAGAAAAGAAAAGAAAAAATGCATAGTTTCATCTCAAGCTACCCCGCCAATAAAAAGTTCCACACGCTTGTGGATGTTGCAAGATAAAATCGTGAGAACAAAAATATATAGATCAGTACCAGTTAGTCCAGTAAAATGCTAAATAAAGCTTAGAGAAATCCTGATGAACCTTTGCAACTCTGCTTGACAGAACACATAGATAAACCTAAATAATATTTCATAACGCATGCCTATGACCTGATTTTGTGGAAATTTTGAAATAAAGTTTCATTCCTTTCAAGTGAGCCAAGAAAACTATTCCTGGACCTGTGATTGCTAGATGACACATGGATTATAAGACAGGCAAAGTAGAACATCTTTCTATCCAAAATCACCCTCTGAATTCCCAAAGGTACAAAATAATTCTAGGAAGCGTCTTGCCTAATTAATTTAAGAGCATAATCTATTATGATGCAGTCTATTGATTGTATAATTATTTAAGACCACAATCAGAGGGACACAAGCTACAATTGTTCTCGAAAAGCATCATCATCCAACAATTACATTGACTGGTTCTTAATAGTAGTAGAGTTTTGAGAATGCCTCAAAATTAAAAAGGCATAAATCGAGTAATTAAACATACATATAAGGCAATGAGGAAACCAATTATACTTATAGATAAATAGATCCATTTTAACATGAAGTTCCTTCACGATTCCTGATTCCGATGACTGGGATATACTATAAAGCAAGGGGAAAGGAAGAAGAGGAGGGAAAAGAAGAAGAAGAAGCACGTACATTCAGCGATGGCATTATTAATGTACAAGAACAAGTTAAAAGAAAGCGGGTAGATGAATTGTAAGTTGATCGAACAAGTAAGATGCAGTGAGGGTGGAAGGCAACGTATTGATACCATCCTGGGAGGCAGTCTTGCAATGAACGGCGGTGGTGAAGACCGCGAGCAAAGAAATCCACAACCCAGCAAGGTTGTGGTGCATCTTCCCACACAAACGAAACGAGAAAAGGTAAGAAAGTGTCTGTCAATTTATGAAAATCAAACAGAATAGAAGATTGAATAAAGCCTTTTTTTTTTTTTTTTTTGCTATTCCAAAGTTTGAGAATGGATGAGAACTGGAGGTTTTTTGGTTTGTTGGGAATATTTTGGTTCGGTGTAAGAAGTGGCTAAATTTAGGAAGAAGAGGAAGGAGAAAGCTATAAATTAGAGAGCTCAGAATGGAAAACACAGGGAGCGCCATGGCTAGTCAGAGCGAAATGAGAGGAAGATGACTAATGAGAACCTCACGCCCTTTCTGCGGATGCGGAGTATAGACCTGCCAGTCTGCCACTGCTACAGGCACAGCCCCACCCGCCAGGCCTTTTTTTTTCTGGGGATTGAGGCGTGTACTGTACCCCATATCAAACCCTCAACAACTTGAGTGAGAGTGGGCGTGGACTGGACACAACGTAGTCGACAAAGACATTCTTCTTTCCTCTCGCTTGCTATCCACAATTCTGCCAACAGAAGGAGAATGTTGTTGCAAGAGTTTTTGGCTGGTGGAGGTGGCCAAGTGAATGTAATACATTTAGCAGACATGACTTCCCACCTCACTTCCTCTTCACCGCAGCTTATTTCATACCTTCGCCCGCTCGCCTGTATCCCTAGCCCTTCACAATTCACATTCTAAGGCTCAGTTGGTTCAACGGATAGCAGGGGAGGAGGAGAGGTTTGGTTTGGTAGGGAGGAAGATTATTGTTTGGTCGAGAGGACAGAGGGGAGGGGAGGTACCGAGGAGAGGAGGGGGAGGAAGGGTTTAATGAGTTATTGGTTGGTTTGGTTAGGATGAGGGAGAGAAAACAGATTATTATTTAGTTTAAAAAGAGAAAGATGATTATATTTAGTTAAATTTATTTTTATATTATTTTAATTTTTTTATAAAAAAATATTTATATAAATATTTTAAAAAAATTATAAATTTTAATTTTTTTATTTTTAATTTTTGATAAAAAATTATTTTAATTTTTATTAAATATTAAAATATTAAAAATATTAAGAAGTAATAAAATAAATAAATAATTAAAAAAATTCTTTTAAAATATTTTAATTTGAAGGGAAGGGAGCCTCTTCTCTTTTTTTTTATTTTTTTAATTAAATATTTTATGTTTCTTTAACTTTTTAAAAATTTTTAACCAAACACACTGTTACATTCAGGTAGGACAAGGGAAGAAGAACAAGAGCAATTGAAAAAATGATTAAAAAAAAAAGTCCTCCGTATCCAAGAAAAGAAAGAGAAAACTCGATAGTTCATATCAGAATTCACAATTCACATATGCCTTACTGTCAGACCTATAGTAAAAACCCAGCTTTAGCATTCTTTCAAGCACGGCCCGCGTTTTTTTTTATATTATTAATTTATACCTTTCCTAATTTTCTTTTTACTTTCTTAATACTTATCTTTTTTTTTACTTTCAAATATTAAAGTAATAATATTTAATATAAAAATAACAAATAAAATGTAATATTATGTGATAAAAATTATTAATATTTGAATAAAAATTAAATTGATGAGAAATAACATATTATATAATCAAAAAAATCGATCAAGTCAGACTTATGCCCAAATATAAATGAATAGTATTGAGTTGGATCTTATTTTTTTTAATAATTTTTTTATGAATTCAACCTATTTTCACATAAAATTCACTAGAGCTATCATATGACCTAACAAAACTTGCCATATAATGGTAGTAACTAGCGTCCCAGTTTGACAAAATGACAACTCACATACTCTACTTGTAATTTTTTTAATTTTTGGTATAAGAAGAAAACCAAAAACAAGCAAACAGAGTTTGTAACTAGTTGTTTAGAACCTGTGTGGTATATTATATAAAATATGATAATATAAGTTAATACAATATATTATGGACTTATTATTTATTTAGTGCAAGTAATGTATTGTATAAATTTATATATCATACTTCTCTTATATATCAAAATAATACATAACCTAATCATGCATTAAAAGGTGAAATTAGGCTTAATTAGATTTTAATATATAAGGCATTTTTAATATTTTTCAATTTTAACCTCTTACCCATAGAGATATTTATTAGATAGGCTAGATCAGGTTTTATCTTAACCCAATAGGGTTGAATATGGGTCGGATATTAGAGTAGTTTGTTATTTGATCCGATTTTGTATCAAACTTCTTTTTTTTAGCTTGATCGAGTTTAATTAATATTAAATAAAATCAGGTTATTTTGGCGATTTTTAAATTTTTGATAAAAATTTCATGTTGTAATACACTATATACAACCCTATTCACTTATACTTTCCCTTTAAAAATTAATATAATACAATAAATTTATATAAATACAATGTATAGTTTAAGTAAAAGGTATTTTTGTCAAAAAAATATTTTTTATCCTATTTAATATTATATAGTGTATTATCAAATAAATAATAATATTATTTTATATAATACATTATCTTATACAATATTATATCAAACCTTATATAATCTTATAATTTTATTCAATCTTATTTTATCAAGTATTATCCTGCCAAATCTTATTCTATCTAATCTATCATTCCAAACGGCCTTTAAACCAGAGCTGTCCTCAGTCTCTGTCCTTGTCTCGTATTCCCATTGCTGCGCACTTCACTCTTGTATTATCACAGCATTCTAAATTAGGCCTAACTGTTACTAAAATTAACAGCCAAACAAAATTGTCCTTTTCCCAAGAGGTAACTCAGCCCCGCTATAGCATTTACCGGATCGCAAAGGAATCATATAATAGTATAATATTAATGTAGTCCTACAGTTTCAATTACTCGACTGATAATCACCAAAACATAGGTGCGTTGTTCTGATATCCTAGATTTCTCTTTGTATTTGTAACTACTAACTAATTTATAGCATAAAATTTAAATCTAGGATATCAGAACAAGTTTATAATTATTGATTCCTCATTTAAATAAAATTTTCACACGCAAGTACGCGCAGGATGAATGTCCCAAATATAAGGTTTGTAAATGTGACATTTGCAGAGGAGGCATTTTATACAAAGAGAATTACACTTATGGACTGATCATTGACAATAATATTTTGTAGAAGACAACCAGTAATGGTGTCATGGAACGGCCAATAATTAACCATTTTATAATATAATTAACTACATTGTAATTATTTAGTAATTTATTTTCAAATTCATCCACATATTAGATCTTTAACTAAAATTCTTTCTTTTACAAATGTGGATGTTCTATCTTTGACATAATAGAGATTGATTAGATATGTGTATGTCAGGCACTTACACACAAATAAGAAATGAGAAATGGAAAGAAACTTGCATTTATGTTTATGGCTTACTAGATGCGCACCCTCTTTTCTTGCTGGAAGATGTGGTACTCATGGCCAACATGGGGTTAAATGCCTACAGGTTTTCCATATCGTGGTCAAGAATTATTCCAAGTCACAATATCATTCAAATATTTCCTACATCCACCAAACTGTTGACTAACATTGCTTCTTGTTCTGAAACCAGATGGAAAAGGGGTCAATCCAAAGGACAAGCAGAATGGACTTATTGGGTTTAATATCAGTACGTATGGTCTTTTTCCTCCAGCAATTGCTGCTGAAGATTTAGGAGCCACTCGAGGGGGAGAAGACTTCTATATGGGTTAGTAAGTGGCAACTGCGAAATGATTACTCTCCAGCATTCAGGAATTGCAGTGTTTCAAAAGGATATTTTCACAAGCACCCTCAGTTCTTTAGTTTTCCATATTCTTTAAAAAAAAAAAAAAATTAATCAAGCAAGGCAGAGGTTTTCAGTATGCAAAGGTTCATGTATGCTATAATGTTGCAGGTTTCTCAATCATGATATATCTGACCAGTAACCTGACATGATGAAAAAGAATGATGGTTCGAGACTGACTTCCTTCACCAAAACTGAATCACATTTGGTTAAGGGGATCGTTGACTTCGTAGGAATTAATGTTTACTGTACTTCTTATGTTAGGAACGGTCCCGGAAGCCTGCAGGTGGAGGACAGACGCTATGGCAGATATGGCTGTTGAAGATATAAGCATGTTGCGATCTGTTTCCTAATAGACATGAATGCAGCAACTCAATGTTTTGAGCTTTAACTAGTTATTTGTATGTGAAAGTCATTCCATGGTGTAGGATTCCATCCTTAAATTCGTTAATCAAGATACTGCTCGTGCATATGTTCATTCTCTTGCCATAATATTGTGGTTCTTTTTTTTCTTTTTTTTTTTAATTTTGTTTTTGTTTTTGGTCAGAAGATTATAGTATAGCTTTTGTGAATATTCTATGTTATTTGTCGTGGGGTTTGTGATTTTGAGAATCTACTTCTCCTACCCAGGTTGATACTTGTTATAAGACCTTCAGTGGCTCTATCAGAACACCTTTCCATATTAAATCTCTTGTATGTGAAAACAACTAATATTAAACAACGTGTTAGTAATACAAATACTAATTGTTCTTGGTACTCATCTACCAGATTGAGCTACTAGGTTGAGCTTTTGGGCTAATTGATTTCTTGACCATAAACAGCTAAATTCAACTAAAAGGGCGATAGCCTTTTCTTATTGTTATCTCTTTTATCACCTCTATCAAATAGCATCTTCCTCTTTCCTCCATAGGTCATGGCATCAAATGTTAACAATTCCTATCTAAAACTGTATATCTACCCTTTTATCTTCGAAGATTTGGTTAATTAGTGAAATGCAAAAAGTCAAATCATTGCTCCAAATGTGAGGAACTAAGACAACTACTTCACTATGTTTTCTAGTTGTAGCAGGTATTCAAAATTGAGAAAATTTAGAGAAGAAGAAATGAGGAAAAGCAAAGATTCTAAAATTCTAAACTTGAATAAGTCAAACAAGGAGAATAAATAGGAGAGGCATGAGAGTGATAAGCACCTAATCTGCTCCATGAAACTCGAAAGCTATAACTCCTAATTACAAGCTAGCAGTTAGGCTTATAAAAGGAAATAAACAAAGTCAAATGGAAAATGAATATAAAGAAATAAAATCTTAAGATTTGAGTCTTAGGAAAGAGATAAAGATCCTTAACATTCCCTCTCAAAGTGGGGGGTGAATGTTTTAACATTTTTAACTTGTCAATAAGACTTTCTAATTTCAATTGAGGTGACACCTTGATGAGAATATTAGCAACTTGAGATTGAGTTACAATGTGGCTTAGCTTCAAAATCCCAACCTTTATTTTTCTTCGATAAAGTGTTAATCAATTTCAACATATTTGGTACTATCATAGTGTAATGGGTTCTTTGCAATACCAATAGTTGTCATATTGTTAAAAAAAAAACATTTATAGGATTCTTCATAGATATTCTCACTCATCCATTAACCTCTTTAACCATAAAATTTCACATATCCCATAAGCCAATACTTGAAATTTAGTACTACTTCTCACACTGCAATTTGCTTCTTACTCTTCTAAGTTATTAAATTACCTCATACATAGGTATAATACCTAGAAGTTGAGTGACAATCAATAATAAACCCAACCTAATTGGCATCAATATAGGATTCAACACTTCTATTTTCATTCTTTATGAAAAAGATTCCTCTATCATAGGTCATTTTCAAATATCTTAATATTTTGTAAACAAACTCCATTGTTCTTTAATGGGTTTGTTCATCTAATGGCTCACCACACTAACAAGAAAACTAGTATCCAATCTAGTATGGGATAAATAATTGAGTTTTCCAACTAACTTTTGGTATTATCTAGTATCCCATCTTGTTTATGATTTATCTTATAAGTAGTCTTTATAAGGGTGCGACAATCCATGCTTTTTGTAAATAATACAGTCCTAATTGGAGAATTGAGAGAGAAAATGAATGATAAGTAAAGATGTGGAAACTAGTTTTGGAACCACATGAATTTTGTTCAAATAGAAATAAAACATAATATATGAAATATAAATTTAGTAAGAGACCCATTAGTTCTAGCGCAAAAATGAAAATTGAAGAATATAACATACTACAAGTCACATGGTTTAAGTATTTTAGGTTCATCATACAATATGAAGGGAAAATAAAGGAAGATTTAAAACATAAGATTCAAACGGGATGGATGAAATGAATGAGTGTTTAAGCGTTATTTGTAATAGCAGAACACAACTCAAAATTAAGGGTAAATTCTACCACACAGTTATAAAACCTGCAATGTTATATAGAACTAAGTATTAGGGAATAAAAAGTCAATAAGAGAATAAGCTCAATGTTGCAAAGATGAAAATATTACATTGAATAAGTAGATATACCAAACAAGATAGAATTAGGAATGAATGCATTAAAGAAAAGTAGATACTGCACCTATTGTAAAAAAGATTATAGAATTACAACTTAAATGGTTTAGGCTTATGTGGAAGAGGCCTATAAAAACCCTAATTATAAGTTTAAATTAGATAAAGAGTAGTCCCATAGTTAGAGATAAAGCGAAACCAAGAAAAATTATAAGAGAAATTATTTAAAGATATTTAAATTTAAATAGTTTATCTAAAAATATAATTTACAATAAGATTTTATAGCATCGATTGATCCATGTAACTAACCCCATTTAGTGGAAAAAAAAAGTTTTATTATTATTGTTATTATTGTAGTCTTTATAAGAGTGGTAGTTGCTTTGCACCTGAGTATTCCTATTTCCTTGAGAAGACCAAAAGTTTATTTTTATTAGGAGATCATGATTCATTTCTTTAATCTAACAACTTCCATTCTTAGAAAGTACTTTAATTTTCTAAGGTTCTTGATTTCAAATTATTAAGCTAGAAAGTCTTTTAAAGTCTTAATTTACTCTGAGAAATACCCTATAATAATGATATCATCCATATAAATGGTTAGGACAACAATTTTTCCCTTTAATGAAAATTTCAAAAATAACGTGTTATTCACTTGCCCTTGGGTATAGCCATAATTTTTCAGAGCTCTTATAAATTTTTCAAACCAAGTCTTAAGTGACTGTTTGAAGGTATAAAGACTTGTTTAGCTTACAAACTTTGTTCTTATAACTAGGGAAGTTTATACTTAGAGGTATATCCATATAAACCTCCTCCTCAAAGTCTCCATTTAATAAGGCATTCTTTACATCCAATTAATAGACATGCCAATCATGATTTGCAATTAGGAAGAAAAGCATCTTAATGGCATTGAACTTAACAGCGAAAGCAAAATTTCTGTTGGTAATCTATACCAAGATCTATATAAACATTTTGTTATTAATCTCGCCTTGTGCCAACTTATGCTTCCATCAAGATTATATTTTATAGTGAATACCCACTTACAATCAAATATTCTCTTTCCTTCAGGGAGATCAGTGATTTACCAAGTGCCATTTTTCTTTAAGGTCATCCTTTTTTCTTTAACAGCTTGATTGCACTCTCAAGGATATTAAGAACTTCTTATATACTTTAAGGAATTTTTTAAAGAGATTTATGTCACAAAGGCTTTGTAAATTGGTAAGAGTTTTTCATAGCCTACAAAAGTTGCTGATGGGATGTTGGGTGTAGCTCCTAACACCTTTCCTTAGAGCAATAATTAAATCTAAGCAAAAAAGTAGAAGCATTAGTAGTAGACACCCCTAGTATCTGATAAGACTCTTGGTCATGCTTTCAATATTTGTAAGGCTCTTCAATAGTTATCTTCTCCCTCTTAGTGCATGTTTAGAGAATTTTTTACTGTCCTTTTTCAATAGGTTCCTCAGTCTTAGTGACATTTGGGCTATCATGGTCATTGTTATGGTTTCTATGGTCATTATTAAGCTCATTATAAAATGAATCAGCCTTACAAAGATTAACTAAGTTGGGGGGTAGTTACTAGAGCCATTCTTGGAAAAACTCTATTCATCATGCACATTCCCCCCTAAATGGAATTGTTGGGATAATAAGGCTAATGTTCAAAGAAAGTAACATCAAGGGTCATGTAGTATTGGTGAGTTGTATAAGAGTAACACCTGTACAGTTTCTTAGTGAAGGAGTAGCTACGGAAGATGTATTTATGAGCCTTAGGATTGAGTTTGCTACTTTGAGTAATATGAATAAATACCGTACACCCAAATATATTAAAAGGTAAAGATGATAAAAGGTGGGTGGTAGGGTAAATCAAATGAAGCTTTTGATAAGGTGAATGAAAGTTTAAGATTATGGATGGAGTCCTATTAATTAGGTATGTGGTAGTAAGAATCCCTTCCCCCCAAAAATTTTTAGGAACATTGGTAGTATATTAACTAAGCATGAATAACCTTTACTAGATGGTAGTTTTCCTTTCAGTTACTCTATTTTGTTGAGAAGTATTAATACAAGTGGTTTGATAGATGGTGCCATGGCTATCAAACAAGGTTTTAAGACAAGAGTTGACAGCCATTATTAGTTTTAAACACTTTAATTTAGGCTTGGAACTAGTTATGAATTATGGTACTAAAGGTTTAGATAATCCTTGATTTAGGCTTGGAACTAGTTATAAATCATGGTACTAAAGTTTTGGATAATCTAAGACATTTCACTTTTTTCTTTTATGAAGCAGAGCTAGGAAAGCCTAATATGGTCATCAATAAGAGTGATGAACCATTTGGTGCCTAACATAGTAAGAATTTTAAAAGGGCTCCAAACATTACTACAAATAAATACAAATGGTTGGAAATGTTGGTATTGGCGGGGAGGATAATGATTCTTAGTAAGTTTGGAAATTTTATACACTTCACATTGTAAGGAGTCATTATTTTTATTAAATAAAATTAGGAATAACATTTTTAATATCTAAAATTTAGGTGACCCAACCACAAGTACCATAGCATTATTTCACTAAAAGGAACTAAAAGAGCAAAATAACATCTCTTGATAAGACAGTCATTAGGTGGAATGATCAAAGGCCTACACATTCCTTAACATGCCTAATCATCTTACCCAAAGCTAGATCTTAAAAGTAACAATAATCCACCTTAAAGTTAGTAATGCAATTATGGTCTTTAGCCAATTTACTAATAGATATCATGTTACATGCTAACTTAGGCACAAATAAAACATTATTAAAAGTTAATTCCTTAGATAATTTGATAGTTCCTTTATCTTCAACCTTTGGTGAAAGTCCCATATGCTATCTCACAATTAAATCTTAAGCATAAGGAGCAAAATTCTTGATAAGTAATTTGTTTCTGGCCATGTGGTTGGTGGCTTTAAAGTCTATAATCCAAGTTAGATTAGACTGCATTTGAGAAGCCAAAACATTGGAAGTATTACCTACTTATGCCATGTGCCCATTGATTTTTCTAAACATTTTCTACATGAAGTTGATTTGTTCCTTACTGAAGTTAGGAATTTCATATTACCCTTTTTTTCACTGCTTACCATGTGCCCCTTTGCTTTAAACTTAGGTTTGGCTTTAAAGTTTGCTGGTACGCCATTAGTTTATAACAATTTTGCTTTTATGTCCAAGTTTGTTGTAATGATCACACCAAGAATGATTCTATCTAATATGCTTTTACATCTTCTTATCCCTGCTCATTGTGTAGGTTCTACAAGTTACAAAAGTTGATGAATTAGTGATAACCATCATGGGTTGTCTTCCAAGAGTTTCTTGCAACTTTCCTCCCTTCTAACCTCAAAAATAGCATTATGAAGAGTACAAAGTAGACGAGTACTCCTGATTCTTCCCCTCAGCTCATCAAAACACAATTTAGTACAAGCAAAAACTTATAAACTCATTACTCTTCAATAATTTTTTTTTTGTTAAGTCAAGATATAGGTATGTCAAAACTGACTGTGAATGTCTTGCAAGGCATTATAGTATTAAGTTACACTAGGGTCTCTCTACCTAAGATCATGGAGTATAGTTTTTATGTCAGTCAAAACATTGACATTTTTTTTAGAAAGTTAGCTATATTTAGTAACTTCTTAAATTTCTGCTATTGTTTTATGTAATAGAAAATCTTCCCTTACCTCCAGAGTTAAAGAATTAATTAATTATTATGTATTTTTTAACATTCCAAACTAAGGGCCTGTTTAGTATCATGAGAGAAGAGAAAAGAGAGAGAAAGAATTTTGTTAAATACATATTTTGTTCTTGTAATTATTACTCAATATTTCACACTATTTATCAATCATTAAAAATAAAAATATTAAAGTTATTTTTTATTTATAAAATCACTTCTTCTTCTTTTTCATTTACATGCCTTCAGTAACCTCCCCTGTCAAGACCTAGCCTTACCTTTGCCTCAGAGATACATCATCACAGATGAGGACCACTTAAGGTAGTTGCTGCCATTCAGCCTATGACCTGTAATCATAACAGGAGCAGCCTCATGGACAGCACTTAAGGAGGACCCTTGGAAGGTCTGTGCGCCAGAGCCCAAAAATGTGCTAGTCGACACGTTCTGTCTAGGCCCTGTGCGTGACGAAGCTATCCCATAATGGATTTGTGCGTTCAAGGGGTGCATTAGTCGACTTGTTCGATTCAGGTTCTGTGCGAGTCAGAGCCATGGTGGGGGAATTGGACCCATCTTGGGTCTCGCTGGTGACGGCAGAATATCTGCCAAACAGGATCGACGATGGTGGTTCAGCTATTAGGCTCTGATACCGTAGAAGATTTAGAGAAGAAGAGATGAGGGAGAGTAGAGATTTTGAAATTCTCAACTTGAATAATTCAAACGATGCTACAGAATAAATAGGAGAGGCATGGGAGTGATAAGCACCCAATCTGCACCATGAAACCAGAAAGCTATAACTCCCAATTACAACCTAGCCATTAGGCTTATAAAAGGAAATAAACAAAGTCAAAGGAAAAATGAATACAGAAAAAATAAAATCCTGAGTCTTAAGAAAGAGACAGAGATCTTCGACAAAAATGATACACCTGCACCTGAGGTAGGCTAAGACACAGTGTCATTCCTCTTATTCTTTAATTATGGACCTTCAGAGTTTTCCTCTTAACTAGCTGGATGGGTGCTGGAGCTAAACAAGCACGCTTATGGCAATCTTCCTATATGCATTCATGAAAACGATATCCCTCTGTCTCTGTCTCCCTCAATAATGTATGAAACTAAAAAATAGCGTCATCTCTGTGTCTCCCTCAACAAGATCAACTTTTTAGGTCAACAAACACAACGAAATTTGTCGTTGGACGACTGGCTGAGGGTGAAGTACTTGCATGAAACACTCCGAAAAAAAAAAAAGTACTTGCATGGATGCGAACCAATTCCATGCACTTACCCGTGCACTTCTTATATGACTGTACAAATCAGATTTGGACGGTTTATATTTGTTTTTTTTATTATTTTAAAAAATATAAAATATAAGATAAAAATAATTTAAATCTCTTAACTGTATAATTTTAAAATAACTAATATTTTAAATAAATAAAAAAATTAAATTTAAATCATTTAGATTAAATCTGAATGGTCCAAATCACTTTTTAAAGAAATACCTAACATGCACCTCTTTGAAAAGTGCAAAAAAAATCAGACCCCAAAATGGTAATATAATGTCTTATCGGATCTTCATTTTCATCTATTCCTTTCTGTTGTTTTCCACTTCACTTCCAATACACATCAATTGAAACTTCTAAAATAGTTGCTGTTTTTGTTTTATAAATGCTAATAGAGTTCCTTTTGCTTACTTTCTTATCCTCCCCCTCTTTTCTTTGTTCTTGACACATTCCATTTCAAGGAATTGATTGAATGGATGTATTGAGATCACAGGCTGAATATCAAACATCTTTTAGGTTATATTACGTAGATCTGCATTATACGAATTTGAGAAGACAATTTGAACTCTGCGAAATGGTACTAGCGTTTTCTGCATAGGAGGAATATGGACAACGCACAACCTGAGAAGAATACAGCTATGCTTATACTGCACAACGCCATTTGAAAAGTAATATGAACAAGCCATAGTTTCAGAAACCATCCTATTTCATTTCCTTCGTAATTTGCTAGTCCATGTGAGGATAAGGTGAAATGATATATGATGTAACTTTGTACTTTGTCGATTGATTTAATTCAACGTGTCATGAATTATCTGACCAGGAAGACTTGATAATTATAGTTGCTGCTCTTGCGAGTTTTCATTCCAAGCGTACGTGTCGATTTAAAGTTGAAAAGGTAGTGTTTTGGAAGGATTTGATTTGCTCAAGTGTGATCACATTATTAAATACAAGGGAATCTACGAGAGGAAAGGAAGTGCTTAACATGAAATCAGGGTTCTTCACGTATATATCTTGTCCACTTGTACTTGAAGACTGGTTTGTTTAGCACATCACGTCCTTGAAAATCTAAATCAATTGGATTATCATTTTAACATAAGATAATCATAGGATAATCTGACTAAATTGAATTACTCAAAAAGACTTCAAAACTCAGCTGCATTAAGCTGAGACTAACATTTGGGGTCTTAGAGAGATAGGAGTATTTAGACTAACTAAATCTTTTCTCTGGTTGGATCCATAGAGTTATATAAAGTTGAAAACTCTCGTTTATACTTGAAAGGCATTCTAAACAAGAAGCACCTCGAATCCAGCTTTCCCTTCTTCTCCCCCACATTCCCTCAACAAGACACCAAATGATACCCTTGTCACAAGGTCCGGCCCCACTATTGATCTTCTTCTGACATAGCTTAATAGGACATCATGATCTACCTAGTCTTGCCCACATATCATTAATACTGCATGACATTTAAGCACACCAAATATGCTCACAGCATCATCGAAAACCATGACTCACACAGTCAAACAATACTGACACCAAAATGCTATGTAGTCAGCGACAAAAGCTATGTAGTAATGCTCAGGTCAAAATATCTACACATATATAATTAAGCCCTCCAAAAGTAGTTTCACTCCATACAGTGCACAGCAGTTTTGAGTTTTGGCGCATCAAGTCATCTACCTTAATTTTGCTTGTTCGGGTTTGATTTAGCTCTGTCCTTGCCAAATTTTGTTAACATGTATGCCAAGGCTACTTTGGCGCCAAGGCTAGAGTGACCCCGAGACAGGCAGATTGCACCCGCTATAAGCAACAAACTATTGGCTAGCAACTTTCTTGATGGCCTTCTTAATATCATTCTCTTACGAGATTCGTTTGGATGTGCCAGAGACATGTTGCTCTTAATTGTGTCTAAGCAAGTCGGTACCTATGCAAAGAAGATCGTTAGCCACAAACTCAAGTCTACCCAGAATTTTTTTGGCCAACAGTCAGGCAACACTTTCCCATACTAACAAATCACATGCTTTCCATTCTAACCAATAATGGCTTGTTCGACATCATGACTGCATTTCACTCACCACTTTTGAGATAAAATCCAGCTATTGATTTTGCCAAAATGAATGGAATCTAATGTAATGGCTTTCGACAATACAACATGATATAAACTTTCCTCAACAAAATCAAAGATGGTTTTCCCTTTTTTTTTGTGTGGGTGAGGAGAGGAGTGAGAGGAATGGCACTAAATTAGCACATTTTAATAAATAGACAAAAGCCCTATTTTGGTCCTCAAAAGGTGGTGTCAGCATCAGTTTAATACTTCATAGATTTATGTATCACTTTAGAATCCAAAAGATTATTTCTTTTAAACCCCATATAATTTGTTTCCAAAGATTGTGTAGGTATCATTTTAGTGCCTTGGAGGGATGAAATAGAAACAAAGTTACCTCTCAAGCACTGAAGTGACATAGAAACAAATTGATAATACATTCTTTCAAGGACCAAAATATGATTTTTTTAAGGGTTTTTGTATAATAATTAATATCCACTATGCCAGCACCAGGGGAAAAAAAAAGTAAATTAATGACTTAATCCCAGAAAGATCACTTTCTCTTATTTTGATCCTCTAAAGATTAAGCTTTTCAATTTAGTCCTTGAAAGATCACTCTCCTTTCAATTTGGTCCTCCAAATATAAAGCTTATCAATTTAATCCCCCAAATATTTTCCCCCAATCAAAATGGTCCTTTCAAAAAGCATTTGTGGCTCTCTAATTTATAGAAATCTAGCTCGTTTTTGCATTGAAGACAACTGGATAGATCCACATCATTAGTTAATAGTCACTTGGGATCCATTTTTGCTAACTGGAAAAACCATTTTGATTAGGAAAAAAATATTTGAAAGATTAAATTGCGAGGCTTTATCTTTGCAGGACCAAATTGAAAGAAGAGTGATACTTCAGGGCTTAAATTGAGAGGCTTCATCTTGAAAAGACTAAATTGATAAAAGAGTCAAGGACTAAATCATTAATTTACTAGAAAACAAAAATACAAATGCTTCATAGTTTCCACAAAGTTGGGGGCATTACTGATTCAACACCGAATATGAATAGGAAGAAAAGCTACAGTTGCCCTGCATTTGAATGGCGAGAAATCAGCATCTTTTATAAAACAAAATATAGGTAGTCCAATGCATCAAGCAATGTAAAACGTAAAAGGACAGGAGTATTAAGGGTTTAAAAATTAGGGTTAGGGTTTATTTTAATTGAGAAAATTTCGACAATCACGGATGCAAGTCAACCTTTATATCATTGGTGTCAAAAATTAAATCAAGACATTAATATAGAACTAGTAGTCTCACGCTAATAGAAATCAAGGAATTAAATCAAGAACTATTAGCCTAGCACTTTCTAGAGTTTAATTGCATCCAAAGCTGAAATTCATAACTGCCAAAGAAATAGCACAAACAGATATGTATAATGGTCCTGAGAGACATAACCTTAACGAGCCTTGCAAGGACCAACATTTGTTACTCGAGATAAGAAACCAAATATTAAATGCCCAAAGGGCTGAATCAAAGAAAGAAAATAAAATCCAAATCAACCCTAAATGACTGGACCTCAATAGCAGAAACCAAGGCATCAAGCCTGCCAAAACTAGTTGCTAACACAAACCTATGAACAGTACTGCTGCAGTGTCATCAGAAGTAACAGTTATAACATGCAAACAGGAACTTAAGACTGGAATACTACCTCAAAACAAAGCATTAACTTAGAAACACTGGAATTTTTACTTCAAGATATAAATCACATGATCATATGTGAACTAACAGCACTAACCTTCTGCGTTAGGTTGACTGAAGTGGTAACTGAACTTGACGGATGACAGCTAATAATAGAGAACCTGCGGAGTGCATTATCCATCTTGCACACATAATTCCATATGCCCCTGGCAAAAGCCAGCTTTGCCACCTCCATATTCAAACCAGCATCTTCTTGGTGAAACATTGTGATTTCACAGGCATTTCTGCCAGGTACTGTTCTTAAATAGATGCCAGTCATATAACAATCTCTTTATATGTATAAATCATTCACTTAGTTGTCACACTGGTTGAGAAACAATCAAATTCAAGTAAAAATGGAGTTCAAGTATCACTGGATGAAATGCAAGGTTTTGATTTGAATATAAAAGTAGGCTGTCATGATAACCATTTCAAATTAGTAAAATTTTCTTAAAAAATAAGCCACATTAGTTTGGAAGATTTTCACCTTTTTTTCTGAGGACCAGACAATAACATTTAAATGGAAAGATTACCATAGGATGTTCTTCATCAATATTTTATCGTTCCTTTAAAATAAATAAATAAATAAATAAGTAAACAAGCCAGGAGCCTACCTCTTCTAATCCGCCAGCCAGATCTGAAAAACTCAACACGTACATATTTTCTCTGCCATGGTGCTAAAGGATGCTCACATTCCTAAGAAGAATCATAACCAGAAACGGAAAGAAAAAAAACCAAGTTATTAAAAAAAAAGAGCCAGAACACATCAAGCAAAATCAACAGCATAAAAAAGAATCCTGTGCTCTCCACATCCCTCAGATGCACTAATAAGGAAGCTTACAATTATCGTGTCCTTAAGCAATATTTATTATTGACTTTAAACATGATCTCTCACCATATTGTCCATGTACATTTTCACCAACAAATGGAAGCAAGTTAAAGATAGGAACCTGTCACCATCAGAAGAAAGTTGTTTTTTTCTTTTGGTGGGTACGCAGAGCAGGCAGTTGTTGACAGGAAGATAGTCACAGAATGGAGCTGCTGTTTGGGGAGTCACAGAATTGGCAGAAATTGAATGACATCATGTTGCAGAGGAAAGGAACAGGAGAAAAATGAATTCATGATAAGGGATTCTGTAACTCTGCAACTTAATAAGGCTACCAACAATCAGCCAGATCAAGCTGACACTGCAGTTTGTCCAAGTTAACTAAATAATTATATCTTCCTAGAGCAATGAACCAATAGTATAACGAAGAGCAAGGATTTTGGCTCTGATACGACATTAAAAAAAAGAAAAAAAAATGGAGAAAATCCTAACGAAGAGCAAGGATTTTGGCTCTGATACCATATTAAACAAAAAAAAAAAAGAGAAAAATAGAGAAAATCCTTGAGGGAAAATGTAGTGACTGAGTCTGACCTACATAGGATTTTGTATCTATAAGAGGAGGTACAAGACAAGTCATTGATAACTCATAATTACAGAATAATGTCTTTGAAAAAATTAGAGGAATTGTGCTTTGATTTTCTTTTTTTATTCGAATATTGTGAGTATACATATATATAGAGTGTGTGCAGAACAAGAAGACGTTGCTGCACTCTCTAAGAAAAGAAACAAACCGGGGAAATAAAAGAAATTAATTATAATTAAACGCTTAGATAAAGTCCCATAATAGAGGGGAAATAAAAAAGGAAAATAATTGTTGACTTTGAGAATAATATCAGCACATGAATCACACTCATTCCGAGCAGAAGTATCCCTGATTTCATGCACCAAATTCCAACAGTCTTAATTATAGAATAACGCCCTATTAATTATAGAATTATAACCTACCAAAAATATAATAAAGTACTCGTTAAACATTTACATTCCAACAAATAGAATCATAAGACACTATTCCTATGCTAAATCCCTACCATTTTCTGAAATTTTAAATGTTTTATGGATTAAAAGCTGTAATTTTTTTACTACAAACTTGATTGACACTTTATAACCTATCCTAATGAAAGAAAAAGATAAAAATTCAGCACTGAGTAATCCTCATCACTATAAATTAGCAAGTCCCAGTATACAGCACAACTTCTTGCAACATCTACCAAGATATGTAAAAGCTCTACTAAAACTACATGTCAATGGTTGAGAGTTTGTATCTAAACATGTATATATATGAATGGACAACCAGAATAATTTGATAGTGTAGAAACCTCACTACTAAAATTACAAGCCCCAAATTAACAAATCTCCATATAGATAGAGCCATGGTGGTCTAAAGAGTGAGGAAAATTACAAATAAGTAAACAGTGCAAACAATAGTATCTTCTAATGCTATAAACTTATAATCTGATGTAATCACCCAACCTAATCAGACCACTCCCACCATAAAAACCTATAGTAGGCAACCAAAAAGTAGAAACAAGACTGATGGGGCTGTGAATAAGGCTGTCAAGGCTGTGACTCGTGGACCAACTAACTGTCCCACGGTTGATGCTAGAAGGATCAATGGAAATGGGAAACAGAAGGAGGATTTCATGCTGCAAGAGTAGGAGGGAGTGGTTGGAAAAGTATTTGAGTAAGGTGACCAGCCTTGGATGAGGAGAGGAGAATTTTTCTGGAAAGGAAGTGGGAGAGAACTAGCCTCTTGAAAGCTAGTAACTGTGTTTTGTTGTGGTTCTTTGTCCTTGTGAGCTCTGTGAGTGATTATGCTGTGTGTATAGGTTGTAGTAAGGACTTGTATGAATCTTGTTTGTATCTGTAATTGGCCTTGAGTAATTGTGTCTGAGTCCTTGTGTCTGAGTGTATGTAAAGGTGTTACTTGAGGGTGTTTGTATTTGTGTGCCGAGGATAGATCTTGTTGTTGGTGTGATTTTCCTTGTGTAAGTGGTAGTTGTACCTCCTGTATCAGGAATATTTTGCATTTCAACAGAAGATCCTCTACTTTTCTGTGCATTTGAGTGTTGGTGTGTGTGAGTTAATAGTGTATTCCTATCATAATCTCTGATATCTTGACCAACAAATAATTTTAATTTATTTATTGTTACCTTTTCCTATATAAATTTTCAGGTCATGATATATGAAACCAAAAAGGTAAGAGAGAGAGAGAAGTAGCTGCAACAATATCCATATATGAAATAATCATAACATCTGGAGCATAATGATGTGTATAATGCTGATCAGTTGCTTAAAAAACATTAATTGCAAGGCAAGACCATGATTGGGTGCATTACCTTCATAAAACAGTAGAATGTTTTATCCCTCCCCTCCCACAATTTCCAAGCCAGCACATATTCTCTAGGCCTCAAAAGAGGAAACTTTTTAATTGTACGACCAACTTCAACACCCTTAGATTTGTCCACCTGCAGTTGCTCATGCTCAACCAGGGTCTTATCCCACTGCTTTCTGTAATCATTGTCCAGGTAGAAGTCTCTTAGCACCTCAGACGAAACCTCATTAAACATAGTCATGCTCAAGTATTTCAGGGGACCATCCTGCAACATCAATGGAGTAATAACTATACTGTAACATTGAATCTGCAAAGCCAGTGTCCTTGAACTTGAAGGCATTTAACATCTGTATAGACATTACTCCATTAGAAGTTATCAATGCCAAGATCACACACTGAAAGGACAAACCATGAATGGGATGCAACCTCCTGACACCTTGACCACTAATTATGAATTAATTCTGTCAACAAGCAATAAAAATATAATGACTTCATTTCATGGTGTGTAAAAGAGAGGATCAACTGAAAAGTTTTTTTCTTCTTTTTTATTTTGTTTCCCTCCTGAGCTTGAACATACCAAGCTACTAATGATATATATTAGAAGATCAGAGGACAGGAGCTAAAGCATATGCAATGGTGCCAAATTGCGACTTCAGTCTACATTTGTGTTTGTCTGTACCAGCCTGTACATTGTGAGTGTGAGAGGAAAATGGGGGACATTGGTAGCTGTTTTACTCAGCATGCATCAATTAAAACATCATAAACTTCAGACCAACAAACACAGAAAATTTATAAAATCAACATAATATTATAATTACAATGAGAACAGCATCACAACAATTGAATGTGCAACAAGATCAATCCATGAGTCTTCACTCAAGTTGAATTAACATTGACATCAATAACCTTTGGCTTGCAGCATTTTGCACAGTAGGACAGACGGTTGTTACTTTTATCGATGACAGTTTCCCACTTATCACTCTCATAGAGCTTCTCGTCCAAGTTTTCCATTAGAAACTTCAAATCTGCATCTGTCACAAATTCTGATATTCTGCACAAGAAAACAAAACTTCCAGAATGATAAATCATTCACACAATACATCTAAGTCAATGCTCGTGAATAACAGCAAAGACAAAAACTCGGATCAAAAGTATAGTTACTTGTTAGATTGCTAAACCTCACAAGAGATTGAAGTATTATACTATTGTATATCAGAAGTTTCTTGTTTACACTTCTGTGGTTTGCATTGTCTGATAAATTGCAGCCTCCTAAGCAGATTATCTATCTGAAATGCTGATCAGTAATTCTGAATCAAGGTCGGGAAAAAGGGAAATATCACCCCCACAATCATTATTCTTTTTCTTTAAGGCTACTCAAGTTCATTTTGGCCCCTCAATTTCCTTATTCTAGTTCCAACTTTCAATGCCAGAAAATTGCAGAATGAAATACCAGTCCCCTAGTCACAGGCAGTACTTTTAACTACAATTTTTTTAAAAAAAATCATCATTATTATTGTTGACAGAAAAAGAATTTATTGACGAGAAGAGAACACAATACAATACAATAACAGAGGACAAGTAATTCTCCCAAAACCATGAACTTAAGACTAGAGACTCATTAGTTCATACAAGCTCTCCAATCCCTTTGTAAATCCACAAGGGTCACCCCCTTGAAAAATTCATTTGCCGAAACCCACATGGAGGCCATAAAAATAATTCTCACAAACAAATGTGACAGAAGACACTTCTGATTAAAGACTCTTGCATTCCATCCAAGCCAAAGACACCACAATCCTGCAAATTCAGCATGCTAACAGAGGACTTTATGCTCCTTATTCAGCCTGAAACCAATGAACTTAATAGCTAACAGAAAACCTATAGATTAGCCATACAAACCCAAGTCTCATTAAAAATACCAGTCTACCAAAATTTGCCATGTCACTTCACAATACAGTTAAAGATGCTTCTTTTTTGCTGAACTCCAATAACGCATCACACAAACATCAGTGACATAGCCTTGTTGGGCATTCGAGTCTAAAAGCAAATCATTTCTATTAATTCTATTAATTAACATGGTCCAAACAAAAGCCTGTACCTTAGAGGGAGCCTTGATCCTCCAAAAGAATCTAGGCAAAGAAATACTCTATGCATTTGGATTGTGAATGAAAAAAAATTTAAGAACAACCAAGTATATAAACCCAAAGAATCTAAACTCCAAGTACTCCAACATGGCAAAGAAGAAATGAGGAGAAAGCAAAGGATTTCCAACATCAAATCAAGATCATCAACAACTATATCATTAAGATTTCTAGAGGAATAAAAATTCCAGGAAGATTGATCACTTTGAATAATTAAAAAAAAAAATCAGAATCAGAGCGTGGCGCGAAGCTGAAGACCCATAAAGTTGAAAAAAAGTTTTGAAAATGAAGAATTCCCAATCCCACGGTCCACACAAAACTGAAATTGAGTATCATTCCAATTCGATAAGAAGTTCTACATGAAAAGGAAGGATAAAAGTTTAATAAGCAAATTGCTCATCTCTTGGTTGACCGTGTGAAATTGCTCAACTCGTTTTATACCTGCCAAACTTTCCCATAATAAACATAACTAGTTTAAATATATTATCTTTGGACAAAAAAGGAACAAAAAACCCTTTCCTTTTGGTTGACCACAAGAAATTCCTCAACTTGTCATATGCCTGCCAAAGTTTCCCATAATAAACATAACTAATGTAAATATCTCATTTTTGGACCCAAAAAAAAAAATTCCTTTTGGATGTGCGATGCAGTAAAGCCCTAGGCTAATTTACTTTTTCTTCTTCTCAGATTCTTCTCTGCACTCTTCCATTTTCTTACCTGCTCAGACCTGTTGGCTCTGGCAGAAATCATTGAATAAAAACCCTCATATTTCAAAACCATCATTGCTCCTCCCCAGGATTGCCCTAGAAGGCTAGAACCCATCAACTATGGTTTCCCAATTTTGCTGGTACTGTCCACAGCCTCGAACAGCCATCAATTTGACTCTTAATACCACTCCTATATCTTGCAAAATTGTTCTTGCCTTGGCAAACACATAATAAAAGTATAAAACTTTGATCCACCAATTTTCTACCCTTAATCAGTCCAAGAAATCCAAAACCTAGCTTATCAACTCTTAAATCTTCTTGCTGCAAATTTGGAGGGGTTACAACCAATTACAAATTTACACTAATAAAATGTCATTTCATATAAGAAAATTAAAATTGGTAGAGTTGATCACATATGAGAGTTTCCCTTTATACAAGCGCTATAGATTTTTTTTCAACAAATGGAAGGTTGTACATTTACCACAAATGCTGTTACTATATTTAAGTAGATGATAATACAACAAAGATCAGTGCAGAGAAAAAGGAAGTTATATTGTGGAAAGTTAAGTAAACTTATTGAAGTCAAAACTTATGTGAAATTCAAGAGTAAGTTCAGCTGATTATATATTTTGTTTTCATATACTTTCTTTAACTGATTAACTGATTAGAACAAAGAGTTGCGCTTATCCTTTGAGCTATAAATGCTAAACATGATCGTAGCTGCCCAATTATAATAGCGTCTTCGAGCCTCTTAAGATCTAAATAAAAATGTAACTAATCAGTAAAACCATATAGATTTTACATCTATTAGAAGACATCGCTCAAGCACAGAGCTTCTTTTCTTCATCAGGGCAAGCAAGTTTTAAACCTACTCTGCAGGAAAGTCGTGGATTTCAAGATCACCCATTTCCAATTTATGTCCAACATAAATTGTCACGGAAGAGACTCCCCAGGATAAGAAAACGCCAACTAAATACAGGCAGCAACACATAGTTTCAGGAAGCTCAACTGCCAAACAGCCCCTTTTTCTGATGGTGCATATGAAAAAGCAGGAAACCTCAATAAAGTACGAATAAGATGTGCACGTGGACGACTCTACCTGAACTTGGAACTCAATTGGCGCATAGAATCTGAAACCAAAACGGATGTGGATGGAGGACAAGAGGTGAAGAAAAACCTTCTAAGTTGCCAAAGCAACAATAAAAGAAACAGAACAATAAACGTGGCCCAACCGCCAGAGAGGTTTTCCCGCGAAAGCTCTTCCGATGTTGCCTTTAATACACCCATCACCGTCGTGGTCATGATGTTAACAACAATCATCATTATAAAATCGTCCAATCTTCTGAATCTTCCTTATCCCTCAGACACTTACCCATAAATTGACATCTCGACCACTCTTATGATTTGACGATCACGAGGGACAGGGATAATGCGGCTGCTAACTGATGGTTATATACGCAGTATGAGGTCACGTTCGGTACATGGAGATTGAAGGGAGAGTAGAATACGTGAGATTGGAAATAATATTTTTATTTTTATATTAAATAAATAAATAAATAAATAAATAAAATATTATTAAATAATAATTATAAAGATAAAATAGATATTTTTTATTTAAAAAAATTTTTTATTCCTTCAATGTTCATCGCTTGGTGCCACACGTGTCTTGAATGTATGCTGTCCATTCCACCTTTGATCGAGTTTTTTGGGGCAATTATCTTGTGTTGTATTTTTATCCTTGAGATAAAAATTGTGGCTGATTTTTTTGTCTCAAAAATAAGTTCGGTTAGTAAATGAATTATGGTTTACTTTGATAAGTATAATATAAAAAATGTAATCGTAGAAAGAATAAAAATAATAATTTTAATTATAAAATTAATTATTATATTTTTACTTTAATTAAGTAATAAAAAATTAAATAATGATAATAAAAAATTAATAAACATTGCACAAAAAACTATATCAACAAGTTCTTATTGCATATAATGAAATAAAAAAGAATGATATTTTTTTAGTACATTTAATGATTATTTTGATATAATAGTTCATTTATAATTAAATTATAAGGTTAATTGTGATTTTATGCAAAATGTGTAATACCTTAACTCATAAGCCTCAAATTACAACATTCAAGACAAAATCATACACAATTACATGTCTTTAACAATTTTTGCAACGGAAACATTGTATACTAGACACCAAAATCCTTTATTATTGTTCACAAGAGCCATTTAATTTATCCTCAAATTATTTTCATCTATAATATACTCAATCATATAAGAAACATCACCATTCATTACATAAACCACGAACTTTGAACCATATTCCACAAAATCAGATTTTTAGCTTTAGGTTAGTGTTTCAAATTTCTGATATGAACTTTGAAAATTCATAATTAAGTCTAAAAAAATTGAAATCATGCATATGATAGTTTTTTGAAAAGTTTTGGATGTTAAATAATAATTAAAAATAGTTCCAAACAAAAAAAAAAATCATTTGAACTACGAAAAACAATAAAACAGTATCAAAGGTCTCTGCAGCATCCTGATACTGACCTTAAACTTCAAAAATTTGAATTTCTCTCTACAGAACTCCAAATAAGGTGCTTTTAATTTCTACAGAAAACTTATTATATCTAGTTTATACTTGTAAAATTTCATAATCATTGAATTTCATTTAACCCACAAGAGACCTTGGATTCAAAATTGACCACATGAATAGTGCCTAGACTAATCCTATATAATTTGGCAAATTTTGAAAAATCATAATAAATTCTCTAAAGCTCCAAATTGAGTACTCTTTAGATTTGTGAAAAGCTCTAAATAGGACCTATATTTATGCCAAATTTCATGCCAATACTAGTTCATTTAGTTAGATGTTAGTTCAACTCAAGAATATGACACTTTTTGGTATAATTTGGGTAAAAAAATGTGCCAAATGGTCTTCTATCACTTCCATGACTATTTGAGCACGTCCCATAGCATAAATACAACATATATAAGCATTCCAAATTGTCCAAATTATCATGAACCTTTACTATCCCACATGCATAAATCCACATTCAAGAATAGGCTTTCAAATGTCAAAATCATACAATTTCTCATATATGGCTCCAAATATGATCCATGCACTACATTTACATACTTTTACAATTGCTCAAGTATCTACATCTAAAAAATGACTCATACATACAAACTTTATCACTTAATTACACCAAAAAGTAGGCTATTGTCAAGAGGTAGCTCCTTAAGCTCATTGGCTTCCATTTTTGCTTTCTTAGGTTCTGCCTAGGCATGATTAGATAAAAGAGGGAAGAAGGTGAAATTTGAAAAATCTCAATAGCTCATACACCCTTTCAAGTAAGCATATAACCATATAATCATGTCAAGGAATACAAGTATGCATTCAACATAAAAAGAGTCATACAAACCATATTTTCCACATTATCAAAACATGTCAAAGTCAAGATCAAGTTTTAAGGACTTGGTTTAGCCTCATCCCATTTTTAAGACTTTTGGATTGGCCTCACCCTTTTTTTAGGGACTTTTGACTTAGCCTCGTTCATCCTTAAAACTCTTAACCTTGTTTCACTTATTTTTAGGAACTTTTAACTTCACCTCACCCATTCCAAGAGACTTTTGGCACAACCTCACCCATAAGAGCAACTTCACAAACAAAAGCCAATCTAAGAAACATAATGGTACCATAATAATCAAGCAATGACAAATGGCATATCTCAAAATTCAAACACACATACAAGCATTCAATGGCAATTATGCAACTATAAAATGCATATAAGAAAGGATGGAGAACTACCTTGGTTCAAGAAGACAAATTCTTCCTTTGTTTCCTTACTTCTTTGGCTCGACCTCACACCCACACCTAAGAAGGACTTGATTCACTTGGCCTAGACACATCAAACAAAACACAATTCAATCATTGGAACCATCTTTAGTCTCACATAAATACTACACAAGTTGTATCTAACTTATGACACTATTATGGTTCCATACAAGGCATAATGAAGCAACTTATGTAATTTAAGATCTTGGCTCTCATTTCTCACTCAATCTAAGTCACATGACTCTATTCAAACTAATTAGAGTCATCTCCAACTCAATCTAAGGAGCTTAGTATCAAATTGCCTCTTTATGCACAATGGAATCTAAAATTTTCAATTTTCAAATTATAGTTTCTAAATTCAAACCAATAGTTCCTTTGGTATCTATAATTCATATCTAGACCACTTTAAACCTTGGAATCAAAGAAAACAATTCCTAGGTACTCTCTTCCCTCCTTGGTCGAGAATCACCCATACTTGGGAGCCCATGGAGTTTCTTTCAATTTTCTGAGGGATTAGGCATCCATAAAGCTTCCTAAATGTCTTGAAAACTCAAACATACTCTTAGACAACTTAAATTAATATTAGAAAGCTTTATACCTCCTTAGAAACAATCCAATCCCTAGAATTTCTATCTTGTTGTTTATGTTTTCTTTTTTAGTTCTAATTGCTCCATGTGGTTCCTCTTGCCTTAAGACCATATCTCCTATCAAGTTTAGATCAGAATTAAATCCCTAACCTAGGCTCCCAAGTCTGACCAAAATCATGAAGGAAGAAGAAATCAAGAAGAAGCAGTCATACTATGATTTACTTACCTTATTTACAAGCCTTTCAAGGGAGCTTCCTTATGCTACCAAAAGCTCTCTCAAATCCTCCCTTCTCTCCACTGATTCAGTCACCAAACAAGACCAATCAGGATGTTAAAACCATTTTAGTTTTTTTCCTTCTTTTAATTTTTTCCTCCTTCATTCTCTTTCACTTACATAATGTTTATTCCTTTTTCTATACATTTACCAAAATCACATTAACATATAAATAAATAATTTCTAATGTAAATAAATACCAACTAATAAACATATAATGTGAATAACCTAAAACAAATAATATAACTAATCTACAACAATTAACTAAAACAAATAAAGTTAACAAATAATAAAGAATAACGAGTAAAATTTCTCATATGAAACTTTTATTTTAAATCTTTCTATTTTTTCTCATTTTAACAATATTATTTGTTTTTTTTGGTTTATTTTACACTTTTTCTTATAATTATTATTTAAACTAAAAATAATATGTTATGAAATATAAAATAAAATAGATGAAGATGATTAAATTTTTACAAAACATACGTTTATTGTTGTCTTTCTTTAAATAAGATGTGAAAAAATTTTACCCCAGCTACACATGAAGAAGAAACAGAGGCTGAAGAATGAACAGGTGAAGAGGATAGAAGGCTAACTCAACTTATAACAAAGCTTTTAAGGGTGTTTTCATAATTTGAATTTTTAACATTATCTCTTTTTATTTCTCCTAGTTAATCAGAATTCAGTGTATTTCTTTTTAGCTAACTAATGCTTGACATGTGGCCTCCTTCAAATTTAAATTACTGACCGGTCACGCCAGCGGATGCTGTTAAGCTAGGCTCGACAGCTAGGCAAACTCGGATTGGTTCCGAGTTTGTCTGTATAAAACTCGGAACCACTGGGGCTTCTCCATGTGCCCCCATCATGTTGGGCTATTGATTGGTCGCCTTTTGAACTCGATATCATCTAATTCGAGTTCCATTCTACCATTGTGTTTCCGTAAATATTTATTGCGACATTATTTTTGGCTCAAATTTACAATTTTATATTACTTATCCATGGAATATCGATATTTCTTCCATGCTCTTTCTTCCTATATTTGCTTACATATTCCCTGCTTTTAGTCTTCGTTTTTGGTTGAGGATCCTTTTAGGTCAATGATTTTAGGAATACTATGATGTATAATATGAACACAAGACATTTTCAAATAGAGGTCAAGAGTATTTGAATTATTTGTTTCTCTATAGCTTGGGATGTTAGATGTTAATTGATGCCTTATATATCATATGGAATGCGCTTTTTTATTGAATGAATGAAGGATTAATTCTGTGAATTAATGTGAAATTTCATGTTGGCATAGAATTTTCTGTATATATATGAGATTAGGTGTGTGTTTGAAAAAGTGGTAGGGTACCCAAACCATATTTTCACAAAGCACAAAATTCTTGCTTCTAGGCAGCTGGAGTTGGGCAAAAGCGATTATGGGCGATAACCAATGTGTATCCAAACACACTATAGGTTGGTTGAACTTAATTGATGCTTGAACTTTAATAAAATTTTAGTTGTGACTGTTATCACTAGAAGTATGATTATGTAAGGGATTTTTGTTGCTTATCCCTATTCATTGTGATATATGAATCTATAAAATTGTAAGTGTGTGTGTGCTGCTTAGTTGGAAATTTAGATTGCCTTTTGTAATTCTCCTTGAAATGGATCATAATTCATGGATGGTTTATATCTAAATCCTTAAAAAGTAAGCTTGAATAGGAGAATTTATGAAGATAACTATATATTATTTTTGCTTTGAGGTATTGATTATCTTCCTTGTTCATAAAAACTAAGCTAATATGCCTTTTACTTATGCTGTGTGTAAGACCCATGACCTAGGGGCCCATAACCTATTGAAAGCAACTGAGTAAGAGGCTACCCAAGCAAATGGGTGGAAGAAATATCACATGGTTTTGTTTTCCTTTGTTTATTCATATGTAGTAACTAAAGTGTAAATATGCACAGAATAGTATAATTGGTATCTTTGTAATTACTATTTTTTTTTAAGAATTGCCGTGTCCGATGCCTTGCCTCTTTAGATATATATAAATCAATTGAAGAGCCATATGTAACAATAGGTCTCCATGATACTCCTTGTGTTTGGCAATATATCTTAATTATTTTAAATTTTAATGGCTCATAACAAACTAATTTTGTTTTCAAAAATTTTCAAGTAAATAAAGCAAATTTTTTTAGAAAAAACAAAGATAAACAATTTTTTAGAAATCAAATGGGTTTCTTTTAAAATTATAAAAAATATATTCACAAAACTTAAAATTTGGGGTCAAAAAAAAAAATAACAACGACAACGAAAACAAAATCAAAATCAACATCAAGGTTAAATGAATGTATATTCTCGTTTGAAAAATTACAAAAAGTTGCCAAAATTAAAAAAATAAAACAAAACAAAACAAAAGAGAAAAACAAAGAGAGAGAGAGAGAGAGAGAGATATATATATATATATATATATATATATAAAAGAGAGACCAAAACAAATTTCTTTTTTCCTAAAGTTAAGAATTGTTTCAATTTTTCTTTTAACAAGATTAAAAGTCAAAATGTGTTTTAAAAAATGCATATATCATTTCAAAAAAAAAGAAGAAAATAAAAAATAGAAAAATAAAAATAAAAATAGAAGAAAAACAAAAAAAATAAAACAAAAACCAAAAACAAGAACAAAAACCAAAAAAAGTAAAAGACAAAAATACTTTTCAAATTTAAAAGTTAATTTTAAGTAAACTAGTATTTCTAAGAGTCCCAAATAACAAGAAAAAAAAGAGAAAGAAAAAGAGTAAAGAAGTTGAATTAATTTAGTTTGGCAAATTAAAACACACAAACCAACTTTAAAATTGTTTTGATTGCAAAATTCTAAAGTAATTTTTATTTTCTTTCTTTTTTTAACCAAAAAAAAAGCCAATAAATGCTGTTTTCAACCAAGTCGAACTATGTGAATTTTAATATCTTTTAAAAGGTACGTAAGTCCTACCCTTTCATTTTAAATCAAATTTGCCCTTGTAAATAAATATTTTTTCTTTTATTTCTTTTTTTTCCCTTATGTTTGTATGTGATTGTTAAAGAAATTAAAATAAGATTAAAATTATATTAGTTTTGCATAGTTAACTTAAGATAACTATTTTTAGGAAAGCGTGTTGTGGGACACCCAATGCTTTCCCTACACACAATTAACTCTCAAATCTATTTCTAGTTTGCAAACTCTTTTTCTTATAATTTTTTTTTCAAAATTTTATCTTTTAAAATTAAAATTTTGATAGTGACTCTACTTCATTTGGTTTTCATTTTCAAAAATCATTTTTTTAAAATCTTTTTGGCACTATGCAATCACATTATGGGTGTGTCAGTTTGGCGATTCCATTGTGGACTTTTGAGAGTCAAGTTTAATTATAAGTTAGTTTTGTAAAATATCATGACCTTCTTTTATTTTGATTACTCTTTTTTTCACATTATTTGCCTCACATATTTAAGGTTGATAACATGCCGTTGACATATTTGCTTATTTCATTGGATTTGTGACATTGATTGTGTATATAACATGTGTTAGGATTAGATAACATGTGAAGCAAAACCTTAGGGTAGATGACCATATCTATATATGCTTTACTTATTTTGCTTATATTTGTATATATGTTACTCTCTTTGCTCTACCAATCTACCTAGCAAATGAGGGTTGGATAGTTCATAAGATTAAAGGTATGAATGCTCTCCTCACACACATCACCGATACATAATTACCTCACACATATTATGGGCCCTATACTTAGGTGTGAGTGCACCTTAAGTTAGTAGAAGTTTATATTGATTTCCTTGTGAAGCTTTGTGCTTCCTGAGGCTATCATGAAGATCTCATCCAAATTGTACCTTGTTATATGGGTTTAACCTATGTAGAATCTTCTTCTCAAAGTCAAATTTGTATAGCAAGATTCTCACTTTATGATATAGGCAATTTGGGGACTAATATTTTTAGGAGTTATACACCTATCTTGAAACCTTGCATTAATAGTTAAACTATAAATGTCTCCTAAATAGTTAGAGTTAAACTTTTATAAATCAGTGACCTCAACTTAAGGCTTATCAATATTAGAACAAAGGAGAGTATTTTTAACTTATTCCTCATCACATTTATACATTCAACAAAGTCCATAAGGGAAGTGGCACATCGTTACTATTTACTAGAGTAGTTATTGAAATGTCATTGCACATTAGACACATTAACTATGATGAAAGAATCCATTAGTTAAGCCAACCCTTGTCTAGTAGATTTTCAACTCCAAAAGGCTATAATCATGTTCATCATAATCCTTTAAAAGGGAAGCCTTTTGACATGCATTTGTTTTTCTTTAAAAATATGTAACTAAATGAAAATAAATGCCCCATAATTTTGGACATGTTTTTTTCAATGACTAGTCCAATTATATTGATATTAAACTTGAAAAGACTCATTCCTCCAAAATCTTTACCTTGCAAGGTAATGAGTTTCCTAAAGAAAAGGAGTATTTTTGTAGTCTTTGTCTCTCAATATATATATATATAATATTCACTATTTTGCACGTGAAAAACATGCATGTGTTATTATATCTTTAAGTGAGTACTATGTCTTGGTTAAAGATTTGAATCAAGTTTTTTCTTTAAGGTATCATTTGTGTGTAAAGGCATGTTTCTCTTAGATTAATTGTCAATTGTTTTTTTCTTCCATGAAGTAATAAATTTCTTGAGAAAAAGTACAAAGTTTTTCTTCTTTTCTTATGCTAAGACATTGTTCTCAATGATGCATGAGCAAATACATAATATTGAGTTCATCATATATTAGTGGATCATTAAATTAGCTTGTTACTTAATTTAGTGTAATTATATGGGGACTCGTTCCTTCTCAAATTAATTTCTAAAACTTATTCCCTTATAGAGTAATAAGTTCCTTGAGGAATGATCAAAATTATCAAGCTAATGATAACAATCCACTAACCAATCATTTCTAATGTACTAAACAAAGTATTTTGAAACAGTGAATTGGTATACAAGCTAGTTGGCATGATAAAAGTAATAAAACCTTTGGGCAATAACCAATATTTGAGTTCAAGTCAAACAAGGCTAGTTGCAACTAGGATAAAGATTAAAGTCAAGGTAGAAGCTAAATCAATTAAAATTTTGATCATATTAAGTAAAGAAGTGAAAGAAAGGCATGTTTAAGACTTTCAAATGGATTATGGGGACATCTTGGATTTGCTACAAATATCGATCCAATCTGAAGAACTTTCAACTTTAGCTCAATATTAGGACAACTCTCTAAGGTGTTTTAATTTTTTTACATTTCAAATCATGCCCACCTTAGATGAGTATGGGACTTTTATGAATGTACATATGGGAAAGAACACACCAGTTTACTTTTGTCTTAGATATTTACCATTAAAACGCGTGGTAGCACAGATGTTAGAGGAGGATTCTAGTAGAATCTAGTTACATTAAAGGGGGCAGATTGAAGTCCTCTTAAGAAAATATGTGGAAAAGCATCTGGAAGTCTTAATAGAAAAGGAGAATTAGGTTACTTTAAGAGAGTCTTCACCTTAGTAATATATGGATTAGTGTTATTTCCATTGATAGTGGGAATAATTGATCAAGTTGCCGTAAGTGTTTTATGGATGGTGGAAAACCATTGTGTAAATCTTGTATTAGCTGTTCTAGTAGACACTAAGCTTTTCCAAGCAAGAAAAGGGAGGAAAATTAAATTGTTGTTTGCAACTCCTAATCATTTGGATTTTTAATCACATTTGTGGGCTGGGGAAGAGATATGACACCATACACCATTCAATTAGAGATTTCATTAGTCATGAAGGTTTTGTGTTATCATCTTTAAAGATGAACCATGATTATTAGGTCTAATTGCTTGGTCAGTAGGATGAAAATACCATTTAGTGGAAGTTAGCTTAATGGGAAAATGAGGAAATCATCTATTGCTATGGTAAATTTCAAAGTGTACCATTGATGAGTTATCATAGTTATATTAATTACAATTCATCGGTTGTCTATTAACAATTTATGTATAGGCAAGATGTTCCATCTAAAGAAGCAATACGCCTAATTCAGTTTTAGCATAATAACCCTAAAGCTAAGTTATTGAGCCAAAATGTTAGAAGTACATAGAGCAATGTGATATATAAAGGAAAATTTGAATTATCTAAACATATTGTGGCCATGACTAAGGAGTATCAAGAATGGCTCAAAAAAATGTCCAAAGGTGCTAATCCTTCCTTTAAATCACATAATCCCTTGCTTGGCAATAATATGCAAGTAATTAATGAGCAATTAGCTAAGCAATTAGGGGAAAAAAAGGAAGAGCTGAAGAATTCAAAAGAAGAAAGTTAAGAGCATTTGAAAGGCTTAAATCTAAATGTATAATCTTATTAGCAGAAGCAACCAGGGTAAAAATATATAAAGGAAGCAAGGCGAGTTCCAAAATGAAAAGGCTGAAGGAAGAAAACATAAAGCTAAAGGATGTTGTAAAAAAAGCACAACAACGGATAAAGGAAATTAGAGAGAAGATGCAGAGTAATAAGGCCAAGTGAATGAAAATTGTTAAAAAAAGGGATGTGTTGGAAATACCAATGCAAAGATTTAAATCAAGAGAGGTTCAACAAGAAATTAATATGCTAACCAGAGAATTAAAGAGAAGGATGAATGAGCTAGCCACTATCAAGCATGATAATGCCACAATTATGCAAAATTTAATAGAATAACTTAACTAACAAGCTAAAATTATAGAAGTATGGAAGACTCTTCATACTGAACAAGTGGCAGAAAAGGGAAGATTCATGAGTTGGTTTAAAAAGTTGATCCTCCTAACTAATGAGATCATCCCTAAGTTCACAAGTACACTTAAAGAAGTTGAGGGCCTAATTAATTTGCTAGACACACCGGTAGAGATATCATAGTTTTTTCTATTATGTAATGATATTATAACAGAATTAAAAAATCTTAATAGTTATTAACTTCTTGAAGTGCTATTGTAATTCAATTGCCCAAACTACTACTATAAAGTTTTATAATTTCGTCATCTACATTTCCTTGAATTAATTGACAACTTTATTCTCTTCTATATGCAATAAGTGTTTAATAGAAATAAAGGGTAACTCATATGTATGCGAGACATTGATCATGTAGGGATTTGGATTTCTTTTTGCATTAAGTGTCAACTTCGATTTTTTATGTGGATTGATAAAATCCCTTAGGAAATCAAAGGGCCTAATGTTCCTCCATCATTATATCAAAATAGTTAGTCCAAATCATTGCCTCAATCTAAAATAAAATATTTCCTAAAGTAATTAAATCTATCTTGTTTTATCATTGAATAGAGAGAGAGACAGCAAAAAAAAAAAAAAGAGGAAGACAATATTATCTAAAACACAATCTATCTAACTAGACTAGCCCTCCTACCGTAGTCTATGCCACAGATTTAAGAAGCAAGCTTATGGAAGGACATCAAATGAAAAGGAGTCAAAGAGTTAAAGAAGATACAGTTGCACTAAACAATCGCATAACGACTATGGAAAACCAAATTGCCCAGATGAACGAAACAATGAAAATGTTAGTTGAGACACTGAAAGGAAAAGGCACTGATAACTTATTTAGGGCATTCAGTCATCCACCTGTCACTACAAATATAATGAAAATGGAAACAAGCTCATTAGGGATGATTGTAACAAAGACTCACTCTAGCCAAATGGAAAATGTTGCCCTAATCCAAAAAATTGTTCAAGACCCTTCGATGCAAGTGATTGACAAACAGGGTTCTTGTGATGAGATAAAAGATATGCAAGAATTTCCTAGGTATGATGCCACATATACATTCCAAATCCCAATTATAGATAATAAAGAGAAGGCTAGTAATACTAAGGAAAAATGGGAAAAAGAGTTGGAATAGGTTAAGGACCAATTGTATAACCTACGAGGACTAACTTTATAGGGATCATTACATATGGAAGAATTGTACTTGATTCCTAAAGTTTTGATTCCAAAGAAGTTTAAAGTTCTAGATTTCAACAAATATGATGGTACTGGCAATCCAATTTAGCATTTAAGTCATATTATACAAAGATGACTATTTGATCAAGGTACGAGAAATTTTTTTAAAAAAATTTCTCAGAAAGTTTAATTAGGTCTACTTTACTATGGTTCATACAACTCAATCACTTACAGATTCGTAAGTTGAGGGATCTTATGGATATTTTTATGAAATAGTATAAATTCAATCTTGATACTGCTCCAACTAGAGAACAACTAAAGAGGATAAGTAAGAATCTAACGAAGTCTTTCAGAGAATATACTCAAAGGTGGAGATTGATGGCATCTCAAGTCTAACATTCGATGATTGGATTTGAATTATGTTCTTTTTTCATTCAAACACTATCAAATCCATTTTACAAGATCATATTAAAAACTCATATCACGAATTTTGCCAAACTTATCGAGATTAGGGAGAGGGTCATCACTGATGTTCAAGATGAGAAACTCGTGTCCCCTAAGGCAGAAAGCAGCTTAAAAAGGTTAAAGCTTGATAAAGAAAGAAGGGGACATGAATTAGATCTAGTCATTAAGATCATTTCCATGGCAACCCATTTCTTACTAGATAGGCAAACGAAGTCAAGGTTAAAGCTAGTTCAGATTGGCTCTAAGTAAGTAGGGGCAGCATTAAAGGCTAATTGATGTAAGACTAAAGGACAACTACCCTTGGCCTAATTTCAATTCTACCAATGCAGAGTTATATTAGAAGTTACTAAAAGTAAAGCTTTTAAGGCCATGGCATGCGAAGCCAATATAGCCATCCTACCTAACCTGATATAATCCCAATGTCTCTTACGAACATCATATGGGTGTTCCAGGACATTTGATTGAAGATTGTATCACTTTTAAGAGGAATGTGTTAGATCTGATTAAGTCCAATCATATTCAACTCATATCCAAAGAAGATTTGATAATTGCTACCAATCCATTATTTTTTCATGGTCGATAAATGAGTGCCATTGAAAAGGAATTAGGGTTTTCTAAAAACCCTGATAATATCAAGATACCCAAAAGAACTTTGCTTGCTTGCTTGCCTCCAATCAGTTGGGTACATAATAGAGCTACAAGAAGAAGGGATTAGTAACACCATAATTGGTCCATGGATCAAGTTATGTAATTATCACTAGCAGATGACAGAATGTGACATTGATGTATGTATGTAGTTTAGGAAGGCACTTGAGAAATTGATAACATTTAGAATTATGGTTGTAGGGAAACCAAATGAAGAGGTCTGTGTGATGGAAAAGAAGCATGTTGATATTGTTATTAACAAACCAATTCTAATTAGATAGGCAAAAACAATCACTTTGACTATTAATAAACCTTTCCAAACACCAGTTTCATCCCATCCGCTTACTCCAAGGCGACCCTTATTAATTATACATATGCTAGCTCCTTTTCCATATCAAAGTTATTGTGTTATGTAATAGAGATATGAAAAAATTATTAAACACTTTTCAAGACAAGTAGTGGTTGCCAAAATGAAGGAAAAGTCCATCACGAATATAGTCGATGCAAAGGCAGTTACATGAAGTGGGAAAGCCTATCTTTTAGCAAGTGTTGACAAAGCTACTAAGGGAAAAGAGGCAAGTGTTGACAACTAGAAGAAAGAAAAAATCAAGAAAAGAAGAAGGCGCTAAAGAAGAGTTTTTACGAATCATGAAACAAAGTGAGTATGATGTTATAAAACAATTAGAGAAAACCTAACACGGATTTCAATATGGTTCCTTGTCATGAGTTCAGAGGTGCATCACCAAGCCTTGTAAAAAGTCATAGATGAAGTGTATGCATGACCTGACATAATGCCAGAAAAGGTGGTAGATGTTATGAATATTGTTAAGTCTACATCTATGATTTCATTTTCAAAACTAAAGATTGTAGGGACATCTACTAATCAATCAAAGGCTTTGCACATCACTTTAAAGTGTAATGGGTTTATAATTGCAAAGGCCCTAATTGATGGTGGATCAACTTTGAATGTGCTACTATTAACTACATTCAAGTAGCTAACAATGAAAGCATTAAACATTGAAAGGAGTGATATGGTAGTTAGGGCATTTGATGGCTCCAAAAGGGCAGTAATTGGTACTATCTGCTTATCCTTGAGGATTGGTCCAAAATTGTTTATAGTGAATTTCCAAATAATGGATGTTGATGCATCCTATATTATATTGCTAGGGAAACTATGGATTTATTTAGTTGGTGCTGTGCCTTTCATTTTACATCAAAAGGTTAAGTTCATTAATAATGGAAGGATCATCATTATCAAAGGAAAGGAGGAGATAATGCTGAGCAAGCTAAACTCGCTCCCCATATATTGAAGCTATTAAACAAGTTATAGAAATGCCATTTCCAAGCCTTAAAATGGACAAATTTGAGCATATCGACCAAATCGTTAACTAGGTTATGGCAAAAATTTTGGAAAAGGTGGGTTTGAATATGGAAAAGGTTTAGGTGCATAGTTACAGGGAATTAAACAACCCATTAATCCTCTAACGAATTCCAATCGCCATGGGTTTAGATATAAACCCCTGTTGTCAAATCAAATGGAGGAATACACAAGTATGAAGGGACATAAGAGGCAGAAGATGTAAAAAATCCCTCATATCAAAGAAACATTCTCGCCTCCTTTAGAAGTGATGAACTAGTTGAGTGTTTCAATGCTTAATAAAATCCTTAATTTCCCAATTATCTAGTCCTGCTTTAGAATCATCAACCGAGATCCAAGCATTGACTCTATCCTTTATTTCTGTCCCATATATTGAAGCTATTGAACAAACCATAGAAATGCCATTTCAAAGCCTCAAAATGGACAAATATGAGTATATTTACCCAACCGTCAGCTAGGTTATGGTGAAAATTTTGGAGAAGAGTGGTTTTGAATTTGGAAAAGGTTTGGGTGCACAGTTATAGGGAATTAAACAACTTATCAATCCTCCAACGAATCCTAATGCCATGGGTTAGGATACAGACCCTTGTTGTTAGATCAAATGCAAGAATACATAAGTATGAAGGGACATAAAAGGTAGGAAATGCAAAAAATCCCTTATATCAGAGAAACATTCTCGGCTTCCTTAAAAATGATGAACTAGTTGAGTGTTTCAATGCTTAATGATAAAGGTGCACCAAGAGGAACCAAGAGTCAACGCTTGGATCTCGATTAATGATTCTAAAACAGGACTGGATAATTGAGAAATTAAGGATATCCTAAATATTATCACTTAGAGAATTTAAAGTTAGTGACTTAGTTCTTAAAAAGATTATGCTAAAGTAAGATAATGCTCGAGGTAAATGGGCTCCTACTTATGAGAGGTCTTACATTGTTAAGCATGCTTTCTTAAGAGGTGTGATGGTTTTAACTGACATGGATGGTTATGAATTGGCTAAGCCACTCAATTTGGGTGTTGTTAAAAACTATTTTGCATTAAAAAAAAGGCTCACTAGGTTGAAAACTTGAAAAGGCAACCTAGGCAAAAGTTAGAACACAATAAAGGCTCGCTAGGTTGAAAATCTAAAAGGGTAGCTTAGTCAAAAGTTATAGCAAAAAAAAAAAAAAGCCTGTTAGCCAATGTAAGACAGGGCTTAGGCAAAGTTTGAAATCTAACTTTGGGAGAAATAAGGGAGCAATGGGCTGAACAAAATCAAGTAAGATTGAGGGTCTTAAATCAAGATCAATGAAATGCATATCTCTGATAGCATAATGAATCACTTTATGAGAGTATATAAGACCAATATTGGAGGACCTTCCTCGAAAGAACTTTTTGTGCTAAGTTCTTTTACTTTCCCTTGTTCTTAGTTGCTTGTTGCCTTTGCCACAAATGTGCTTCATTTGAAATACTTATTAATGAGGAATATTCTTTTAATAATTTTTCATTCATCATAATTGTATTCTATTTTTAATTCATGTAATGACTACAACATTCATGCTTAATATAAATAACTTAATAACTAAGGAATGACATTTATCCAAATGTTTACCTTACGTAATGTGGTTGATGTCTTTTTTAGACCACTTGTCCTTTATAAGCTCCTAATCATCACTAGAGAGGCAAACTGAGGCGAAATATTAGAAATGGATAGTTAGATGCCAATTTCATCCTAAATTTTATCATTTAGAGGTAATGTAGCTAATCATTTTTTTGGCTTGAGGAACAAGTAATAAGTAGCAATTGTGGACTTCAAAGGTGACACTAAATCCTTTACTTAATAGTAAATTCTATTGGTAAGGTATAAAAGGTCACAAATGGGAGGGAGCCAAAAATGCTAAAGGTCTGGTTAGATAGATGTCATGCCTAGGAAGCGCAATATACTTCCTTTCTATGGTTGATCATTTAAAAGGTCAACACCTTTTCTCATCTTGCTTTTTAATAAAAGGTAATGTGTTTAAAGTTGTACTTTCAATGATTTAACATTAAAAAATCATTTGGTAGTTCATAGGTGCCATATATTGTGTACATATTCATGCTAGGGCAAGTAAAAGCCAGAATCTTCATGACACCAAATAAAGCATCTCGTGTGTTTCGCACATCCTATATATACATACTTTGCACAAAGCCAGGCTCACACTAGGCAAGGATGAAACAAAATTTGCATCTCATATGTTTTATGCATTCTGAGTCTGTATACGTTAATCTTAATTTATATTAAGGTAAATAAAGAGTTAACTTGTTGCACTTCAAATAAGGCCTTTTCCATGCATCCTATACTTCACATATGCATATACCTCGCCCAAAACTTAGGCCCATAAAATTAAGATTCTTAAGATTGAAAATTAAAAAATAAAATAAATGAATATAATTGAAATTAAAAGATAATTAAAATTAAAATTACAAGAAAAAATAAGGCATAAATTAGATGCTTTACATATACCATACATCCTACAAAGCTGTATTTCACATTGAACTTTTCAAAGCTCTATACAGACTAGACACATTTCAAAGTCTTGCATAGAATAGGTACCCTTTAAGCCTTATATAGACTAAACACTCTTTAAGCCTTACACAGACTAAGCACCTTTAAATCTTGCACAAAACAAATATCCTTAAACCCTGTATAGATCAGACGCCTTTTAAGTCTTATACAGAACAAGTATCTTTTAAAACCATGTACAGGTCAGGCAACTTTCAATTCTCGCACAGACCAAATACCTTTTAAACCATGCATAAAATAGGCAGCTTTTAAGCCCTACACAGACCAAACACCTTTAAATCCTGCATAAATCAGATACTCTTAATGCCTTGTACAAACCAGACATTCACTTAAAGCCTTGTATTGGCAGGCACTTCTAAGCATCTTTATCTTTTTCTGGCTTCCTACTTTTCCAGGTAAGTTTGCTCATTTTGATCTATTCGCTTCCCAGGGAAAATGCATGTTTCGTTCTTTACCTATTCTTAAGTTAAGGACATCAAAATTTACATTTTCAATCTCCTTATTTAAAGAATAAGTAAAAAGGAGTAACCTATCAACATTTTATTTTGTTTGGGTTGCTGTCACCTCTTTGTGAGTTCAATCCAATTTGTTTATTATCTAGTAGTGTCAAAAGGCAATTATGTTGGTCATGACAAAATATGTGTTCTTATCTTTACTTGTCTTTTATGCAAGAACATCAAAATTCCATTTCCAATTTCCCCATGTAATGCATTTTGTTTGAAACAATGTCTTTCTTAAAAAAATGAAAATGAAAAATGATGAAAAAGGGTAAAACAAGAATAACATAAAAAATAAAAAATATATAAAATAATACTACAAAATAGATTAAGAAAAAAGAGAAAATTTAAACAAAAGATGCCTAAATAATAAATTAAAAAAAGAAAGGAGAGAAATTTTAGAAAAAAATAATAACATAATATAAATAAATAAATAAATAAATAAATAAATAAGCTGATGATCACAATGAATAAGGAAAAAAAAACACTTAGCCCAAAAGAGAGAAAAGGAAGGGAAAATGGGACGAGTCCAATAGCACATTCTGAAGCCTAAATCCTTTCCTTAAGCTATTTATCTCAGGTTTCGTCTTGCTAAACCGTACCCATTTTTGGTTTTAGTCCTTTCTTCTTGTGTCTTCTCTAGGGCCTTAAAAACCACTAAAAAGATGAAGCTATGTAGGGATAGTCGAGGAATGAAGTAAGGTAGCAACTTTTTTTGTAAAGAGAGGTGGTCATTCAGAGAGTAGTGGTGCGAGAAGCCTGTTAGTTTCACGATTCTTGCTAATAGCTTGGCATAAGGGTGATTTAATGGATACGCAGAAAGGGGAAAGTGAAATCCACTCTCAAATCTATTATAAAATCAAAGGTAGATTGTAAATGGACTTGAGTTCGAGAGAGGAAAAACCAAGACAGAAGTTTTAGGGAGCTTGTTTTAGTTAGAGGTTTTTTCATGTTAGAGAGAATTGAGAGGAAGAGAATAAGGGGGATTTTTGGCTAGAGGTGATTTGAGAGAGGAAGATTGAGAGAGAGAAATTGTGAGTGAGTAGGACTTTGACTAGGGTATTGTTTTAGATAATAGCCAAAGTATTTGAGTGAGAGGCTCTAGTTCCATTTTCAATTAGTTTAATTATGGAAAAAATTGAGAAGGTGAAAGGGCTTCTCAATTGGATTGCTTGAGCCAGAGGAGAGGAAACTCGTGGATATCCAAAAAGGAAACTCACAGATTTATAGGTTAATTAAGAGGAGGTTTCATCTGTAGCTAAGAGAAAGGAAGCTTGGGATTTTCAAGTTGAACACAAAAATTGAATATAAGCCAAGAGGTACATTTCTTCCATGCCTTTTCTTCCTCTGTTTACTTTCATATTCCTTGTTCATAGTCTCTATTTTTGGCTAAGGATCCTTTTGGATTATTGATTTCGTGAATACTATGGTGTATATTATGAGCACAAGACATTTTCAGATGGAGGTTAGGAGTATTTGAATTATCTATTTCTTTGTAGCTTGCGATGTTAAATGTTAATTGATGCCTCATATATCATCCAAAATGTGCTATTTTGTTGAATAGATGAAGGATTAATTCTATGAATTAATGTGAAATTTCATGTTGGCATAGAATTTTCTATACATATATGAGATTGGGTAGGCTGAACTTAGGTAATGCTTGAATTTTAATAAAATTTTTGCTTTTATTGTTATCATTGGAAGTATGAGTATGTTAGGGATTTTTGTTGCTTATCCCTATTCATTGTGATATATGAATCTAGAAAATTTTAAGTGTATATGTTGCTTAGTTGGTAATTTAGATTGCCTTTTGCAATTCTCCTTGAAATGGATCACAATTTATGGATAGTTTGATCCAAATCCTTGGAAAGTAGTCTTGAATAGGAGAATTTATGAATATAACTATACATTGTTTCTACTTTGAGGTACTAGTTATCTTCCTTGTTCATAAAAAGTAAGCTAATATGCCTTTTACTTATGCTGTGTGTGATACCCATGGCCTGAAGGCCTGTAATGTGGTGAAACGCATTGAATAGGAGGTTGCCCAAGGAGATGGGTGGAAGAGATATCACATGGTTTTGTTTTCTTTTTCTATTTGTATGCAGAAACTTAAATATAGATACACATAGAATAGTATAGTTGGTATGTTTGTAATTACTATTTTTTTAATGTTTTTAGAATTGTTGTGTGAGGTGCCTTGTCTCCTTAGATATATAAAAATAAATCAAAAGGCCATGTGTTATAATAGGTCTCCATGACATCCCTTGTATTTGTCAGTTATATCTTAATCGTTTTTGGTTTCAATGGCTCATAATAAACTAATTTCATTTTAAAAAAATTTCAAGGAAATAGAGCAATTTTTTTTTAAACAAAGAAATCTAAAAAAAAATATTACATTTAGGAAAATGAAATGTATTTTTGAAATTAAAAAAGGGGTTAAAAACAAAATAAATAGTTTTTTTTTGAAAATCAAATGGGTTTTCTTTTTAAAATCGTAGAAAATATGTTCCCAAAATTCAATATTTAGGTTCTTAAAAAAACAACAATAACAACAACACAAACAAAATTAAAATCAAAATCAAGGTTAAATGAATGTATATTCTCTTTTAAAAAATTACAAAAAATTGTTGAAAAAAAAAACAAAACAAACAAAAAAGGATAAAAAAAAAAGATAGACCAAAACAAATTTTCGTTTTCCTAAAGTTAAGAACTATTTCAATTTTTCTTTTAACAAGACTAGAAGTCAAAATGTATTTGAAAAAAATGCATATATGATTTCCATAAAAAAAAAAAGGAAAAATGAAAAAAAAATAGAAAATAAAAATAGAAAAGTAATAAAAATTCAAAAACAAAAAACAAAAACAAAATAAAAAGAAAAAGAAAAACCTTTTCAAATTCAAATATTAATTATTTTTAAGAGTTCCAAATTAATAAAAAAGAAAGGAAAAATAACCAACAAATACCATTTCTAACCTAGTCAAACTATGTACACTTTGATTCTTTTCAAAAGATACGTAGAATTTATGTTCTCATTTTATGTCAAGTTTGTCTTTATGAATGTTTTTTTTCCCTTTTCTTAATTTCTTTTCTTTTCCTTATATTTGCATGTAATTGTTAGAAAAATTAAAATAAGATTAAAGTCATATTAGTTTCACACAATTAACTTAGTATAACTATTTTTAGAAACGAGTATTGTAAGATGCCTAACACCTTCCTTAAATATAATCAACAAATCCATTTCTGATTTGCAAACCATTATTCTTACAAAAAGGGTTTTTTTCCCAAAATTTTGCCTATTAAAATTAAAATTTTAATGGTGATACTACTTCATTTGGTATTCGTTTTCAAAAATTAATTTTTTTTAATTTTTTTTTGGCACTATACGGCCATATTGTAAGTGTGACAAACAACATGGTTTGATAACTAAAAGTAATTCATTAGCTAGTAGTCTTTAAATAGGACCATGTAATTGACAAGCTTCACACTCTTTAGCATATTTGAAACAATCAACTGTTATTATTGGCAAATAATAGTCATCTATGTGAATCAACCATTTCTTCTTGGGTCCAAATCAATGGGAGCCAAAAATTTCCTCATGAACTTCCCCTGTGACTCTTATGGCTTTCATTGTCTAAACATTTCAATAATAAACCTTCTTGCCCTTTTAGTATAACTCATTATCTATTAAAACAAATTTAAAGACCATTTGTTTGGGCTTGAAATCTATTATAGATAAAGGATTCTTTAAGTAGTTAGTTAATTACATACTCCAATCGTCAGTAGTTGATTGTTGATCAATAGTCGTAACTTCATATGTATGATGGATTTCTTGATCATCCTCAAAAGTATAGGTTTGAACCAAGAAGCTTATTGGTTTAAGTCATTAGCTTTTACATTTTCACTTTTAGGTATATATATAACTATCACATTGGTAAGCTGTTGAAAGAGAGTACCAGCCATTTCATAGTAATGTGATAAATTCATATTACTACAATTATATTCTCTAATAAATTGTTTGATGACTAGCTTGATTTTTTGAATAACTTGGTTTTAATTTACCATTATTTGAACAAATTGACCTACATAAATATCAAACATCTTAGCACAGTAACTAAGATCTCATATTTAGCTTGATTTTTTGCATAACTTGGTTTTAATTGGAACATGAATTTCTTAATCTGATCAACTAAGCTAATGATAGTAACTCTTACCTCAGTAACTTTACGAATTTTGGGTCTATCAAAGGCTAATACCTACATTTTAAGTTGTACATAATTATTGACTTTTGTTAAAAGGTCTTTAATATTAATACATGGATGTTAAACTAAGAAATTAGTTATAGCCTATCTATTGATTGTCTTATGTGAAACATATTTTAAAGTAAATGCATTTAATTTAATGGCCTACTTCATTAATCTTTCCTGTAAGATATGCTTATTAAGTAAATATTTTATTATATCAATTTTACACATAACTAAAACTTCTCTAGGTAAAAGATAATATTCAAATTTTATATATGCATAGTATAAAGGTAGACATATTTTTTCCATTGGTGTATATCTAGTCTTAGCATGATTCAACAATCAACTAATATTGTAAATAATTTTTTTTCAGCATCCTGTGCAAGAAGGCAACCGAGGGATTCCTAAGTCGTTAAGATGTAAAGCTTTAATAATTTACTTGACATAGGTGGTATCAAGACTGGTGATTAGCAAAGCTTTACTTGATTTGTTCAAAAGTTACTTGTTGTTTTTCTCTCTAAATTAATTTATCGGCATCTTTCAATTTTAGTAAAGGTGAGAAAGCTTTTAATTTTCCAACTAAATTAGCAATAAACCTTCTTAGGAAGTTTATCCTACAAATTAAACATTGTAACTCTTCTTTATTTTGTGGTGGTCTTGCCTCTAAAATTGCCTTGGCCTTGTATTTACCTACCTCAATTCCCTGTTGATGTATAAGAAAACCAAAGAAGTTTCTAGATAAGACTCCAAATGCACATTTAGTTGGATTCATCTTCATATTATGAAATCTTATCCTCTAAAATGTTTGCTTTATATCGGCCAAATATTGATCAAAATCTTAAGATTTTACTACCATATTATCTAAATAAACTTTTATACTTTTACTAATTAAGTGATAGAAAATAGCATTCATCATTTGTTGGTATGTGGCACTTGCGTTTTTTAAACTAAATCATATAACAAGCCATTCATAGATATCTAATGCACTAAGGCAACAATCATCTTATAGATGTCTTATTTGGTTATAAAAATTTGACTGTAGCCTAAATATCCATCCATAAAAGTAAGACTCCTATGGTTAAATGTTGCATCAATCAACATATTAGTTATTAGAATGACATATTCATCTTTGGTAGTAGCTAGGTTCAAGTTTTGAAAGTCTATGCAAATCTTAACTTACTCATTCTTCTTTATGAAAAAACTATGTTTGAAATCCAATCTATGTATCTTGTTGTACATATCAATCCTGCCTTCAACAACTTCTTTCTTTCTTTCTTAATTGTAGGTAATAGTTATAGACTGAATCTTTTAGTTGGCTATTTGTGTGGCTTAAACCTTTCCTTAATTAGCAATTAATGTTCAACTAACTGTCTAGATAACCTAAGCATTTCATGGTACTCTTAAGCGAAATAGTCTTTGAACTATTTTATGAGATCAATCATCCAATTTTAGTCTTCCTCATCCAATAAGCCATTGATTCTTGCTAATGTAGGCTTTTTAGTAATATCTAAGTTAATGTTAATTAAAGGATCTTGAGCTTCAAAATTTGGCACTCGTCTCTTGATTAGAGACTCTAACTCTTCTTTTGATGATTAGCTTGTTAAAGTTTCTAGATTATTTTCTTGCCCCCCCAAGTGTATCAAGGGCTAATTATTCAATCTAATCCTTAGCTATGAACAAGGTTAGCCAATGTAAACTATCTTTGACCATTTTACATTCAATCTATAAATTACTAGTGTAAAAGGCTGTTAATCGGCCTCATCATCCTAGATCTTTATCTTAAAACCCTAATAAGTGAGGTTGCAAGATTCCAAGCCCCTTTCTTCATAATCTCCAAGTAATGTGATAGGCCCTACATGTAGTAAATAAAATATGGCTTTTGTTGTTTTTACATCATTTGCAAAAAGATTTTTGTCAATTAATACTATTTCAACTATATTCCCTTCCCAAAATATAAGTTGTTGATAAAGTGTAGAATTAATGCATTAACTGGAATGGATCCAATCCCTACCTAACTATACTAAATACGTAGGTTTGGCATCCACAACAAAGAATACTGCATTAGTTATTTTGAACCCTACTGTTATGTCAGCTACTATCCTCTTACAACAGTTGTTGCTTCTCCAATAAAGTTGGTCATCTTTATATTAGTGTTGATTAGATCTATATTGGTTTTTCCTAATTTCTTTAAAATATTGATTAGCATCATGTTTAGTGCAACTTCTTTATATATGAATACTTTAATAACTAGCTTGCCATTGATGTGAGCTTTAATATAAAAAGGCTTTAAGTGTTTGTTCATAACATTTGAAGGTTTTTCAAATTGCATCATGCTGGATTAGATATTTTATTAGCTATTAAGTTGCCCATTCTACTTTTTCAATGAATATGTCTCCCTTCAAATCTTCTAACTATCCTGCATTAGCCTAAAATTCATTTTGGATAATGTCAGTGACATCAATGTCTACTATAGATGTCTCAGCATCAACTTCATCCAAGAGATCATTCCGTCTTCTTCCAGGATATCTTTATACTCTAATGATTTAGGACTAAATATTGTTTCGAGTATATCAATCCTTTTGGCTGTCTGCACTCTTCTTTAAGCACTTCTTTAGCCTCCTAAAGTAGTTTGAACATTTATTTTAACTTCTAGGAAGATCTATGCCTTTATACTTCTCTTCTGAGTACAAGTTAAAGTAGCTAATTAGGATAGCTATTGTAACTTCTTTTTAATATATTTGTCAAGGAACCATTACCTTTTTTCTACATCTGCTTTTGGCTTAATCAATTTTTTATGGCTTTAACTGTTCATTGTCACAAAAGGTTATCCTCAAGGTAGATGTCCTTTTTTCAATGTTAAACTTTGCTACTTGCCTTTGGCCTTTTAGAATTGGCTTATCATCCATTCTTAGAATCTGTAGCCTATCAAACACCTTGCCATCCTTCTTTCATGTTAGTTTTTTGTAGTATTTAAAAAATGCTAGGCATGTGAATGGTAGATTTTATTTGCCTAAATTGTACAACTAATTGTTGTCATTCTTGTTAGGTTCTAGTATTATTTGTTTTGCTCTCTATTGTTTCTACATCGACTATTTTCATTTATATTTTGACAAATGAAATGGTGAGTCTAATGCTAAAACCATGTTTGTAAATACTGTTGGAAAGAGATCCACATCTATTGTCATCTCATCTATGTTCTTGTCAACTAGTTTAAATCTCTTATTCTTCAAAGTCTTTTGGATAACATTCCTAAAAATAATATAATTAATTGCAGCATGACTATATGAGTGATACCATTTATGATATTTTTTGTTTGAAATTCCTTAGAAAATGGAATTTTGTGTCCATTATATAGCCTAATTTATTGGTCTTTAAGTAAATAATCAAAAATTTGATAAACTTTAACAATGCTAAATAGGTACTCCTTGTTGCTCCCTAATTTCATGATTTTTTTTTCTTTTAAGGACCTTAGAATTAGGAAAAAGTATGGCTTCCCTTTTAGGATTTTTTTTGCTAAAACATCAACTGGATGTTCTTCCTAAAACTTAATTGTTCCCCTGGATCATTTGTATACTCCATAATAGAAGTTACATGTAGACCTTTTCCTCATTGATTATTTGTCCTTTTCTCTTTTTTCAAAATGAATTACTTAATTTGAGTGACTTTAGATCTTAACTAAGTTAGGCTTGAGCATTCTTAGGCTATTGGCTTTTCTCTAAATTGAGGATGCATGTTACTTATAGCTATAATAGCACATTCAACTTCTAGAAATTGTAGATAACACTTACTTCTCATCTTTCTTAATCTTTCAAAGAAATTAACTATAAGTTCATCTATTTGCTATTTCAAATTCATGAAATTAGCTATGGTAACCTTCGGTTATGGCATGTAAATATCATGGAAAAGTCTTTATCGTTAAGTCCCATGTCAATCTGTTAATGGATAAAAGATGTTTTCATCATGATAGGTTAGCCTAGTTTAGCTACTTCCTCCATGGTTGGAGCCACTTGTCTCTTAGTTGATGGTAGAGTTATTGTAACAAGTTGTCCTATAGCTATTAACGTTGCATTTAGAGAAGATTGTAGGCCTAAACTTGACATAACTATATGCTAAAAAGTCTGAGAGTTAATAGCATTCTTCCTTACTACTAATTGCAGGATATCTATCTCACTTAAACTCTTTCTATATTGAAAATGCATATGTCACTTGTTGTTATGAGTAGGTGATAAGAGTTAGTGAAGCTCTTCTTTCTATTTCACTAAGCGTGCCAAAATTGTTGCTTACAAATTTTGATTGATTAGCTAAATTGATAAACTAATTTGCACTTTTGATTCCCACATTCAAGTGATATGCTAAAAAAGGGAATCTGTTCCTCAACTTTAAGCTTCTAAGCTACTAAAGGAGTGTCTAATTTGATGATGACCAACATCTATAGTTGGAAATATCAATATTGGAAAATAAAGGATAAATATGATAAAGAAAATTATAAATAAAGTGATAAATTCTAAAGGTATGAAAATAGAAGATAAAATTAAAAGGCTTGTATTTGATTGATTAGATGTGTGTGTGTGCTTAAAATAAATGTATAATGAGTATTTATAAGCTCAAAATTAGTCGTTAACCCACTAAAACCATTTGTCACTTCTTTTTTATTTTTCACTTATGTTAACAATAAGGTAAGATTATGGCCAACAGGGTATGGTTTATGCCACATCATCAAAGTTGAATATTTTGAAATTATTTTTTTGCTTGCTAACTAATTACTTTGTCAGTTAACCATATCACCCGTATCCCTAAATTTAGGAAAGTAGGTCTTCAAGCATATTATGCACTTCCCTTACCTAAATAATTTACGAACTTCCCTTGTTTTCAACTAACTTGGTTAACTTCCTTTAGAATAATTTGCAGGCTTAATCCGTAAATTGCAAGAAAGTGTTAAAATGGGAGAAAACTATCTAAAATTGACAGAATATTCTCTTTTATTTTTAGCTACACATTATTAAGCCATTTTTCTTAAATATTTCAAAAAATCTATATAAATTTAATACATGGCTCAAAGATATTATAACCTATTTTTAGCTTTAAAAGCCCAAGTTAGCATCAAGTTTAGTTCAGCTCTCTTGCCAACAAATATAACTTAGTCCATCTAATATCTTCTAATGATTCAGCCTAAATTATAAGGTCAAGGTTTGATCAAGCCCATTATTTTTAGGTGCTAACACGATGCATGGTCAAGCACAAACAAAATACCATAATATTCCTGATATAACCTTGAACCCACCTTGCAATTGCATTCTTTACGATGCCACCATAACCACAATTGCTTCCTCCATTTTTGATTGACCTATTAGAGTTATACATCACCCAATCACCTTCGAGAAATCTCCAACCTATCATCACTTCCTTCTTTGTCATGGTATGATTAAGGTGTATCAAAAGCGCCTCAGCACATTTCCCAGCCCCTATAGCGATCCTTATAGAAAGCTAGCCTATATTTTCTAGTTCATTCTAAAAGACATAGCTATTGCAATTTAGCCAAATCCACACACTTTTAGGTTAAAAAGATTAACTAACTATAAGTATTTTGTTTACTTATATTTTATGTGAGGTTAAGGGAAACCAACTCTTGCAAATTAACATAAAATAAGGAAGCCCAATATCTTAAATATAAACTTGAGAGCTAGATATCTTTTATGTGAGAGCAGTCTCTCAATGTATGAAGAATAGTCTCTGTGTGGGTGTTGCATCTTGGGCACATCAATGTAACTATAATGGGCTTGGTATTCATCAGTCATAATCTTTCCATGTACAAGAAACCATATGAAGGATCAGATCTTTTCAATCCCTAGCATCTTCCAAATCCTCTTTTAGTCAAAGCTACTCATCTTCTTATTCATTGGGTTGAGAATTTCATTGGCAAGTTTGACATTAAATAAATTGTCCTTATAGTGCAACCAAATGAGCATGTCTTTGCTAATACCACTTATCGAATCTAAAATGAAAGCAATGCTAGAACAGATGTTGTAGGGTAGCAATTTTGAAATAACCATCTAGTTTCATTTATAATCAAGTACGTACACGTTCACTAGGAGACTTTTCTCATAGTCATTGAGGTCTTACAACATACAATTGATCAAAGCATCAAAACTAGGAACCTATCTATCTAACCAAAACCTAGCATCTTCCCTCGTGTCAACAGTCCATCCTAAACCACTTTGAATGTGTTTCCACATTTGGCAAATACCACACCTAGTGTTTGAGGAGAGGTTATGTGTTCGAATGAGGGGAATCATATCTTGCCCATATTTGTACTTTACCTACAAATCCTCTTTTCTTGTCATTAGCCCCTACCTAAGCTTAATGATCATAACTTGGTTCATGTATTTAAACTTTCAAAGCCCCAAACCCCCAAAAGGCTTAGCCTTACATAAGGTGTCCTCAAGCAACTAGATGTTGCTATCTCTTATCCTTAGAAAAGCCCTATAGAAAATTTTAGCTAATTTTCTCCATAGCATCACAAGTGCTAATAAGAAGGAAAGTAGTTTACATGCAGTAAGTATGGATGGCATTAAGAGCTTTTTAGGTGAGAGTGGCTCTATTGGTAAGAGAGAGTTTTTTCTCCTCCCAAGAGCTTAATTTAGTATTTATTTTGTCAATAAGAAAATTGTACATACTCCAAGTGACTTTGTTATGTTGTAAAGGAACTCCAAGGTGTTTCTTAAGGTCATGGATCAAAAAATTCAAAAACCTCACTGAGTTGCTTAGCCATGTTATAATCAAAATTTCTAGAGCAAAATAGTTTTGTCTTCTCCTTACTCATACTCTTGTTGAAGCTAGACATGGAAATATCCAAACAACTCTTTATCACTTCCACTTGGGTCACTAATGCTTCCCTAAAAAGAATCAAATCATCATCAAGGAAGAGGTGGGAGATTCTTACCCTTTTCTTATCAACAAGGAAGTTCTTCCAATGCTTTTGCATGATAGCCATGTTAATCAAATGTTCCAACCTTTACAAATAGAAAACAAAAAAATAAGAGGATAGAGGATCCCCTTGCCAAATACCCCTAAACATCTGAAAGCTATCAATGGTGTTACCATTCCAAGGCAACTTTATGTTCCAAAAGGTGATACAAGCCATGATAAGATTTATGAACTCGCTAGAAAGTCCAATATTTCTAAGTGTATCTTGTAAAAAATCCCAATTAAGCCTATCATAGACTTTCCTGATCCACCTTAGTAACACGCCATCCTTTTTATCCTTTTTTAGTCTATATAGAGTGGACATCCTCTTGAGCAATAACTATATTATCCAAACTATGATGCCCAGGAATAAAACTACATTGATTTAGGGCTATAAGGTGATCCATGAAAGCCTTTAGCCAATTAGTAATAATTTTAGTGATGAGTTTGTATATAACACTGCACAAAGTAATGGGTTTAAATTGTTTAAGGCTTTTTGGGTTGTCCACCTTAGGGATAAAAACTAAAGAGGTTTCATTCACAACCTTTATCAAGGTAGGGTTAAAATAACATTGTCTCATAAAATCACACACTGACATATCCATAATATCCTATTTTCTCTAAAAGAATAAGGCATGAAGACCATTAGGCCCAGAGCTTTAAAAGCACCTGTACTAAACACCATATGCTTGATCTCCTAATTGGTAAAAGGGGCCTCAATGTCCATAACAATATTGATATTAAGAGAGGGAAGAAACCTGTAAGAGGAAATTCTTTATAGGTGAAGTCAACATCATCTATATAGAGATTATTAAAGAAATTCAATGCCAAACTCCACAAATGATTTTCTTCAATAATCAAATTTCTGTCATTATCCTTAATGGCTTTGATATGGTTTCTTTTGCACCTCAACACGGCGGTAGCATGAAAAAAAATATGATTATTGCATATAATGCAGTGAAAGAAATAAAGAAGGATATTTTTTGGGGTATATTTAATGATTATTTTGGCATAGTGGTTAATGTACAATTGAATTTTGTAAATTTAAATGTGATTTACACAAAATGTAATACCAAAATCACTTTTAAGTAATCAACCAAAAAAATCACTTTGAAGTACAATTTGAGTTAAAATTAAATTGCACTCCCACATAAAATTTCGGTAAGGGCTCATTCTTATTCAATAAGCAATGCAAAAATGATGATTTGCTATTGATTATTGTACTTTAAATCCTCTACAATAATGAGCTTAGATCATTTATAGTAAATAAATTCACTTCAAATCCTCTAGAATAATGTAGTTGTGCAATAAGAGAGATAATGACACAAAGGGGTAAAAGTATATATAGGTCTACTTCCTTTTTTTGCACTCATTCTCTCTTTTCTTTTTATCTTTTTCTTACTACATATGCAATAATGTATTTGAGTTCGGACCTTCTGTAGTAAATAAATTATTGCATATAGTGCAATAAGAAAAAGAAAGACATTTTTTAGGTATGTTTAATGATTATTTTAGCATAATAGTTAATATACAATTGAATTTTATAAGTTTAAATGTGACTTCCTCATAAATGCTCTCACCTCTTTGTGTTATTCTTTCTCTTATTGTACAACTATATTACGGCAAAGGATCCATAGTGCTATAATAAGATAGTTGTGCAATAAGAACAAGAATAAAAAAAAAAAGAGTGAGAATGTAAATAGACCCACTTTCTTTCTTTACACACATTCTCTTTTTTTTCTCTGTCTCTTTCTTATTGCACTATATGCAATAATTTATTTTCTACATAGAATCCAAACTCATATTATTCTTAACTTCAGCCACATTCTTTAGCACTTTGGATCCTCGACAATAATGTAATATGCAGTAAGAGAAAAAATGACACAAAAGGAGTGAGAGTGTATATATATCTCACTTCTTCATTTATAACTATTCTCTTTTTTCGATTGATTTATTTCTTATTTTGCTATATGCGATAATTTATATACTATAGAGAATTTGAACTTTGAGTATTGATGTTGGACTTGATATTAGTATTTCATTTTAAAAAAAAGCATTCTAGTGAGATACCAAATAATAATTAAGATTGTACATGGGTTGAGTAATTGACTAGATACCAAGCAAATAGTTAACGGTGTACACCAGCCAAACATTAGCCTAGCTAAGTGCTCGTCCCATTTTGCTTTGAGTTTCTTTTTTTTTTTTATATTCGATTCCTGATTGGCTTAATTGGGGGTTAGTATTATGCCAAGTCAACCTAGTTTCCTAAGCTAGCCAGGCCACCTCTTTTTTTGAAAAGAAAAATTTTTGTAAAAATTATAAAATAACCTAATAAAATAAAATTTTCATATAAATCCTTATAAATTTTTCTTTTAAAAAAACTTCATAAAGTTAGGGCAAGTCAAGCTAAACTAGCCAATATGGCCAACTTGCCTCAGTTGTCATTTTTCTTATTTGGGACCCAATCCAACTTAACCTAATGTGACTGAATTAAACTAAGTTGGCCACACACCAAATTATATATGCACCTAATGAATGGTATATTCTTGCAAGCTTTCTATTTGACGAAGGGGGTAAAGAAAAATCATCCAACATAATAACACCTTTTCCAAAATCTAGAAATGATTCCATAGTGCACATTATTTAAATTGGATTCTCTATAATTATGTAATCAAAGAAAATGTGACAGAAAACTATTTGCAAACAATTTGTGACTGCAAAAAATCTAAACTCCCTACTATTCCATTTTCAACCAAGAGATACCTTATAAAAAATATTACCTACATTTGTCAAGGTCAAAAAATATGATGATACCATAAACTCAAAAAACTTAATATTTCATAATCATACAATATACATTATTAAATGTAAAACAATATTTTATATATTTTATTTAATTTTTTCACTATAATTCATTAATTATTCCAAAATTAAATTAATTTTATTAAAAATTATTAATTTATTAAATAAACTGATATGTAAAGCAGTTATTTAATAAAATATCATTCAATATTTAGTAATTATGATACTATAATTATAATACATAATGTCCTTAAATTCATAATTCATCACTACAAAAATAGGAAAACTATTCCTCCTAAATATTGCAAGATATTAATCATTTAATATAAATCAATTGACACGAGACCACATCCAGAACGAGGCGAGAATAAAGATGCTTCGGTTTAAAGGTTTCTTCCTTTCGAGGTGCATGCTTACTTTATTGAATGTCCGCAAAGATAAGGAGAATTTACAAATACAACACATATCCAACAAACTACCCTGACCCTAAGGGCCCAAAAAAAAAATTACCCTGACCCAAAATTATTAAAATACAAAAAGAAATAGAGAGAGAGAGAGGGCGGGATCGTTCAACAGCTAATCTTCTCAAATGAGCAGTAGTGTGGGAGAAAAACGAAGACTACAAACAGAAACGAAGCACTCTAGAAACATTATACACGAAAGCCATTCTTTATGTATACTTCAGAAACCTTTTCCATTTAGAAACACCATGAACTCCAATCCCTTGAATGACACCAGTAGCACTCCTTTCCTGCAAAGTTAATGAGATAAAGCAAGCATGATCCCAGTTAGCAACCACCGAATGCTTCGAATAGAGTGCTCCAAACTCCCAGCACAACAGGTTTGTCTTCCTAACTGGTTTGGACTGAAGAGGTAGCCACAGGGATACCACCATCTTCCAGCTTAACTACAGTACCATTGGGGCCATCAGTGGTTAAACTACCTCTATCGGTAATGGCCATTTCATTATTATCCTCTTCTAAGCGGACAACTTGTGCAAAGCTCTTTGACATCTGCTTCATAAAATCACCATTTATGTTGGCAGAACTCCTATGTTCACCTTCTCCAACTGCTATAGCCATCAGGTTGGCTTGCTGCCTTGCCTTCCGTTCTTGCATAGTCTTTTGCCGGTCTTCATAGAAATCAAAATCATCTAGGATAGACATTTCAGTTTCATAATTCTTGAAAATGGTCAAAATTTCAATCCCCTGTTGCAATTTCACCTGGGATGTTTAAAATTCAGAGAGGAGCAACAACAGCAAATGTGAGTGGAATGTTATTGTCAAAAGGGAACAGTTAAAGTTAATGGCAATGCAATTTTTACTGCACATAATCAAATGAAATTCGGAACATATTTTCAAGTTTATAAAACAAAACTGACAGAAAAAAATTGATAGAACTTAGCAGTCACCAATGAATAATATCTCGTAGATACCTTCTTATGTGAGAATGCAAGTATGAGATATATAAATTAGTAGAGAGAGAGGGTATGGCATGATTGACTTTCAAAAATAAAGACCATTTATAATGTTTAGGTCGCCTACAAGTATGAGAAGATTTCTCAAGATAATAAGCATCTAAACCTTCAATTGATCGAAATATTAATGTCTTAACTAGATACATCACTGGCCCACTGCATCTATTTCAACTTTTATCTCCCCAAATCGAGAAACTTTAAAACTACAAAATAGAAACAGTAAAAGGATAATAAATAATTTCACAAAAAATATTGATCCTCAGATTCCTACCTCCTGAGTATCTCGACTGTTGGTCACAGGCTTGTTATCATTATTTTCGAGAACAATGTGTCGAAACTGACTGTTAGGAACATCTTTAATTATGTGCCACTTGACAGGAAATTGTCCGCTCCACTTATCTTGTTGCCAGTAATCCACGCTCTTGTCAAAATCAACAGGCCCAACCATTTCAGCCACCCCACAAAACTGAGCACTAGCATTGACCTAGATGTAGTTGCAACATGATTCATTTCCATGGCATTCATAAACCCCCACCCCCCCAACCAAAAAAAAAAAAAAAAGATTAGAAACCAGCTTTGATACTACTGATTTAAAACCAAGTATCAACGTCAGGCATCAAATGTCCTACCAAATAAAACAACAGCTAAAGCAGTATATTTGACAACATTAATCCTCATCAATATAATATGTATATACACAGACACATAAAATTATGAATAAAATGTGTTCAATGTACGATAACTATCACCAGGAGAAAAGGAACTCTGCCCCAAACTTCCATTATAGCTTCTGTATCATGAACTAAATTCTTTCTTATGGGTACTTCTTGTTACCTTCATCTTCTCCTACTAATTCCAAGGAATCAACTCTGCATAGATTAGATATACACAGAAACACACGCCATGCCTACATTGACTTTGCATCAGAGTGAGCTATCCTTCATTTATTGCAAGCTTCCATAATTCATATGATAAATTCCAGTGCACACAACATTTTCAACAGATGGAAACAGAATCTAAGAAACATTCTAACCTAGGTTTGTTGCAATGGCAAAGGAGATAAGTCGTAGTTACTATACCAAGAAGATGGTCATGCACTATTTGCACTTAAAAGATACAGAAATCAGATTATTACCGAAAATAAGAGGAATATAGGGCAGGCATCTTGCTTCTCCTTTGCTTGGCGGTATGCAGCATCTAACTTTCTATTTCCATTTGGTGTACTGGCCCAGACACCATATTTGATACTCTTGTGAACATTATCTTCACTATAAGATTTGATGACAAAAAATTTGGCATCCTTGTAATCTGTGATAAAATCTGGCCGGTTAAATGATTCATTGTGGAACTTGCAAGTAGATGTTCCCTTTTTACTATTATCAACAGAAATATTTTCAGCTAACATGTGATTCTTAAGTTTTGAGGCCCTGGGGCCACGATTCTGCTCGCTGAGTATATCATGAGTTCCATCACAACTGCAAAAAGAAGACATTCCCCTGTCACGCCGTCTGCTATTTTCAAGAGAAAGCCAGTTCCGATCATTTACACCAAGACTGGAAATGGCAGTGCCACCAAATCTAGAACCCTGGTTAGGCACGTAGTCTCTACCATAGGAGTTTAAACCAGATCCAAACCCATACAATGGTGGTTGTTGATGAGAAGCCTGCAAAGTAACAGGATAATCAGCAGCATGTGTCCAAGCATAATTCCATGTTATTATCCAACAAGTTTTACAGGTTGACAATAGTAGATTAGTAATACATGGATGATAGACAAGATTGCCTCACTTAAAACCACAATTTAGATTCCTCGATAGAAGCGTAATATAATTGTTTTAGTTATTGAACTTAGCGTGTCATATGAAAGTCAAAACTCAGAAAACACCTAGACCAATTAATTCATCCAGAAGTCAGAATTTTCCTTTTCTTACAAGCAATGCCATTCAAACTGCTTTCCAACAGAGAGAATCCAGATTCTGATGAATGACAATGAGGCCCAGGGTATCATAGAACTTGTGTATATTTTTAAGGATACATCTGAAAATTAAGTTTCCATATCTAGAGTTCAAAACTTTTTAATTAGACATAGCAACATTTTGCTATGCACAAGTACTAGAACAAACCATTCCAACACTCTGCCCAAATGACCCAAGTGACACAATTGGCTGTGGAGATACTGCTGGTGATAGGGGCATCAAGGACATCTGCCTTTCTGAGGGTTTTGAGCAATCTGACCAGATTCCATTTCCACCAGATCTTGATCCATCAAATCCTTGTTGGGAATCATGAAAGCCAAAAGAACCAAGTGCACCAGGAAAACTGCCTCTGCCAAAGGATCCCCCTGAGGGATAGCCAGGTCTTGGTCCCAAAACCACGCTATCACCTTGTCGATCAATACCTACCAAGTTGGTGAGCTCTGCCTGTGAAGCTGGAGCTGGTGAAGTAAGATATGGTAAGCTAGGAGGAACTAGCTGATGGTAATAAGGCGGCCCAGAGTATGGAAATTGCTGGGGGGAGTATAATTGGGCATCCCCACCTACAGAAGGCAAAGGTGTTGTAACAGGGGAATATGGTCCATAAGGCATTTGTGGGTTGAAGCCATATCCAGAATGGAAAAGAAGAGATGGATTATCATTGTAGAGACCCTAATATAAAATGCAAGAAAAATTACATTATGTTGAGAATTACAAACAGAAATTATAAAGATGAGAAAGAGCAGCTAAATTCTCACAGGAGATCCAATTTCCAATCCTTCAGAATTGATATATGAAGGATAATCATCCCATTCTCCATTGGCATTTTCAAAACCTGGGGTCAGACTCACATAAAAAAATAATTAAAAAAATCAGAAAATAGTTATTCCCTCCAACCCCAATACCACAAAATGAAATTAAAAGAGAAGACCACAAAAATTTTCACCACTAATTTCAACTTCAAAAATTTCTCTTATAATGATGTTTTTGCTGACATTTTAAGATGATAATTGGACAAATCTGTGCAGATTCAGAAACATGTCACTCAATTATGTTCATAGCTTATTAGAAGAAAAGTAAAGATCCTTCATTCACTGCAAAGGTGTTACAAACTAGTTTTTAAAACCCACACACATTGGCAAACTCAATCTAATTGTATAATAATTTAAAAGATATGAAATTATATACACAATCTCAATGTATAAGATATGATTCAAATAAAAACCAAATTTCTTATCCTCTGTTCACAAGTTTAATATAAAGAAAAACAATCATGGAGCTATTAAAAAAAAAAATCAATATTGGGGGTTTTCTATTATGCCTTTATCTCAATGTGTATGGTAGCATAGCTGAAAATCCTAGTCTGATAACTAAATAACACAGGTCAAAGCCTTATTTTGGTTCTAAAAATATATTCAATGTTTCATATTGGTCCTAAAAGTATTCTTTGTTCCAAATAAATCCATAATTCCAAAAATGTTTCATGTAAATCCCAAAGGCTGACTCCATTAGTTAACTTCCATTAACAATGTCGTGGCATGCTAACTAGGCATTTTTTATCTTAGTTGGCATTTTTTTTAATTGGCATCCAACACATCATCTTTGTGTTTTTTTTTTTCCTTTTTTTGAAATCTCTCTTCAACTTTACCTTTCCTTTTCTTTCTCCTCTTTCTTTCTCTTGCATGTTGTTGGAAACCTATTCTATTCCTCTAAGAAATTGCTGAACTAAGAAACCCTAATGGGAGAAAAAAAAAAGGGTTGAATAACACTCTAAAAAGACCTTGGGATTTTTATGGGATTGTAGCTTAAATCCCAGAATCAGCCCAGAAGGTGCATCCACTTTCCACTGATACCAAACCACTCTTAGTTTGAGAATCTATATCCATTATGGCCATTTCTTATGCTTATTCAGATTTGCACTTTTCCTAAAATGATTTACACTCGTCTTTTTCTCTTTATTCAGATTCGTACTTTTCCCTCGCCCTATTTATTAGATCTGTTATATGTCAAAAGTAAAACGAAAAGGCTTGCATTTGTGTCTGTGGTAATCACTTTAACAGTTGTATTTGGGTGTTGGGTATTGGAAATATTGAAAAGAATATGAGAAACATTGGAATTAATGGATCAAATTTGAGGACAGAAAGTCCAAATTTTATCCCATGGCTATCCCTACATCTGGACACAATCTTCAATAGAATCCCTCAGCCTTTGCCATTAATTCATCAAACACTTTTTATCCGGTCTAGATTCATTTTCTCTCTGTTCTCCCCCCCTCCCCCCTCCCAACCCTTTACATCAATTCTTTCATTGCACTTTTCATCCAGTCTACAAACAGAAAGGGGAGAGAGAGAGAGAGAACTGAGAAGGTGGAACACAGATTCTGATTTGTGATTGCAAGAATGTCAAAGCACAGAAGTTGCAGAGCTTAAGCAATTCATCAATTGCAGCAAGAGGGAAGAGTGAGAATAAAGAAAGGAGGACAAAGGGAGAAAGAGTGAGAGAGAAAGAAGAGGGAGAAAGGGTGAGAGAAGATGAAATGCTGAGTAGGATGCTAAGGTGGCCAAATAAGTGCCACATATATATAAAAATGCCACGCCATATGCTGCATAAGATGCCATATCATCTTTAATGGAGTTAATTAACAGCAACAACCTCTGGGATTTATTTGGAACTGTTAGGATCTATTCCAAGATATGGGACTTGAGTTCTATATCGGAAGTATAGGATTCTAATGTGAGGTTGAGAAGGAACCATGGGCTCTCCAACTTCATGAGCTAACTTTTGGGACATGGCTCTCCCAAAAGTTCCTTTTAGGAACGTTTTCAAAACTTAAGGATTTAATTGGAACAAAAAATACTTTTAAGACCAATATGAAACATTAAATATACTTCTAGCACGAAAATAGGGTTTTGACCAACGATATAAAGTGAGACTTCTTTTAAAAGAACAATAAGGATTTGTAGAAATAAAATTAACCTTGGTAGAAGAAAGTCTGGGCCTGTGGAGCATAGACATTAGGAGGATAGAGAGGACAACCTCCACCTGAAATAAATGATCCCGGTTGACTTGTTGTTTCCCTTGAATGACCCATGGTTGCAATATCCTTAGAGGAATTAGAAGAAATTGACCTCTCTGGTATTGATGAATGAAGCTGGCAAAAACGTAAAAGAGGTTATTTCTAAAGATATTAAATGTTATCAACACAAAAAGGACCAGAAGCACAGAGCACAATTAAGGGGCCAGAGATTCACCATTACCTGATCCTTCATTTTGTCTGGTTCAGCCGCTACCTCTTCTGCATCATTCAGTATGCTCAGTGACTTAGTACAGTCTTAGAAACATAGGCAGTGCAAATCATGACCATCAAACCTAAATTTGGAAATAGCAAAACTTGAAGCTATAACTACATGCACACAAATCCACATATGCAAACCTATGCAAACATGATGAATAAAAGAACGTAAATATATTATCAAGTATGAAGCAGGCATTTTTTCTTCTACCTCTAATTAAAAAAGAGAGAGAGATAGAGTATATCAGCAGTACACCATAGTGAGACCATAAACATTATCCTATCCCACAACATCTCCAAAGACAGAGAAACACCTTGAAAAATTCAAGCACTCCTCTCCAACCAAATACACCATAATTTTGCAAGTACAACACATTGCTACAGAGCTTTAGTCTCTTTTTTGCTGCCAAACCCTTTAAATCTTGTCAATAGAAAACTCTCTAGTGATTGAGGAAACACCTAGTGTTCTCCAAAAACTCCAAACAGCATACTGCACAAAAATCCAGCTACTCGACAGTTTAAAAAAATATGTGTAGCTGATTCTAAACTATTCATACAACAACAACAACAACAACAACAAAACCTTTTCCCACTAAGTGGGGTCGACTATATGGATCAATCGATGTCATAAACACCTATCGTAAATCATATTTTTAGACAAACCATTTAAATCTAAATCTCTCTTAATAATTTCTCCTATAGTTTTTCTTGGTCTTCCTCTATCTCTAATTATTGAATTATTCTCCATCTCATCTACTCTCCTAACTAGGGTTTCTATAGGTCTCCTCCCAACATAATCAAATCATCTAAATCTTAATTCTGCAATCTTTTCCACAATAGGTGCGACTTCTACCTTCTCTTTAATGCATTCATTTCTAATCCAATCTCGTTTAGTGTGTCCACTCATCCAACGCAACATTCTCATCTCTATAACATTGAACTTATTCTCTTGTTGAGTTTTTATTACCCAACACTCAATTCCATACAACATTGCAAGTCTTATAACTGTGCGGTAGAATTTATCCTTAAGTTTGAGTGGTACTCTTCTATCACAAATAACACCCGAAGCACTCCTTCACTTCATCCACCCCGCTTGAATCCTATGTTTTACATCTTCTTCTATTTCCTCGTTAGATTGTATGACGGATCCAAGATATTTAAATCGTGTGATTTGTGGTATAATATGTTTTCTAATTTTCACTTCTGCACTAGAAGTGGTGTGTCTTTTACTAAACTTACACTCCATATACTCCGTTTTACTTCTACTTAAACGAAATCCATAAGTTTCCAAAGCTAATCTCCACCTCTTCAACTTCTCATTCATTTTCGCTCTAGATTTTCCAACTAAGACAATATCGTCTGCAAAAAGCATACACCGTGGCGCCGACTCTTGGATATGTTTAGTAAGCACATTCAATACTAAAGTAAAAAAATAAGGGTTGAGAGTTGACCCTTGATATAGACCAATAGTTATCATAAAATCTTTTGTAACTCCACCTTTTGTTACTACACTAGTTGTAGACTTATCATACATATCTTGTATTGCTCGAATATAAGCTATACGAACTCCTTTTTTCTCCAAAACCTTCCATAGAACCTCTCTTGGTACTCTATCATATGCTTTTTCCAAATTGATAAACACCATGTGTAAATCTCGTTGATTCTCTCGATATCGCTCCATTAATTTTCGCAACAAATATTTGTTTCCATAGTTGACCTTTCTGGCATAAAACCAAATTAATTCTCTGTGACTTGGGTCTCTTTCCTTAATCTTCGCTCAATTACTCTTTCCCATAATTTCATAGTGTGGCTCATAAGCTTAATTCCTCTATAATTTGCACAATTTTGAATGTTCCCTTTACTCTTATAAATAGGAATTAAAGAACTTCTCCTCCACTCGTCTGGCATTCTCTTAGATCTCATAATTTCATTAAATAACTTTGTGAACCAACTTATGCCTTTCATTCCTAAACCCTTACATACTTCAATAGGTATATTATCCAGTCCAACTACTCTGTCACTCTCCATTAGCTTTAATGCTTCTTTTACCTCCGCCTCACAAATATTACGATAAAAAGTATAATTCTGATCCTCTTCTCTAGTGTCTAACTTATCCGATTGCAATGAAATCACGTGGCCTTCATTAAAAAGCCTATGAAAATTAACTCTTCCACCGTTCTCTGATATCTTGTTCCATGACCAAGACTTTCCTTTCTTCATCCTTAATGCATTTTACTTAGTCCACGTCTCTTGTCTTTCTTTCCCTACTTTTATCTAACTTGTAAATATTTTTTTCTCCAACTTTAGTACCTAACGATTGGTATAACCCATCGAATGCCCTCGATCTCGCTTCGCTCACTGCTTTCTTAGTGTCTTTCTTAACTACTTTATATTTCTCCCAATTTTCATTACTCTTACATAACGACCACACTTTATAACACTCCCTCTTAACTTTAACCTTATCTTGTACGCTTGCATCCCACCACTAAGATTCTTTATCTCTAGGTCCAAGACATTTTGATTCACCAAATATTTCCTTTGCCACCTTCCTAATCTCTTTCCATTCCATTCCACATATCGTTAGCACATTCTTGTATTTCCCAAGGTCTTTCCTCCACAATCCATCTCTGCAAATTCTTTTCTTTATCCTAGTTGCCAACACTTAGTCCTTAACATCCTATTTTCGCCTTTGCTTTTTACTCGTCTCCTAACTCATACATCCATAACCAAAACTCTATATTAAGTAGTTAAACTCTCTCCAGGTATAACTTTACAATCCATGCAAAGTTTTCTATCCAATTTTCTTATAAGAAAGAAATCAATTTAAGAACAAACTCTTCCACTTTTGTATATGATAAGATGTTCCTCATGCTTTCTAAAACAAGTGTTAGCTAATATAAGATCGAATATCAATGAAAAGTCTAAAATAGTTTTACCCTCTGCGTTTGCTTCCCTTATGCCATATCCTCCATGAACACCCTCGTAACCTGAAGATACATTTCTCACATGACCATTTAGATCCCCTCCTAGAAGAATCTTTTCTCCTAATGGTATTTCCTAACCTAAACATTCTAAATCTTCTTAGAAATTTACTTTGTAATATTCTTCTAATCCTACTTGTGGTGCATAAGTACTAATAACATTAAAAATTTTCTTTTTCACTACTGACTTTAATGCAATAATTCTATCTCCTAACTTTTTTATATCCACTATAACATTTTTCCAAAACTTATCTACAATTATACCTACCCCATTTCTAGATTTAGCCTTCCCAATATACCAAAGTTTAAAACTTGAAGTGTCTAATTCTTTCGCTTTTTCTCCTATCGATTTAGTTTCGTGTAAACACATAAAATTAATTTTCCTCCTAATCATAGTATCTACTATTTCCATTTACTTGCTTGTAAGTGTACTTATATTCTAAGTCCCAAAACGAATCCTACTCTCGTGAACTAACTTCTTTACCCATATTCATTCACGAAAATGTGAAAGCCCTTGCTTATTTTTCATTACATTCAGGCGACGATACAGCAGCTCTTACTCATTTGTCACTACACTCTAGCTATACAACGCATTACTTCCAGGCAACGACTTAGCATTACGTTTAATATATTGATTGTCCATGTCATAAAGATTCGACAAAGTTTTACGTTGGTTGTCGATTGCCTAACATAACCCTCCTCTTTTTTCCAAGCTTGAGACCGACTATGAAAAATAATTTGCATCAAAACTCGTCATAAGCAGATGACACAAATATAAGGGAAAATGACTGCAGGGCCTATGAACCTGCAACAAATCATCAGTATCAAAAGCCCATTTGGATGGGCTTTTCTTAAGAAAAAAAGTAATTTTTATCCCCAAAAAAAAGTATGCTTAGATGGGCTTCTTAACAAAAATAGAAGCACTAAAAAAGGTCAAAATTAATCTTTTATAGAAGCCAGATTTTCTGGCTTCCTTAGAAAGCACCTGCAAAAGTTGTTATATGAAAAATAAGGAAGCACCCTGTGACAAGTTTAGACAAAAATATCCTTTCAGTTTTCATAATGACTGAATTTACCCCTCTTTTAAGGGATCCATCGACACTGGCTCTTGTCTTTTTCTTCTTTTGCCATTTTTGTAATAGTACTCCTCTTCATGTTGTAAGTAAAGCCATTCAACCAGGTGTTGTGCAGCCACTACGATTGTTAAACAATTAAGACTTTTAGCTACTCTCTATTTTGTTTCTTGTTTTTGCTCCCTCTTCTCTTTCTTTTTTTTCCAATTGTCACCACTAGAGCATAAGTGCTATTCCATGGCTGTGTGCTCGTTCATGCCATCAGAGCATACATAAATTCTCTTCCCTGGCTGTAGGTCCATTGCTCTTTGTTTAGACGCTTCCTCTTTTGATACTTTACTTACTACTCTCTCAACATATTATTATCTAATTATTTAATTAGAGACTAATATTTTTAATAAATTTCTCAACATATTTGACAAAGAAAGGTTGTGTTATTTATGCATGTCGTATCTATAATTTTACAAGTAAAAGTACTTTTACAGTTGTTACATCCAAACAAATTTTGTAATTTGAAAAGTACTTTTTATTATTGTATCCAAATGTCACTGGGCTTTTACTATTTAAAAAAGTTCTAGTAGAAAGAGTTTTATCACAGAAGTACTTTTTTCAAAAGCCTATCTAAACAGGCCCTAATCTTATTTAGTAATGAGCACAAAAACATACAACTTAACCTTAGAGGGAACTATAGATTTCCAAATGCTTTTATCTAGAAAACTATTCCCTGTTTGGAGAATGGGGTAAAAATTGAAAGAATGATTTACATGAATAAACACGAGGAAACAGGGGTCCAAATTGTCCTATCTAGATCAGGTGAAAAAATGATGGTATCTAAAAGAAGCAAGAGGGATTGCAAATGTTAAATATCCCTATAATTTAGAATTCTTGAAAAATTTGGAAGTTACAAGACATTGAAGAACCCTGTAGAATACAAAAGGGTTAAACAAATACTTTATGCAACGAATAATGATTATAAATGTGGAGGAATGCCTCTGTAAAAGAAATATCTCCCAACCAAATATCCTCCCAAAATCTTATACGAGATCCATCACCAAAACTTAAAGAAACAAAAAGGGTCAAAGGAATCATAACACTGAGAAATAAATTTCTATGGACTCCCGTGAGTACCGTGAGTAGCTGGGAGTGCCAAGTTGGCACCCCACCCATTCTGATTTAAAATATACTCAGTGCGAATTACCTGATGCCAACGAAGAAGTCTCTTGAGAAAAATGCCATAGCCATTTACCCACCAAAGCAAGGCACTTTGCCACCAAATTTCCTAGACCCAATCCTTTTGGTCTACAACAAATTTCCCATCCTACAAGGTGATTCTTTTTCAAATCTCCAGTAGCAGACCAGAGAAAATCCTGCATAATTTTCTCTAATCTCTATGCCACACCTATATAGATAAGGAAAGAGGGAAAGATAGTAAAGGATAATGCTAGACAAACAAGAGTGAATAAGGGTAATCTGACCACCTCACCACCCAAAGAAGAGCACCCTTGCAATTATCCAACAGTTTGGAAACTTTCTGAATCACAACATCCCACAAAGATATATCCTTTGAGTTTCCTCCTAAAGGAAAACCCAAATAGAGGCCACTGAAGAATTAGACAACCAGCCATGGGGGAAAAGGTCCAGTGATCCTCAACAGACACATGAAGACCTGCCACACCACTCTTTGCCAAATTAATCTTAAGCCCAGAGGTAACCTCAAAAACCTGAAGAATCAATAAGCTTACAATAATGCTCAAAAGAATGAACACATTAAAATGAAGGATCATGGACCCCCAAAAAAAAAATTACAATAAGATGTATGACTCTTCCCCTTTTAGTCTTCCCTTGCTGTGGACAATTTAAGGCAATAATTAGATTGGAAGATATGAAGGTAGACAGCATAATAAACAGAGTATATATTAACAAACGTAGGCTGTGGGATCAAAAACAAAGCAAATGCTTGCTAAGAGCATCATCTATTCTAATTTTCTCTTAATGAAAATTCTTCCCCACCCCTCTCCTTCCCCCACCAGTTGCTCCCTCCAACCCCACTTTAATTAGCACACAGATAAAACTAAGTGTAGCTTAAATATCACAATATGTTAAGGTATATAATTATATTATTGACAGGCTTTCACTTAACAGCTTAAAATTTTTAGTTGAAGTAATCTATGACACAACGATATTAGAAAGATAGAAATTTTATAAACTGACAAACTAATAGGAGCATTGGCAACTGGATGATGCTTTACTGAAACTAAGATAGTTTCATCAGGGATTCAATTATCCATTCATACTCATACCTTTTTCTTTTCTAATACATGAGATTAAGCATATAATCAATATTTAGCAGCAAACACTCAAAATACATGATACATAAACTTTTATAGTATCACTAATTGCACGGAACCGAACCAACATTTTTCCTATCATTCCTATGTTACTCAAGGACTACTCAAAGGATGCCCAAATATATTTTGAAGTGTTTGTGACACGCAGAACAAGTAAGGGTATTCAGACAGCTCAACACTTGCTATACTACATAAGTAACTCTGAACACAAACAGTGATCCATGAGAAATTCAAACCGGACGAAGAATTTAAGTTTCTAACCCAACAAAATACCCAGAACCCAGATCTGAAAACAAGACATCGAACACAACCTAAACGAGAGTTCAGCTAAAGAATTATCCGGTCCCCAAAAAAAAAATCCGACGAATCTCCAGCTTTTTAGATATTCACAAGAAAGCTTTGCGCTTATTCTTTCCAAGTAATCAGCAACAAAGCACTAAAACGAGAAAAACTCTACCCAATTCTTCAACAATTATAAAGCTTTCTCCACATAATCTCATGCAAGGAGTTCAATTTAGGCAGATTCATTGACTTCATGCAGAAATAACGTAAATAAAATCACAAGAAATGAGCTTCAGGAAGGTCAAAATCAAAATTTGATGACAGTTGTATGAAATAAATGAAAGAGAAAAGCCTCGTCTACGTACCGGTCGCGCGATCCGGACCCTTTGGTTGGGTTGCCGCCATGAATCTGGAGAGGAAAGATCTTCAACCCGCACGAGGATCTCCGCAAAAAAGGAGATAAACATAAACACCTATCTATTCATCAAGTTTCCTCGTATGTTTCGATTTTAGTTCCATTTAAGTTATTGGATTTGGTTATTTCGTTTGTAAATTGTAATTGCTTTTGTGATAAAATCAAATTTAAGGCCCTTTGAGGCTTTTTTTTGTTTTATCTCCAACATAAATTATGAATTTATATTTGATTAAAATTTTTAAAAATATTAAAAAATGTTTTTAAAAAGTTTTAAATTTAATATGTTTTTAGTATAAACCTATAATGGTGTTTTACTATAATATTAAAATATAAATCATAATCCAACTAAAATACTTAAATATAAGTGCTAAACCTAATAAAATAATAAAATAGATAAGAATGAAATCTGATAACTCTTATTTTATCTTAAACTAGTTCACGGTTCCTATAGGAAGTTCAAATTTGACATCAACTTAGTATGTTATAGTTTACAGTGGTTATCAAATATCAAAGAATACAATTTCAACTACCTATTCAAAAGGGACAATTTTACCACGGCTAAACTAACATATTATTTGAAATTCATGACTGACAATTTTGATAATACTTGACTTTGGTAATGCTATTTATAGCTTTTAGGAATGCATTTCCAATAAAAGGGGATGACTATATTAAAACTAAAGAATATCTTGAATATTTTAATAGTCACCTTATAACTGAAAAGACGACATTTATTCTTCTTCGCCAACATAGTGATCATCCCTGTGCAAGTAAAAATATGATTATATTCATTTGTTACTAATGGATAAAATTAAATAAATAGCAACATGTATAAATTGATCATCAAAAATAATTGAAACTCTAGTTGTTTCAAATTAAACTACATAGATTCTTACTGTAAGAATATGATGAAAATTAATAATTAAAAAATGTAAATCACCTTATAAATTATTAAAAATTTTCTTGTACACAATATTAATAGCATTGCTTGAACTTTTACCTTTATTGTCCAATATTGAAATCTTTAATCCATTTTTGCTTCGAACCCTTGAAATTATTACATATAGTTGTCTATGAGTGAAAGTAAGAGTGGAAAGATATAATCTAACATTTGACAACAATTGGCCTTGACTCTTGTTGATATTGATAGACATGGCAAAATAAAGTGTCAACGGAAATTGTTTTCATTGTATATTAAAAGGTTGTTGGAAATTAGATAGAATTAATATCAACCTAAGAATGAATACCTTATGACTAATATTATTATTTGAAATAGCTTGTGCTTCAATCACATGATTTTCCAATTGAGTAACAATTAACCTAGTCCTATTACATAATTCTTTTGACTTGTTAATATTTTTCAATAACATTATTGGAGCACTAACTTTTAACTTTAAAGTATGATTGGGCATGCCCAAAATTCAAATCCCATTTAAATTTTCTATAATATAAATATCATCTATAAAATCAATATTTACATTTGCCTTGTAAATACGATCAAAATTGAGTTACATTTTTTCATCACCTAGCATCAAGGATAACATGTACTTATTCACAATATCAACATTATGTAAAGTTGGCATTAGAATCGTCATTTCTCAAAAATAAACATGATTATTAATATTTTTCAAGAAATTATGATATGCACTTTGAACAACTACAAAAATTGGATCATCGTCAAATCTTACAATAAGATTATCTAAAATTTCAACAATATTGTGACCATTATTATCATTGTTTGTCAATCTTTCTCCAATACTTAAAATCCATTTTGAGAATTCATTCATCTCTGTTTCACTATTATGTACACTACAAGATTGCAATCTCATATTTTTTGTCAATGTCATCACCTTGCAAAAATCTCAAATATAAGAAGAATTTATTGTGAAAGAAACAATATCTTGCCTTGAGCCTTGAGCCTTTTGCAATCATAGGAAGAATTTGCCTAAAATTACCTCCCAATACAAGAACTTTATTGTTGAATAGTTGTGACTAATTGATCATATTAGTGAATCTCATTATATCTCTCAATATTCTATCTAAAGCCTCAAAACAAATTTTATGTCATCAGTGATTCACCCCATATAATCAATTTAGTGTTAACAATTAATTTAGGAAGGTATATACCTTGCTTGATATTGCAAATAGATTCTTCATTGATATCTAATGGTATTAAAAATCTTGAATAAGTTGTCCTCCCACCAAAAAGCAAAAGTGATACAATTATATTAGAAGCGACATTCAATATAATCATAGCTTTTTCATGCATATATGAGGACAAGGTCTTCTAAATAAATATTTTACTTGTTCCACAATATCTATACACAAAATAAACATCTCATTTACTAGAAAGTATTGCATTTGTAACCTTTTTATAAATATTTTTTGGTTCATCGGTAAGTAATGATGTTAGTAACAATAAGTCTTATGCCAATTTGACTCTATCATAATTAAGTTTTTCCATTATAAGTTTGTTTTATCGACATTGAGCTTCACTTAGATGTGACACGGATTCAAACTCTATTAATTTCCTACCATTGCTTTACAAAATCTTATCTGTTTCAATAAGAACATAATTTTAACTCATTATCAAAAAGTAGCAAATCTTTTAAAATTTGTAAATGTGCATAAGTACTATAAACCATATACACTATGAATGTTAATAAAATATTATATTAAAAAGCCTAAATGCCTTAATAAACAATAAGATGATGTATGAAAATACTAACCATGATGTCCAAGTAATGATCTTTGCTTGTACAAAATGTCACTAGATAAACATTGCCAAGTTTTCTCCTAAACAAATTCATATCTTGATAATGAGTTTGAGAATAAAAGTGTGCAAAATAACCTTCTCAAGTAATCGGGTGTACCCTATTGGCTTGCTTCTTCAATGCCATCATTATACTTTTTATCATCATCTAATAAACCTATTGCATAACGCATCTCTTTATATGAACAATAAAGAACTCCATTCACTATTCTTAAATCTTTATAAGATGTAGGTCCTTTCATAATATTAAGCAACGTACATAGATAGTAAATTTCACTGCTACTAGGGGTTATAATATAGTCAACCAATGGTGGATCCAGATTTTTTAAGAAGCCACACTCTTGAACTTGTTTAGTAAACAAAATATAGTGGAAATCCAGCATAAGTTAGATTCTTGACTTTAGTACATATTTTATTCCCATCCATCCAGGCAAAAAACATAGTTTTTTATGAGTTTTGCAATATACAACTAAATCAATATCTTCATCATCTTAAAAGACAATACATGGCTGATTTGACAAATGAAAAGACAATTGTTCTACGATAGGATTTCTATAATTTATGTCAAAACCATTTATTCTCCATATGGATTCATAAGGAGATAATCATAAAACATTTTTACCTCATCTATGACTCCATTAGTTTGAAGATCTTTGGATGCACTAAAAAATGTCACAATCACTTTATCATGTCCCTTGTTGATGTGTTTGACCAAAAATTAATAGATCTAGATTAATTATACCATTCAACATTAATATATGCCTTGTACTTCATCAATAAATCTGGATTATATAGAATTACATACCTATTGTCAAGTGAAATCCAACCCTTCTTGATCATAGCACCATTATTTGATTGCTTGTGATGTAGGAAACCATTTTTATCTATAGAAGTGGATAAGTTAAATGCTTTAGGAAAATGTTTCAAGCACTTTCCACCTACCATGTAAGGTGAGTTTTGATTTGCATCTCTATATGAATTATCCATCATGAAATTACTTATTGCTTCATATAACTTGAGAAACTTGGACTTATTAGGGATTTTAGTTGATATAATCTTATCAATGTTTGTTGGGTTAAAGCATTTGTTACAATGTGTAAGAAATAGAAGAATGTGAGCATTTGGCAGTTCCCTTTTTTGAAATTTAATTACAAATGTCTACAAAAAAAATTAATATGGAGTAGTAAGGTATGTAAAATAAATAATAATCATTAAGATATAATAATATATTGAATTTAGATTACCTGCAATTACATGAATAAGATGCTTCTTCTTTTTTAGATCCTTCACCACCTAGTCAAGTTTAACCTTAAAAACTTGATAGATGATATCAAGCTTATTTTCTAGTTTTAAATAATTCATTTTCAAAAAGCACGTAATTTCTAGTCACTTAAAGTTACATGTAAAAGTAATGAATAAGTTGGGATAACTAGCCCACATACAAATAGCTAGTACATCTTGCTAGTTTTGGATAATATATCATACACCACCAGTAAATAAAAATGGAAGAATAATATGTTTGCCCAATGATGATGGTTCTATTTCACCTTTAAGAATAGCCTCTGCCAACCCTTTATATAAATCTACTCTTAAGTTTTTTTGGTGAGTTTTTATATACAATAACTTTAACAATTCAATCATAGTATATTCATCAACAATAAACTATTAGAATAACTTGCTTGAACTAACAATAGTTTGAGGCTCATTATCACGATTTTGAATTCTAAAGGCAAAAAATTGTCTCATAATGAGTCTTTTTCTACGTGTAGAAGGATTTATATTTACATCACTTAGTGCAACGTCATATTTATAGCCATCCTCATCATATGGAAATAATAATAAATATTGTATTGGAAGGTATATTGGATGTGATTCATTTATTCTTTGGAGCAATCCTGATTTGTATTGCATAATAATATCCCTTTCATGCCCAGAGGAACCAATATCACTAACAATTAAAGCAACAACGCTAGAACATGTTGGCAAGTTGTATGTTCTACCATCTTGTTCTTTTTGTGAATTATTGGCTCGTTTAGTACATAAAAAATTAGGTATGGAAAGGAAAAGAAAAAGGAAAAATATAATTTTGTAGATAGAAAATACTTATAATACCTTTACTTTCAATGATTGAATAATGATTAATAAATAATATTAAATAATAGTTGAATAATAATTATAAGAGTAAAATTATAATTCTCCCCAACTTTCACTTTACATTTCATTTTACACAAGGATACCAAACAGGCATTAATGTGATCTTTATATCTTTAGTTTTAGCACTATCAAGAATGTCCTTTGCCATCTAAAATTTTGCGCCAATGGATTTAAGGCATCTAACATTGATTTCAACTTTGCCACGATCTCTTTGTTTATCACTTCGTTATCATGGGAACTAGGAAAAACATAAGTGAATATTACTTGTCAATACAAATAACATTTTTTAACTGGTATGCAAAACTTAGATAAACTAAACTAACATGTCTGATCGTTGAAATCCTATTTGTGATTTCATTATCGATATAAAAAATATACAGTGAGCAAATTTTGGCATCGCATCTTGATGAAGAAGTAAGCTACCAATCAGGTGCAAGTTTTGACCACGTAATTTGTACACATATGGAGCACGACCACTGTTAATTTGCCTACCGACTTTACCACCCATAAAAGTGAAAGCAAATATCATATTGTAACATATTATATTATTTTGAAAGTGGTTGCTCTTTGCATCTCTGTCATGTAACAATTTGTCTAAAATGTATGGTGGTTCTTTTCACAATGTCAATTCAACTTTTCCTTGTATACAACATAATGAGAATTTTGGGTTTCTGGATTTTATATATTTTCTGCACCTTCCTTCATACCATATTTATGCATTATAGTGTTGACACAAGTATAAAGGATCTCCTACGTCCCAATAATATGTCAAATATGCCTAAAATAAGTTGGAAACTGTAAGTTTATATGGTATTCTACCCAAAAAGAAAAAACGATGCATATATAGTGAAGTGGGGAAAAAATCGGTAGAATAGTAAATGTTACTTACAGTAATATTATCGATTAGGAATTGTTCACATTGTTTTCCATTTCATATATATATATATGGCAATTTATCATATCAGATATCTATCCGAATAATTAAATTGAAAATGTATGAAATTACATTGATGAAATTATTAAGGGCTTTGTTATTAGATCATTATATTTTTAATTAAAAATATTTAAATATTTTTATATTCATAGACAAAATAAGTTTCGTATGTGTGTTGGAAATTCTAAGTTTTATATGGTATTCTATAAAAAAAATTACTATCATATATACCAAGGAAAAAAAATGAATATAATGTAGGGGAAAATATTCAGAATAGTAAAGAGTTCAATAACATTATTAATTAGGAGCCATTCACATTATCCTCCATTTTACAAATGTAAATATATATATATGTATATATGTATGTATATATGGGGCAGCTTATGAGAGGTATATCTAACTGAGTAAATCTAAAAGAATACGAAATAATAGTAAATGCACTAAAAATACAGTGTACCTTGTTCCCATATTTGAATGTTCTCGTTAACAAAAATGTTATCATCAGTTGCTATTGAAATGGTAAAAGGACTCCCATTCGTTTGGACAAAGTTATCTGCAGTTATGGATTATTAAAATTTGTAAATATAATTATAACATAATTTCCAAACGTAGCAAATAAAATCATTTGCGATCAATACACAAATAATGTATTCACATTATTTTCAATTTTATATCAATATATATATAGCAATTTACTAGATGTCCATCCAAAAAAAATATTTAATTTTTTTTATATTGATGGACAAAATAAGTTTTTTATGTGAGTTGGAAATTGCAACAATTATACGGTATTCTGTTAAAAAAAATGAATGCTACATATACCAAGGGAATAAATGAACATGTAACTAAATCTATGTTTTGGAAACTAGACCAGACTACTTGATTTAATTAGTTAAACTAGAAATCGATCTCTAATATGATTTGGTTAGTATTGAAAATTGACTAGCATCAGAACTAGTTAAAAATTGATGAAACTGGTAGGGTTAGTGATTGAACCAATTTGAAAAATATGTGATCCAAGAAATAGATTTAAGTTCAAATACACAATGCTCTATTAAATGTTAAGTTTTTTTGTCATCTGAATTACAGATCTCCTCAATAATATTATACATTTTTTAATATATATAAACATTGCATTGAAATAATATAATGAATAATTATATATATCATATATAATATATAAAAACATCTAAACTAATATATATACTATTTATAACTATATTTTAAATTTGGTTAATTTTTTTCACTTGATAAATTATTTTTTTTAATTTATAATTTTTAAACCCTTTGCTTTTTAATGATAAGAGGAATTTTAATATAATTTAAAAATTCTAAAAATTTATTTTAATTATGAGTAATTTTTATTTTTCAATTAAAAAATAATTTCTCAGATATTTTAAAAAACAAAAAATTAGTAATTAAATATTTAAAATTTATTAATATTTATTGGTTATATCAAAATTTTAACATATAATATTTAATATATATATATATATATATATAATTATCACTAGTTTAATTATGATTCAACCATAGTTATATTATTAAACCATGAATTAGTATCTTCATCATTTTAATAACTAATCTGATTTTAAAAACATTAAATTAAATAACAAATATTGGACAAAAATATTCAAAACATTCATATGAAAGAATATATACAACCATAGTTGTATATACAGCAGCTTAATAGAGGTCTATCTAAATGAGTAAATCTAAAAGAATATGAAAGAATGGTAAATGCACTAAAAATAGGGTATAGCTTGTTCTGATATTTGAATGTTCTCGTCAATGGAAATGGTATCATCATTTGCTAATGAAATGGTAAAAGGAGTTTTATTAGAGTGAACAGTATTATCCATAGATATTGAATAATAAAATTTGTAAATATAATTATAGCACAATTTGAAAATGTAGTAAATAAATCATTTACCATCAATACACACCTACTAATATTTGGGTTAAAAAACTTAAATCATTATTGATTTCTGTTGCATTTGAACCTAACTGTTCCTTGTTATAAGATTCATTGGGAAGATGATATATTTGTCCTGCCAACAATTTGCTACTACAAAGTGTTATAGTTTCAATATTTAATGTAGAAGAAAAATATCAAATTACTTTATCTTGAGAAGCCAATTATGGAATAAATTAAAAATTCCTCATACAAGCCTGTATGTCTTGCAGTGAATGATGGTGAAGCACTCCAATCATTGTTCATTTGACTTTGAATATATATCAATACTACTTTTCTCTCCGCTAAACAAAAGCTTTGATGTGTTTGAACTACTAACTCCACGTGCTTTTTTTTGTAGCAATATTTGCTGCATGGATAGTAAATAACAAAATCAATTAATTATTATATGAGGGAATAGCATTTCTATTTCATTGCAGCATTTTCTGTCTCACCGTTTGTGATATCAGACAAAGCAGAAACTAAGCATGCTTGATTTAATACAGTAGAGTCAGACCTTGGACAACATGATATGCATGATTGTACACTATCTAGAGAAATAAGTTTATATCATATTACCAAACATATCTTTAAAACAGGATATATTGTAAATAGGTATTAAAAAAATTAATGAATGCACCAAATAAGCGTACAAGTCAAACCCTATTGAAATAGGATTTAATCTTCTAGAAATACTGTGAACACAATTTTCATCCTCCCATATCACTGGCGCATATACGCTGGCACGTTTCTTTCTGGATGGAGTCATATCGTACACAGTTATGGAATGCAGGGTCGAAGTTTTAGACAAAACTTTAAGGGAAGTCTTGCTACATTTAAATAGAATGTGTTGATACAAGATAAATAATATAAATATTCAATGATCAATAAGAGTTAGATGCATGAACGAGAAGAAGCATCCAACAGTAGAGAAAATGTGCTACCAAAATCAAAGAAAAGATAAACCATGATTATGATTTCCAACTAAAAGCAACAATTTTCAGGTGAAAAAAAAAAGGTCAAATCATTACTCCAAGCATGTAGGGACGCAAGGGAAGATGCCTTATGGTCAGAAGGTACACATCACCCGTGAGCCATTCTTCATTAATGTTGCCTAGTAGACACGAATTTCCTTGACACCACTCATGACATACTTCATATTATATTAAAAAAATAAAAAGGCTAATACTACATGTTTGAAAAATAACTAAACTACATATATAGTCTTATTAAAAATACACATACTTCATTTTTAATTTCAAAATATATACATCTCATTTTTTTAATATATATAGACGTTCTTCAAAATAAAATTTTTAGTACAATTTAGTTCAATTTAATATTTTTCTTATTCAAATGACATCTAGTAACCTAAACATTTTTTTAGCTAAAGTTTATAACAAGAAAATCAACCCTTTTGTTTTTATTTCTATATATTTAAAAACAAAAATTTATTTTTAGATGGTATTACGTATATAATTGTGTTTCAATTAAGAACCTACACACTAAAAAAAAAGTCACACATACAGATCGAATATCATGCAAATGTGGGAATTCATAAAATTCAAAGGCTCAGTGACTTCTTTTTCCACATACTGTTGCAGCAAGGGTCCGTCTTGCTAGGCATGAATCCGTATCATTGCATATAAAATTTTCTTACTTAACTATTTTAATGCATATATATATATATGAAGTTAAATGCATGTATAAGTATTAAAGTACGCACATATCTCTGTATGTTACATGCAAAGTACATAATTTAATGAAAATAATATGCGAAGTTAGATTTCTTGTTCAAATAACTATTTTTATACACCATAAACATTTGAAAAGACTTATGTTTGATATACTTAGAAGCATTAAATGTTATCATTCACCATAATAATTTTGGTAGTTTATAATAGAATAAGTCTAGAACAAATCTTTTTTGTTCATAATTACTAATTCTGGCTTCATGATAATATTGCTGATATTCACAAATATACTGATTTAGAATCTTTGGTTCTAGTGAGCATATTTCTATTTGATGTAATTTTTCTATTGCTCGATTTATTTTTGTTCTTTCATTTGCTCCTACACTTCTTCTTATAAATTCATTTTGTAGTATATTCGTTCAATCAGATGGGTTTGATCCTCATCTTCTTCGTGGTACTGATTAAATGTACTATTATTTGTCGGAGATTGCTCCATTGCTATACAATTAGAGGTTAGCAATTAATCAGATAATAGTAGCAATTAATCAGATAAACTTTCATGACATAGTAATAATTTGGATAGCTCGTCTTTTAGTTCTTTCTGTGTTTTTCTTTCAATCCATTCTTTTTGTTTTTGAATTTTACTCTTATTATATCTTTTTTGATAATGATAGTTACAATAATTACTTTTAGGGTATAATGATTTTAGAGGACATCTCCATTTTAGAATGCTATGTTTATTATGGGATTTTCGAGTGCATCTATAGGGACTTCCTGATATTAAATCATGAACATTAAATTCGGCATTTTTATATTGTTCTTTTATGGATTTAGGATTTGTTATCTCATTCTTTTTTCTGGGAATTATTAAATTTTCTGTATTCTGATTCCGTTTTCTAGGAAACTTCTTTTCTTTTTTAAGGTTTTTGGGAATCCTAATTCTGTAATTTCTACATTTCCTATTTCTAATTCGTCCCATAATTTTTGAAATTCTTCAAAGTCTATTTGAGTAAATTCTTCAAAGTTTTCTAATTTCTTAAAGGAATCTTCTAATAATTCTGTTTTCAAGTCTTGCTGGTTTTCTTGTTCTAATTCCTTCCATATTCTATCAAATTTTTCTTGGTTCTATTCTTGAATATTATATTTTTCAATATTTGAAAGAGCAAGAAAACCAACAAGACTTGAAAACAAAATTATTAGAAGATTCCTTTAAGAAATTAGAAAACTTTAAAGAATTTACTCAAATAGACTTTGAAGAATTTCAAAAATTATGGGACGAATTAGAAATAGGAAATGTAGAAATTACAGAATTAGGATTCCCAAAAACCTTAAAAAAGAAAAGAAGTTTTCCTAGAAAACGGAATCAGAATACAGAAAATTTAATAATTCCCAGAAAAAAGAATGAGATAACAAATCCTAAATCCATAAAAGAACAATATAAAAATGCCGAATTTAATGTTCATGATTTAATATCAGGAAGTCCCTATAGATGCACTCGAAAATCCCATAATAAACATAGCATTCTAAAATGGAGATGTCCTCTAAAATCATTATACCCTAAAAGTAATTATTGTAACTATCATTATCAAAAAAGATATAATAAGAGTAAAATTCAAAAACAAAAAGAATGGATTGAAAGAAAAACACAAAAAGAACTAAAAGACGAGCTATCCAAATTATTACTATGTCATGAAAGTTTATCTGATTAATTGCTACTATTATCTGATTAATTGCTAACCTCTAATTGTATAGCAATGGAGCAATCTCCGACAAATAATAGTACATTTAATCAGTACCACGAAGAAGATGAGGATCAAACCCATCTGATTGAACGAATAAGTACCCTCGAACTTCGAGTGAATTCCCTCGAATTGAATATCAGTATTCTGTCATCACAGATGACAAGCCAAGTAAATACTCTGAGTAATACGATTAATTATCTTACTCAAACCGTGGGTAACATCAGTTCTTATGTTGATGAATTACAAACACGAATAATTATCCTTAAAAAAAAAAAAAGTAATGGGTCATTCACCCAGTCCAATCCAAAGTCCGACCCAAACACCACTATCAAATAAAGAAGAATATTTGCAGAATAAGGTAATGGCAGGCTAAACCCTTTGCTCAGAAGCTAAGTAGTAGTATTTCCCATTATCATTCATAATATGTTGAGTTCTTTACAATTTGTTGATATATGTCCTAATTTTCCACAGTTATAACATTGACATCTTTCAGGGTATTTTTGATAATTTATTTTTCGTTGTCCTTTTTTATAATAGGTTCTAGGAATAAATGGTTTCCTTGTTCCTTGAAATCTAGATTTTGGGTATTTTCTAAATCTATATTCTTGGCGTCTATGAGGTTGTTTCTTTAGATAGTTTCTTCTTTGGTAATTTCTTGGTGGGTGACATCCCCATCTATGAGGTGTCTCATAATGTCCACATTGGAGGGTTAATCTATTATTTTGATAATATTTGATCATTCTCCAAGCTTCTTTACATTTATTTGAGAAATATTCTCTTAAATAATCTTCTCTTCTTCCCATAGTGTCTACATATGGCATTAAATTTTCATTGTCCTTAAAAGCTTTTCTATAATCAGTTATGATTGATTCGGATAATAATTTTGGTAGTTTATAATAGAATAAGTCTAGATAGAATCTTTTTTGTTCATAATTACTAATTCTGGCTTCATGATAATATTGCTGATATTCACAAATATACTGATTTAGAATCTTTGGTTCTAGTGAGCATATTTCTATTTGATGTAATTTTTCTATTGCTCGATTTATTTTTGTTCTTTCATTTGATGCTTGATACAGTTCGTACTTGTTGTCTAAATTCTTCGGTCTGGCCTTTCCACCATTCCATTACATTTCCTATAAAGCTGGTTTCGATTATTAAAATGGCTGATTGAGTGCTAGATGATCTATTTACTAGAGCTATTAATTGTGATTTTGTCCATTCTTCTAATCTTTTTTCTTTATCCAGGTTACAATTTAAATCTAACCAAATTCCTGAGTTCGGGATTGGTCTAGTTTCATATTATTCCAATGGAGGGGGTATAAATGTACTATTTCTAGTGGGAGTATATATGGCTTCGAACATAAATTCAGTATTATTTTTTATAGGTTATTTATGTCTTAATTCTTCGGTCTTGTTGTATTGATTCTAAACTTATTTCTTCTTGACTCATTTGTTGTTCGATTTCATCATACTCGCTTTCTATTCTTAACATATTTATCGAGTTTTCCTGTGGAGATTGTTTTATTTGTGGAATGCATGGTAGAAATTTTATTTCTTCATATTCTATTTGATCCATTTTTTTCATAAATTCTAATCTTTCCTTATTTAGTTTTTGACTTTCCTCGGGTGTTATATAATCTGACTTAGGGGAGTTTTCTAAGGATCTTTTTTGTATTTGTTCATATATAGTCCATAGGTTACTATTAATTATTTTTTGTCCATGTTTTAATTCTTCAACTCTAATTCTAGTTTCTTGTGTTTGTTCATTTATAGGTTTCATGAAAATAATATGCGAAGTTAGATTTCTTGTTCAAATAACTATTTTTATACACCATAAACATTTGAAAAGACTTATGTTTGATATACTTAGAAGCATTAAATGTTATCATTCACCATAAACTTTGAAAGGATTTATGTTTGATATATGTAGAAGCATTAAATACTATTGTGATTGGTATCATCAAAAAAATTCTAAAATCTAATAACTCTCAATATTTAGCTATGTTAAATTTTATATGACATGAATTATACTTTATTAATATTTTATTATGATAGTAATTATAAATATTTTAAATATTATAGTATATCATGCTTAGTCTTTTAAATATAGAATCATATCTAAAATACCGTTTAAACCCCATTGACTTTGAAAAGATGACATGAAAGAAGAATCAACGGTTGAAATTGTAATTTTCAACACTCTAATTTAAATGATGATGGTGTACCTCAACTGCTGATGCTACTTGTATGAAGGAGAATTATTTTCCTTGTTAAGTGTACTTGAAGTGATAACTTGGGCTGTTCATTGTATTATTAGAGCAGATTTTTCTTATGTAGGACTAACTTTGACTATTGATCATTATTAGAAAATGTAGCAGCAAAATTTTTCTTATGTAGGAGTTACTACTTAAGATACTGTATTGGATTGCGGTAAAAATAACAATCCTACATGTACTATTCAAAGCAAAACTTGACCAGGTGATAAAGGAATCCATAACAAATGTGAAAATTCAAATGTAGATATAAGTTACTTCTGCATAAGAAAACTCATGAGATGAACCCAAAAAAAAAATCCAGATTTGAATTTCTTCCCACACGCACAGAGACCCGTGGCTGAGGCTACACGACCCGTGGCAAAAAGTATAACTTGCCATTAACCCGTGTGGGAGGAAAGACGATCCGTGGTAGATCCATAATTTCCTCACACACAAACACGGGCCCGTGGCACTAAAGGTATATATGTTTAGATTGATATTTTTATATTTATAATTTATATTAAACTTAATATATATTTGACTTGATAATTCAGTATATATTTATGATTTAGATTTATAGTATAGTATATCTATATACATGGATTAAAATAGTTAATATACATATAATTTAATCAATAAATTATTGAAGATATGCAATTTATACATATAATTTACACATGCATTAAAATAGTTAATTGACATATATATCTTCATTGTTATAATTTATATTAGAAATTATAAATATTTAATATATAAAATTTTTGATTATATGTTTAAATATAAGATATATTATTTAAATATCAATTTACACCATTTACTTTGAATAAAAAAAGTGAAGCTACCTAATTTCATAATTCCAGAAGCAGCAGGTTTTCAAATTTGCGAAATAACTACTCTGAAAGTTGCACTTTAATTTGTTAATAAATAACCATATGAATCATCCTTCGCTAATCATGACTTGCAAGATGAAATCGCAATCAATAAAATTTGTGCTGCAAACCCCCAAAAATTCATGCAAGATGGAGTATACACGCAATCCAAGACATTTATTAACTCTTAATAGAAAATTTGCTAGTTCACGGCCAAAGGCTACATTCGGTATAGCATGTATGAAGTATCACTCTTCACTTCTCTTCTAAGCCATGTACAACACGATCCCCATTAAATATTTTAGGCCTAAAATTCGGCTTAATCGTACATCATCATGACCTGCGTATTCACTATTCAAGACAAAAAAAAAAATCCTAAACACACTGTTGAAAAAAATAACGATGGGTAAATTACATATGCTTACCTATTTTGAGTACACGATGCATATGATTACCTATCTCTATACCCTTGACTCCGAGCCAACAATAATTGAAGCACAAAAATAATCATATGCATTAAATATCATTAATATATCAAATAAATCATAAAAACATAGTAGGAATATCAACTCCAAATTACACTCCAATACCAAACTAATTATTCAAAGTAACATAAATTATAGAAATATAGTCCATACAACATCACAATGCCAAAATGCCACATGACATAACGCTAAAAATTCTACAGATGAGAAAGATACGTTAATGTCATTACATAATTTAACGAAAGGGCCATAAAACAACACAAAACCTTGTAAAACTAAGATTTTCACAGGCGAGGCTGACGAAGATGAACGACCAAAGAATGACCAATACAACATCCAAAACAGACACAGCAAAAACAACTTTAATGGTTAATCTTTATGAAGCTTGGCCCATAACCAATAGAATTCATTATCAATCTGCCTGTTGGAATAATGCCACTGTAAGATTCTCATGTTATACTTGTTAAGAAAGTGCCTGCAATACAGCTCCCCACCATTGATGGCCTCATTTACAGTGCCCATTGTCAAAATAAGAATATCATCAATAATATATAGCGACTCATAAAATCTAGGAATTGAATATAATTGTATAGCACGAGTCCAAGTGTAAGCATCAAAACTGATCATGTTGCAAATCCACAAGTCAAGGTTGTATGGCCTCTCATAATCCATGCTATAGCTGGATGACCTTTATAAGTTGCATTCTGTCCCTTTCATTTGCTACCATCATCTACTTATTTAATCTCTGGTATAGTCATAGAATTGAGCATTATATCTAGTGTGATCCAATTAATCTACTAATTTTTTTAACCATTGGTATCAAAGCCAAAAGTTTTAATATTATTCTGTGTGAAAATTTTTTTCACTTCTAATTCATTTATTGTATCTATATAACAATTTGGATTTTGAATCTTAATACAAGCTTGATCTGTAATGAAAGAAATCTTAGTTTAAAAATTTGCTATTGTTCATATATGTGCCATATACTTTATTTAAAATTTGGTTTCTTTTTTTATGCAAACTTATGAATTGCTTGCCCATGATTCTTGTTATTCACACATATAAGAGTTTAATTTTATCTGTTACTAGATTTTGCTATACCATAATAATAATAATAATAAAGAGATTTAAGACTCTAAAATTTGAATCTATGTATGGCTAGTTTTTTGAATTTATATAAATTAACATAGAACTTTGATCTTCTTTTAACAGTTCTAATCTAATCTACTTCATGATTCTTAGCTCTATTATATTGGTTTTTTGAAGAATAAAATTTTAAACCCATTTATGTATTGAATCTTTGTAAAAATTTTGAACTTATTTTGAGATTTGATTTTATTGGCTTTCTGTTTTATATCTTGAAAAGGCTACAACATCATATCTAATCAAAATTTGAAATTCAAAAAGTGAGATGGGGTTTCATTTCTTTTAAACAAACAAAAAATGAAGGGATGAACTCCAAAGAAAAACCTCAAATATGTGTATAGCTAGTTTTAGATGAAAATTTTGAGAAAATAATATGAGCCAATTTTTGGGCACTTCAGATATTCCTTTTAGACCAAAAAGTAATTATGGTGTATTATGTTAAGGCCAATATTTTGCTTTTCTAGATTCATTTATGTGAGAATTTTTTTTTTGCAATAAATGTGGGGCCATTTTTGTCTATCTTGTATGAATATTTTGCTAAAAAATGTCTATTTTAGGCATTTAAAAATAATGATTATTTACTATTTTAGAATTTTGAACAATTTTTTTTCTTGGATCTTGAGGGGAATTTGATCTTAGACCTTTTGTACATTTTAATAACTCAAAATAAGTTATTTAGTCCAAAATTTTATTAAAAGCTATTTTGGTACCATTTAAATTTTGCCCTATTTGTGGTAAATTATTTTTGAGCAATATTTGACAGAGTTTTTTATTGTGATAAACCTAAAAAGAAAATATTTTGATGGAAATGATTTTTTTTTTGTGAGCAATTATTTTAATCTTGAAAGGTTTTTAGTAATGAAAGTGAGCCTTCATGGTAAACCACTATGGAATTGCCCATACATTTATATATCCAACTCCATATTATTCTTTACAATTATCTCATTTTATTTGCTTGGTTTAACTCATTAGAGTTATATTAGTCATTTATTCTTTTGATATCTTTTGTGAAACATATCTTTCACAAATAAAAGTAAATTTTTTTTAGGAATTGTTGTAATATTTTAATCATTGTCACATTGGAGGAAAATATTATAAAATTGACGTGTGACACTAACACTTATAGTATGTGATATCAATAGGGCATGAATTACAGTATTTTATCAAGAGATATCTTTGAAAATGTATAGATAGATGATTTTAGATATAAATTCATTTTTGGAGCATGGTTTGATTTTACAGTTTTGACAATAATATGTATATCTTATACATCATGTCATCTAATTACATGTTCATACTCTTATAAACTATTATTATAAGATATTAAAGATATCGATTTTGTTAAGTATGATAACATGTCTTTTAGTTGCTTATAAAATAATTTTGGCTATTAACACTTTGTGATTATGTGCTCACCTATTATAAGACAAATCACAAAGGTGTTTTTTGGTTATTTTTCTTAAGGCATTTTATTTTGATTAATATGTATATGTTTACATATAGGTAAGCCTCTATTGCTTTATATTGTATAATAATTACTAAGTAAATTGATTTAGCAATGAATATACCCTATCTATCATACAACTATATATTTCATATGTATCTCACATTATATTCATTTTTTGGTGGCAACTTAAAGTGCTCACATTTTTAGCAGCGAAAATCCTTGTTACAAAAAGCCTCAAATGACACAATAATGGACAAATAAGGATTTTTATCATTTCATTTCACAAATTCATTCCTTATCAATTTGTTACAATTAGCATAACATATAAACAAGAACTAAATTCATGGAATAAATCATTTGTGCATTTTTCCCTAAGAATACCTAATTAGATCTAAATTTTGAAAATTTATAACTTGAATTACATAATTCCAATTAATGCAAATTATTTGTCATTGGAAAGCTTATGATATGAATTATCCACTATAAAAATTTAAAATTAAAATAAATCCATTTACCCCTTTAAAAGACCCAAAAAATATGGTTGTGATAATATGAACAACATGTAGAATTTCAAGTTTTTTGAACCAGATTCAAAAATTCACCTAATATTCTATAGTGCTCCAAAAAATGTAGACTTTGGCTTTTTAGAAAGCTCTACATGTTCTCTAATTGCTGCCAAATTCTAACCCCAAATTAGGTCATTTGGGCTGTCAAGTATAAAGGGATATTTTACGGCTCAAATAGTCTAAAATTTAGTTCCAATTTATATCAAATGAATTATAAAATGTCATTTCTTATTTTGAGAAAATTTCAATCTACAAATACATCATTTATGGCTGATCTATCATGTCAAAATGGCCATGCAACTAGAAAATCATAATTCTACATTCAAGAATACACACACACACACACACATATAAGAACTCAAGGTACCAATTTGCATTATGTGATGTATTACAAACCATAAATTGTCTCTATAGCATAGTCTATTACTTTTAAATGTGTTTGCATATCCATATATCAAACTATAAGAGTACATATTCATATATGTAATAGTATTTCCAAAACTAAATTCCATAGTAAAAAAAATGCTCTTTTAGGCTTTTTGCTCATTATTCCTTTTTCCTTAAGATTCACCTAGTCATGTATAATGGAGATAAATGAGAGTGAGATTCAAAAAATCCCAATAGCTAATCTAACATTCAAACACACATAGGTTCAACCAAGTACATAGAAGCAAATATACATGTCATACAACCATAACCAAACCATAAATCTTGCTCTAATGATCCCATGGTTCAATCAAGAGTAAAATCCATGCTCTAGGGACCTTTGGCCTAATCTCACTGAGCATTTAAAGACTTTTAGTTAGCCTCATCCATTTTAAAGGACCTTTGAGTTAGTCTCACCCATAAATAGGACTTTTGACTTAGTCTTACCCACATTTGGAAACTTTTGACCTTATTTCACATATTATCAAGAGGCTTGTGACATAGCCTCACCCATCAAGAGCCAAATCAATCTCAAATGTAAATGGATGTTAAGTAATGATGTAATATATTCAAATAATCAACAAGTCATATAATTGACAAACAATATATGCAAGTATCTAAAATTCAAGCAAACCAATCATACATATATAAGAATGAAAGAAAAACTACCACATCACACAATTTCAATTAGTTCCCCTTGGCTTTCTTCTCTTCTTCCATGGCCTTACACAGATAATTGGATATGAATTCACTTATTTGACATGGACACATCAAATAGAATACAAAACAATCAATGGAACCTTATTTAAACTCATACTAGCCTTACATATACAAATCAGGGTTTTAAGTGTGCTTATGGCCTACTTGTATGCCTTAAGAAGCAACTCTTATAATTTAACTTTTTGGCTCCAAAATCACAATTGATATAAGCCATATGACTCTAATGGAACTCATAAGGGCCATCATAAGTTTGGTTACTTAATCATAATACCAAGTTGTTTATTTAGGTATATTTAAACCCTAAAATTTCACCTTTCAAAATAAGGTTCTTAAATTTATTTCAATAGTTCATTTAGTGTTTATAATTTATATCTAGACCACTTATAACCTTAAAATCATTAAAACAACTCCCTAGGTACCCAAACCTAGCCTTGGCCTAGACACCCACTATATGTAGCTTCCATGGAGTTTTGTTTACAACTTAGGGAATTTTAAGGCTTTAGGATATTCATGCTTTATTTCTCACTCAATTATAGTATTAGAGGCCTTAATTAAATCTCCTAGGATTTTGAATCTTTCAAGGGTCACTACAAACCTTAGGTGAAGCTGTATAGCATTTTAATGGTTTTTAATTAATTCTAATTGTATATTCTTGTTCTTCACCTTCCAAAATCCTTGTTTTTATTCAAGTTCTCATCAAACATAAATCTCCTCTTCTTCCTCCCTCTTTTGGTTGAAACCTAGAGTGGTTAGGATTCTAAGATTTTGTAATTCTCCTAGCCTAAATCATATACCATTTGAAAGTGCTTTAAATGGAGATTATTTTGGTGCAGTTGGTTTCCTTAAAGAAGCTTCTCCATCTAAGAGTTTAGCCACAGAACTTACTCTTTTAGGAAACAAAAACAACCTCCTTCTTTCCTTCCTCCTTAGTCACACCTCTAGGTTTAGTTTTAGGGCTATTTATGGCCGCTAAAATGAAAAGAAGGGTGAAGAGTGGTATTTATATAAGGGACCTAGGGTCTTATAATTTTTTTTTTAAATTTCAACTTCGCCTTTACACTTCAATTCCATTGTTTAGGCTAATTTCTTCGTATTTTCAGAAACTAACAGTTCCATTAAAAAATTTAGACTCTACTCTTCATTAAAAATGCTTATTTTAAAGGTATAAGGATTTAACACACTTAAAAGAAGTCTAGTCAAAATTACAGTCAACTAAAGCCCTAAACTGGATACTGTGAGGGCTTTAATCAAACCAACTTTATCTGCTTATTCTACTAATCTTGTTTCATCATATTATGATGAGAAATGTTGATTTCTCAATCAAATTCTTATGTTTTCTAAACCTCTAAAATTTTTGTTAGTTAAGCCCATATGGATTTTTTTAATTTTGATTGGCCTTTCCTGGCCTTGTGATCCTTTTTTTTTAATTCATCTATTCCATTATTTAGAGATTATTTAGATTCATAAAATATAGGATATTACATTTCACCCTCTAAGAATATACTTTGTCTTTAAAATTTAGAATGTAGATATTATTTCCTCATATCGTCCTCTAGTTCCCAAGTTGTCTTATCAGAAGATTGACCCTTCTGGTGCACTTTCATCAAAGGAATGCTTTTATTTCTTAGCTATTTGATCTTGGTATTAACAATTTTCTTTGGTGTTATCACATATGAAAGGTTATCCTATAATTGAATGCTTTCATATTCTATGACATGTGAGGGATTTGATAAGTACTTTTTCAACTATGAGACATGAAATACATCATAAATTTGGGTTAAGTTAGGAGGCAATACAATATAGTAAGTAACAAGTCCAATTCTTTTGAGGATTTCAAATGGACCAATATGCCTAAGACTGAACTTTCTTACTTTAATAAACTAACTCACACTAGTAACTAGAGATACTCGAATGAATACATATTCTCCAATATCAAACTTTATCAACCTCATTTTCTTATTAGCATACCTCTCTTTTCTACTTTGAGCTATAAGGAGTTTCTTTCTAATCAACTCTATCTGTCTAGTATAGTCTATTATCTCAAGTCCTATTAGAATTCTCTTACTTAACTCAACCTAGCACAAAGGTAATCTATATTTTTTCCTATATAAAGCCTCATATGAGGCCATCTGAATACTGGAATAATAACTATTACTATAAGAAAATTCAACTAATGACAAATACACATCCTAGTTCCCTTTTATTTCTAATACATATGCCCTTAACATATCTTCTAAAGTCTGGATGGTCTTTTCTATCTGACCATTTGTTTGGGGGTGATAGGCAGTACTAAATCTTGACTTAGTCCCTAAAACTATTTGAAGTGACCTCCAAAAATTTGATATAAACCTGGGGGCTCTATTAGATACAATGTTATTTGGTATTCTATAAAGTTTTATTATCTTTTTTATATAAAATTGGGCTAGTTTATCTAATGTATGCATAGCTTTGATAGATAAAAAGTATATAGATTTCGTTAATCTATACATTATTATCCAAATAGCATCATATCTAAAAGATATTCTGGGTAACTTTATGATAAAATCCATAGTTATGCTATCCCATTTGTAACAACCAAATAAAAAAAAAGACCAAAAAAAAAGAAAAAAGAAGAAGTTGAAAAATTTCAAAGTCCTGAAATTTTCTAAGTCTGCTAGCTATAGCGAGAAAGGGTCTAGCTATAGCGAGAGTGCCTTTTCGCTATAGCAAAAATGCTTCTAGCTATAGCAAGTGTAGGCATCCTATACAAAAACCAGAGGATTTCTCGCCATAGTGCACGCCATAGCGAAAACAAGGGTCTGGGACTGATAAACGAGGGTTATTCTTCGCTATAGCGAGGGTTAGTCCAGAAAAGCGTGAAAAAAGAGAATTTGACTTCTTAAAACGTCCAAATTCATTCCTTTTCTTTTAACCAACTTAGATTTCATCCAAGACAGAGAAAAAGGCTTAAGAGAAAGAGGAAAACTAAGAGAAGCTAAGAGAGAAGGGAGGAAGTTAAGGAAGAAAGGTAAGAACCTTTAAATATCTTCATGCTTCTTCTTCTTGATTTTATTCTTCTCCTTCTAAGTTTTCTTTCCATGGGTTGTTGAGTAAGAAAGTTCTGTTCTAACCTAGAATGAGCAAGAAACCCTTGAAAGAGAGTGTGATAAGTTAAGAAATGCAAAGAAAGGAGAAGAAGAGTTGGTGAAATTCTAAAAAGAAAGAGAACCCCTAGTTTCTTATATACGTTATAGGGTTTACTAGAAAGAACCTCCTAACTTTGTGAATAATTGTTAAGTTATGAGAGAATAATTCCATGCTCTTTGTTGTGTCTAGGCTCAAAAGAAGCAGCTCCATTTAGTTGTGATTGTGAGACTAAGAAGGGAGAAGAGAAATTGAAAGGGAAAGCTTGTGTTGGCTTATAAGGTAGCTCTTCACTCTTTCTTATTGCATTCTTGGATGTGTAATAGTCATTGTATACTTGTGTATGTGCTTATATTGTAATACATGCCATTTGATGTTGCCTTGATGCATTAGTACTAATATGCTTATGTTTTGGGTTGTGGAAATTGCTCGGGTGAGGTGGTGCCAAAAGTTCCTTGAGATAGGTGAGGTGGTGCCAAAAGTCCTTAAACCAAAGGTGAGGCCAATCCAAAAGTCCCAAAACTCGGGTGAGGCGAGACCAAAAGTCCCTAGAGCTTATTCTTGGCATTGATATGATATCATGGCATGAAAATTATGTGTTGTGTAATTGTGAATGGCTTGCATGCTTTGACTTGTTTATATGTCTTGATTACTTTATTGAATGAGTGTATGAGCTATTGAGATTCCATGAATCTCACCCCCTTCCCTCTCCCATCTCATATGGTCCAAGTGGAACTTAAGAGCCTAAGAGTGGAGGCCATGAGGCATAAAAGACTTTTGTTTTGATATTTTGCACATTCACACATAGTTTGATATATAGGAAAGCCAAAGTGCTCATGTATACATATTATTTTTAAGATGTAAATGCTTAAGCAGTGTAAAAGTATGTATGAATAATGTATGAACCCTGTATAGAGTCAAAGTAATGAAATTATGAGATTTAGCTTCTTTGTGGCTTATCTGCAGTAGTGTATTTTTGCTCGTAGCATAATGAGTTTGAAATGTATGATGATATAGACCACTTGGACATTTTATATATGCTATATTTATACTTTAAAACTTGCCCAAGAGGTGCTAAAATATGTAAGATACCAGTTGGACCCATTTTGAACCCTTTATGGTGTTAAAACTGTCAAATTTATGAGCTACGTCAAAGTATGACCAAATGAGCTCTTCTTGATATGAAATTTGGCATGCCTCTGAAGCTTGTTGAGAGATTCTTGGAAAACTAAAGTGGGTAATATTTGGAGGATTAGGGAATATTTGACAAATTGTTGAAGTTAGAGAATTTTTTAGTTTTAGTTATTGTATTGTGCAACTAGGTCCAAAAATGAATCTATATCATTCGTAGACCAAACGGTGTCCAATTATCATACAATTTTATGATCATAAACTAAATATCCACAGTGACCTATACTAACTAGAAGAACCTCAATCGGAAGTCTGTAGAGGGAGAAATAACTTTCTGAAATTCTGTGTCAGTATCAGGGAAGCCATCCGAACTTCATTACTATTCCATTAGTTTTTGAGGTCCAAAGGCTACTAAAATGATCTGAACTTATTTTTTTCCTCTAGTTAACATATGTATCGTTTCAAATTGGTATAGTTTTCCTAGATTAGATTTTTGTGGAATTAGTTATGAATTTTTGAAGTTTATGACAGCAAGCTGCATCAGTACCAGGGACAGTCGAATCTCTATCTCTTTTTTGATGTCAAACATGGTCTAAACACTGAGATTGTGGTTTAGAATTATTTTTAGTGTAAATTTAACATCCAGATCTTTCCAGAAAGCTATGGCTTTCTTGATTCCCATTTTCCTAGAATTAATTATGATTTTCCAAAGTCAGAGCCAAAAATTTGACTTTTGGGCCCATTTGAGAAATTGCATTTTCTTAGCTTTTGGCTTCATATCCGTGGTTCATGGGTTGTTTGAGGCTATGTATGACTTTTTTAAATGGTGTTTTAGTAGAGAATGTAAATGATGGGTTCAGGGGACCCACGGGGCAGAATATGACTGATTAAACCTCGACTTAAAGTATTAAAATACCACAGTTTTATTCATTTTCATTGAAAATCATATGGAATCAAGCCTAAAGGGAGATTAGTTGGAGTTAAATCATTATGGTGTTACACCATTTCCATTCAAGAATATTTAAAGGTTATAACAACTTGGCGGATCTCTGATGTTCAACTTTCACTTTCTGACATACTAAACACTTAGCCACATAATTGGCTATATCAGTTTTCATCCCTAGCCACCAAAATAATCTTTTTAAATCTTAGTATATTTTTATGGCACTTGGATGAATTGTGTATTTGCTCTTATGTGCCTCCTCTAAAATCTTTTCTCTTAATTCAATTTCATTTAGCACACAAATCCTATCCTAGTATTTTACCATACCATCCTCAAATATCTTGAAGTTTGAGGTCATATCTTAGAAAATCTTACTCCTAATCTGATTTAAAAAGTCATCCTCTTTCTAGCCATCTTATACCTAAGCTTTTTTGTCATTCTCTATCCTAGTTTCACTTATCAACAATTTACCTGAAAGTATACAGTAAGAAATATTCATATTTCTGAATGCTTTTATGAATTCCTATTCCTTAATCATTATATAGGCTGCATGTATGGACTTTCTACTTAAAGCATCGGCCACCATATTAGCCTTACCTAAATGGTATTTCAATGTCATAATCTTTCAAAAATTTCATCAATATTTTCTGCCTTATGTTTAATTTTTTTTATCAAACAGGTATTTTAGACTCTTGTGATCACTATATATTTTTACTGTAGCACCGTATAGGTAATGCCTCCATATCTTGAGAGTAAATTCCACTGCAGCTAACTCTAAATTATGCATGGGATAATTTTTCTCATGGGGTCTCAACTATCTAGAGGCATATGCCACTACCCTATCTTATTACATTAACACACATCCTAACCCTTTTCTCAAAGCATCATTATAAGTCACAAAATGTTACTAGGGTCAAGTATAATCAAATAGGGGTACTGATCAAATAGAATTTCTACATCTAGAAACTCCTCTTACAACTATCATCTTACATAAATGGTATCTCTTTCCTAGTTAGCCTCGTCAATGGTAAGGTAATTTGAGAAAAGCCCTACATAAACTTTCTATAATACTCTATCAAATCTAAAAAACTTCTAACTTCAGTAATGGTCTTAGGTTTATCCCATTACAACACAATCTCAACTTTATGGGAGTCAACCACAATTCTAACCTATGAGATCACATGACCTAAAAACTTTACTTCAGTTAGCCAAAATTTACATTTACTAAGTTTAACATATAATCTCTTATCTCTCAAGGTCTTCAAAACTACTCTCAGATGTCTCTTATACTCCTTAATGACTTGGAATACATAAAGATATCATCAATAAAGATCATAACAAATTTATCCAAATAAGGTTTGAATACCCTATTCATATAGTCTATAAAAACAACCAGCGTATTTGTCAACCCAAATGGTATAACTAGGAACTCATAGTGCCCGTATCTAGTTTTGAAAGTCGTCTTTGGGATGTCTTTAGCTTTAACTCTCAACTGATAATAGCTAGATCTTAGATTTATGTTAGAAAATACCGATACCCCTGCTAATTGATCTAAAATGTTATCAATTTTAAGGAGAGAAATTTATTCTTAATGATAACCTTATTAAATTCTCTATAATATACACACAATCTCATACTATCATTTTTCTTTTTCACAATCAACACAGGAGCTCCCTAGGGTGATACACTAGGGCATATGAACTCTTTCTCTAATAATTTGTTAATTTGCTTTTTCAATTCTGCTAGTTTAAGAGGAGCCATCTTATAAAGAGCTTTAGATATCGGTCCAGCTACAGGCACAATATCAATAAGAAACTCTATTTCTCTTTCAGGAGGCAAACCATTAAAATCAAAATCCTTATGGGAAACTTCTAAGAATTTTTTAACTACTAGGATCTTATCTATTTATTCCTTTACCTCTATTTGTATAGAGAAAAAGATTAGAAACTATTGGCATCCATGTTCTAAGTATCTTTCAACTTGAACAATGGACAAGAAAGACAATTCAATCCTAACATTAGGTCCGGTCCCACACTTAGGTAAGGTAATGATTTTATGTTAACAATCAAGCACAACATTATTAATAGCTATTTAATTCATGCCAATAACCACATTAATATCATGAAAAGACATGCAAATTAAATCAATGATAGTGAAGCAAATAGTTAAACTATACAGTAACATTCCAACAAATATGGGAAATAATCACACAGCCTTCAATAAGAGTGGATATAAATAAATCATATAGCAAAGTACTAATAACTAAACCCATTTTTCTTATACAATCATAAGATATAAATGAGTGACTAGTACTAGAATCAAACATAGCAATAATAGGAAAACCATTAACTTTAATCATATATCTGATCAAACTAAGAGACACATTAGCCTCCTACTGTGTGAGAGCAAACATCGTACCTTGGGTTTATGGTTTAAGTGGAAGTGCCTCTTTGTCTGAGAGTAATTTCAGGCTATATGCCCTAACTTCCCACTTCTAAAACAAGTCATTTGTGATGGTTGTCCTCTGCTAGGTTGAACCTTTTTTTTCCTTTTTGCCTTTTTTTTATTCTAAGGCACTTATCTTTCTTTTTATTACTGACAATTACGTTCACATTGTCTTCTTATTTTTAATCACCCTACTGATCTCCTTCTAACTAACCTCTAGTTGCAATATATCTTTTAGATTATTTTTAATCACTCTACTGATCTCCACAAAAGCATTGCAAATTCTAACTATTTGTGGAGTAACTCTGTCTTTAATGGAAGGCTTTAGCCACGTACTAATCAATTGTCATCTCCTTTGTCTACTTTAAATTAATAAAATCCATCTCTTTTTGGTCTCTAATTGAATTGGGAATATACTTTTCATGAATTCATATAAGAAATTCTCCCAGTTAACAAGAATATTTATGGTCTACAAAATTATCTTTATGCTACACCACTAATGATCTACTTCTTTTTCTAACATGTGGCTAGTATTGCTTTTTGTGTAAAAGTACAGCCTATTACTTTGAAAATTTTCTCCAATTATATAATCCATACCTTAGTCTTTTATGCATCTAATTCTCTGTCAAATGAGGGTGGATGATTCTTCATGAATTGATTTAACATTTATTGATTAGTTAATTAGGTTTGTACTTAATCTTGAAGGATGCAAGAGGGTTGCCAAAAACTGGTTGCCATGGTTCTGGGGCATTTCTTCTGTCATTATCCCTTTTAACTAGGGCATTTTGTAGTTACAGTATCATCTCTTGTTGCAGCTACATGATCTGCCTTTGTTACTCTATCATGGCCTATTGTTGATCTAGGCTATTCATAATATTTTCCATATTAGCTGCCATTGGATCCTCGAGCTCTGTCTTAGCAAGTCTGCCCCTTTAGTATTCACCATTTATCTGAAAAGGACCATAACCTTAGCACATATACATAAGTATTCATGGCACCATTAACCATTCCAACCATTCCTAACAATCACATACCACACATAAACAATCTAAGCACTTCTTAATTCAAACATAGAGCTAGGTTACTTGAATTTTGACTTTAATACTAACAAATATCATACCATTATATATTTCATATATATCTCACATTATATTTATTCTTTGATGGAAAATTATAATGTTTACACTTTTAGCAACGAAAATTCTTGTTACCAACAGCCTCAAATAACACAATAATGCACAAACATAAATTTTTACCATTTCATTTCATAAATTCACTCTTTGCTAATTTGTTACAATCAATATAACATATAAATAAGAACTAAATCCATAGAATAAGTCATTTGTGCATTTTAGCCCAAGAACACCTAATTAGATCCCAAATTTAAAAATTTATAATTTGAGTTGCACAACTCCAATTAATGCAAATTATATGTCATTAAAAAGTTTATGATATAAACTTTTTACTATAAAAATCCATTTAGCCCCTAAAAAAACTTGAAAACTATGACTATAATAGTAGGAATAGTGTTACAGAATTTTAAGTTTTCTAGATCAGATTCAAAAATTCACATAATATTTTATAGAGTTCTAAAAAATGTAAACTTTGGTTTGTTGGAATGCTCTATATGTTCTTTAAGTATTTGCCAAATTTTAGTTGCAAAATAAGTCATTTGGGCTATCAAGGGGTAAGGAACATTTTATGACACAAATGGTCCGAAATTTAGTTCCAAATGGTACCAAATAAATTATAAAATGTCATTTCTCATTTTATGCAAATTTCAATCCACAAATGCCTCATGTATAGCTAATCTATCATGTCAAAATGGCCATGCAACTAAAAATCACATTTCCACATATAAGAATACACACACACACACACACACACACACATACACATATAAGAACTCAAGGCACCAATTTGCATTATATCATGTATTACAAATTTTAAATGGTTTCTATAGCATAGTTTAGTACTTTTAAATGTGTTTGCATATCCAAACATCAAACTATAAGAGTTCATATTCATATATGTAATAGTATTTCTTAAACTAAATTCCATAGTAAAAAAATATTCTTCTAGGCCTTTTGCTCATCATTCCTTCTTCCTTGAGATTTACTTAGCCATGCTTAGTGTAAATAGGGGAGAGTGAGATTCAAAGAATTCTAATAGCTAATCCAACATTCAAATACACATAGATTCACCCAAGCACATGGAAGCAAGTATGCATGTTATACAACTATAGCCAAACCATAAATCATACTCTAAGGATCCTATGGTTCCATTAAGAGCAAAAACTATGCTCTAAGGACTTTTGGTCTATCCTCACCTAACATCTACGGACTTTTGGTTAGCCTTACCTATTTTTAAGGACTTTTGACTTAGTCTCACCCATAAATGGGACTTTTGTCCCAGTCTTACCACATTTAAGAACTTTTAACCTTACCTCACCCATTATCAATGACTTTTGGCATAGGCTCACCCATTAAGAGCCAATACAATCTCAAATGCAAATGAATCTCAAGCAATGATATAATATACATAAACAATCAACAAGTTACATAATTGACAAACAATACATACTAGTATCCAAAAACTCAAACAAACCAATCATAATATATAAGAATAAAGGTGAAGCTATCTTGTCACATAATTTCAATTAGTTCCTCTTGGCTTTCTTCTCTTCCTCCATGGCCTTACACATATAATTGGATGTGAATTCAATTGTTTGGCCTAGACACATCAAATAGAGTACAAAACAATCAATAGAACCGTATTTATACCAATGATAGCCTTACATATACAAATTAAGGTTTTAGGTGTACTTATGGCTTACTTGTATGCCTTAAGATGCAACTCTTATAATTCAACTTTTTGGCTCTAAAATTTCACTTGATATGAGTTATATGACTTTAGTGAAACTCATTAGGGCCTTTACATGCATGGTTACACAAGTCTAATACCAAGTTACTTCTTTAGGCTTATATAAACCTTAAAATTTCACCTTTCAAAATAAGATCCTTAATTTCATTCCAATGGTTCTTTTATAATTTATAATTCATATCTAGACCACTTATAACTTCAAAATTATTGAAACAACTCCCTAGGTGCCCAAACCTAGCCTTGGCCTAGACACATAATATATAGCTTCCATGGAGTTTTATTTGCAACTTAGGAAATTTCAAGGCTTTAGGATATTCATGCTTTATTTCTTATTCAATTATGGTATTAGAGACCTTAATTAACTCTCCTAAGATTTTGAATCTCTCAAAGGCCACTACAAATCTTAGGTAAAGCTATATGACATTTTAATGGTTCTTTATTAATTCTAATTGCATATTCTTATTCTTCACCCTTTGAAACCCTTATTTTTTTTCAAGTTCTCATTAAATGCAAATACCCTCTTCTTCATCCCTCTCTTGGCCAAAACCTAAAGTGCCTAGGGTTCTAACATTTTATAATTCTTCTAGCCTAAATCATATACCATTTGAAAGTGCATTAAATAGAAATTATTTTGGTGCAATTGGTTTCCTTAAAGAAGTTTCTTCATCCAAGAGTTTGGCTACAATAATCATTCTTTTAGGAAACCAAAACTACTAAGAGAAAGAGGAGTAAGAGTAGGAAAGAGTTCATAATAACATCATAGGCAAATTTGGCATGTAAACTTACCTTATATAGCCTTCTTCCTCCTTCTTTCCTTCCTTCTTGGTCATGCCTTTAGGTGTGGTTTTAGGGCTATTTATGGTAGCTAAAATGAAAAAGAATGATGAAAAGTGGTATTTATATAAGGGAGCTGGGGTTTTATAACTTTTTAAAATTTCAATTTCGCCATTACACTTCAATTCCACCATTTGGGCTTATTTCTTTGTATTTTTGGAAACTGACAACTCCATAAAAAAAATTTAAACTCTACTTTTCATCAAAAACATTTATTTTAAGGTTACAAGAACTTAAAACATTCAAAAGAAGTCTAGTTAAAGTCATGGTCAACTAAGGCCTTAAACCGGACACCGTCGAGGATTTAATCAAACCAATCTTTTATGGTTATTCTATAACCTTATTTCATCATATTATGATGAGAAATGATGATTTCTCAAACTAATTCTCATGTTTTCTAAATCTCTAAAATTTTTGTCAATTAGGCCTGTATCGTTTTTTTTTTTAAATTTGACTAGCCTTTCCTAGCCTTTTTTTTTTATTCATCTATTCTGTTATTAAAAAACTATTTTGATTCATAAAATATAGGATGTTACACTATCGGTGTAACATTGTCAATGTAATCTATTATTATAGGAAGCCATTTGTATATATATATTTTTAAATTAAGGACATATTTATAAAATTATAAATGTGCAATTTTTGGTGTTAAGTGTATCATAATATTTTAATTCACAGTAGAATTGTGAAACTCTGTGAGAGGCACATAAACCATTTATAGTAAAGATATATTCTTTTCTAATAGATCATATGAATTATGTTTAACTCTTAATAATAAATATTTGTCTTTGATATCAACAGTTCTACAATTTTAAAATTTATGGCTCAAAAGAATTTTTTTATGCTAAGATTTTTTATTTTGTAAATAACTTGCCTATGATGAATGCTTGAGGATAATAAATGTGTTTTAAAACACACTTAATCCTATTTCTTATAATATTCTTAGATAATATTTATGAAAGGAACCATCGTATTGTTTAATTGTTTTGGATATATTTATGATCAGTAACATCATATCATTAGATGTATAACTTTTAAATTATTGTATGTTACTTGAATATGAGAATGAACATGTCACTTATAGTAATCCAATTTTGTGTAATTCTATTTCTAAATAACTATGCATTGACCTATCGTAGAGCTAGTCATGAAATTTGTTATGTGAAATATAATGCTTGTTAACTTTGTTTATTGGATTATATGGGATATATTATGCAAGTAATTGACATACCTTATGGGTATGATATTATTTGATATAATTTTGATAATATATGGATTATAATAAATGAGAATTTTTGTAAATATTAAACAACTAATTGTGTAAGGCTTTTGTATCAAGGATATTTTAATTTGTGACATTGCCAAGTAATTTTGTTGGTACTATGGTATATTTCACTCTATGTTTTGATATTTCTTGTACCATGTCGATACAGAGGTATTAGAGACATTATTTGTTATCCTTGATATGCCTATTAAGTTCCCTTTGTTTATTGTTATTTGAGACCCTTAGCTAGGATCATGATAAATAATAGTTATATATATATAATTGCATTAGTTAGATCTTGAAAGGAACTCTTGTTTATGATTATGTCATACACATAATTCATGTTTCCCTGCATAATTACTATTCTAACTATTATGCCCATACAATTATCTTTCTATGAAAACTTTGAATAAGACTTATAGTAAAGACTTATAAGTTAAGCTTCTAGATAAATATCCTATTCACATCTTATTTGAGTAATTAATTGAAACATGTTAAGGCTTATGAAACTAAAAAAGCAAGACAATATTGTAAGTTTGCACACTAGTAAACCTCATCCAAGAATCAACGAGGTATTTTCGTATGATAAATAATTTTTATTACCTTGATATATTCTTTTGGTTTAGTGAAATATTGTTGAATATTTCTAACCAAAGTCAAGTGGAAGAAAGTTCATTTGGTGTGAATGTTTACCTCTCACTTGGTAAGATACTATGTGAGTGGAATTTTTTTTATCCTTACTTTTATGCTAATGTGTCTTTTCTTAAAAGGGGATGAAGACTCATTAATTTTTGATATTCTTAATATGAATAAAGTAAGTCCCAATTTTCCACCACATTAGGATCTAAGAATTCAAAAAGTTAATAAGTGGCTATAAAACCATTAGTTATAACTGGATCTTTAAGACCTATTATGGGGCTATAAGTATTATAAAATTTTAAGATTAGATTGATTGAAATGGCTATAATTAAAGATAAGAATTTGGTTATATATAGCTTTTCACTAGTGTCTATTAAAGACATTCTTGGAAAGATCATAACATTAATTGGATTTCATTTTAGGATCACATTATATGGATGTTTATATTGCCTTTTATGTTAAAGCTTGTCTAAGATTCAGTAAGATAGTTTTGTAGAATCATACAAAGAGCACTTAATTTGTAAATTAAATGATCCATTTATAGGCTAAAACGAGCTCTTAGATGCACTTAGTGTGTAAATCAAATGATCCATATATAGGCTGAAACAAGCTTTTAGGCATTACCATTTGAAATATGATGAGTTGTAACCTTTTATGATATTGTTGTGAGTATTTTAGATCAATGTATCTTTAAGAAATTACATACAAAAATCTTGTTGAGACTTCTTGCGTTATTAGGATACAGATCCATCAAAATAAATCTTGTGATATTTTGAATTTGCCTTAAAGAACTTGGTTGATTAAATGTTTGACAAATTCAATTTGCACTTTTGTAAATATTAGTGTAATCAACATTACATAAAGAGGACTAAAATGGAAAGTATTCCATTTCTTGCTTTTGCTACTAGCAACTTCATGTTTGCTCAAGTGTACATTCATTTAAACATAACTTTTGTTAATAGTGTACTTAGTAGATACTTGAGTAATTCTATTTGGGATTTTTTTTAGAAAGTTACTTGAAACATTTACTTGGAATCTATAGAGTACTTAGAATCACATCTTGAATTAGAATAGATCTAATCCCTTTATAATTATTGGCTTTATTAGATTCAGATTATACAATTTATATAAATGCCTTTAAATCTACTTCTTTATACATTTATGATATTTTAGAAGAGCTATTTTGTGAAAAGTGTCATGTAGACACTAATAATTACCTTAGCCTTTATATACATCTCATTATGTCTAGAGAAACTATATTGTTAAATGGTGTCAAATAAATGCTTACAGTTACCTCATTTGATTACAGAATATATCGCTTGTTATGGGGCTATTTTGGCTACATGGTCAAGAAAATTAATTTTTGTTATACGTGTTGCTAAATGCATATTTTGGATTTTGACCATTTAGTGGCGATAATCATTCTACTATATGCTTCTCTTAAAATCACAGGAATTCCAAGTGCAATAAACTTTGATATTAAGTTCTTGTTCTATTGAAGAGAAGAATGATGAATCTCATACTTAAATTGTAAATGTTTTATGGATAATATGTTAAATTGATATGTTAACCACATACTTGTTCTATTGGAGTTTTGTTGAGAAACATGTGACTTTCTGGTGTTGTGAAAATTTTTTTAATGCCTTGGTTTAGTAGGAGTCTGACTTGTATTCTTTAAAAACACCTTGTTTTGGTTAATCCATATAATTTTGGACATATTTCCTTTTGACATTCCATTTTATTCAGATTTGGAACTTTATGGCATTTTGGCATTGTTTTCCTTATCGAATTCAATGTTTTTTTGTTTGCCATTTCATTTTTGAATTTTGTGTTATAGTGTATATATTAATTATTTGATATTATCAGTATTCCTTTATGTGTTAATATTTTTTTGTTATATTTAACAATTGATTAATACCATTCAAATGGAAGATTGTTAGAAATATTAATTTATTACTATAGACTAGTATTAATTAATTGTTAAACTAATTAACATATTATATTCTATTAATATCATAATAATTGATTTAGTAATAACCACTATATAAGTAGATTAGCTTTCTTGACAAATTTATGAATATCCTATAATAAGTAGGCTACTCATAAGCCCATTTAGAGAATAAGAATTTGACTCACAATTTACCTAAAGCTAATTACAACCATTGTCATAATAATTATTATGATATTCTATTAGTATCATAATAATTGTTTTAATAACAACCTCGGTATAAATGAATTGGTTTTCTTGGCAAATTTATGGATAGCCTATAATAAATAGGTTACCACAAGCCCATTTAAATAATAGAAACCTAACTCATAACCTGCCTAAAGCTATTTATATTAGATAGGGTTAAGTTTTATGATACAATATAACTCTAACCTACTTTTTAAATCTATTAGGATATTGTGAGTTGTACTCTATCCCTTTCATCTATTGTTGTCATCTGCTTACCTAATCTCTAGTATAGTCATGGATCCGAGCATTATGTCTGATATGATCCAATTAATCTACCAATGTTTTTAACACTATATTCAACTGACTTGTGGTTAAGTTTAATTGCCATGTCTAGAATTTTGATCTCTTGGAACAATCCATTGGAAACATCATGCACTACAAGATAATAAGCACCTTGAAACCCATCTCTCACACTCTCAGCTATCCAAACAATATAATTATCAATGGTTAGTGTGTCACAATATATTAAGTCACGTTGAATATGACACACCTCAGGAGTAGACCAAAATTGTTGCTTGAGATAACATCCTGTGCACCATATTACTTGGTCCTCATCACCAGGTACATAGAGTATTAAAACAATGTACTCATAAGAGAATTTATCATATGCTATTCTATATAGAGAAGTCTCTAAAATGTGAAAATAGTGGTTATATAATTGCTATTCTATATATATCAAAACAATAAGAAAATTACATAACAATGGTTATATAATTGAATTATGAAAAGGAATTCATAAATAAAAAGTTGGCAATTATAACTCACATAAAACAAAGTTGTTAAATATATTAGTAAACTCAACAACCCCCTTTGTTATTGGATTAAACACAGATATTGTTCCTAATGCTCTGTGGAATGCTCGTGAATGCAAATTAGGCCATTAACACAACCAGCAAAATTAAAATACTTTTCATGTCTAGAGGAAATTGGTACAATAATATGAAACATGTTCATACTTCACAATCTAATATATGCAATCTAGTACTGACTCGGAGCCATTGCCATGCAAGTTGAGATTCAATAATCTTTGTTTTATTGAAATTCTTATTCTAAAATTGTCTCTCCATGAAAAATCTTAACCCGAAACTATAGTACCAGTATTTGGAAATTGTATAAAATCTTACACATTCGTCACAGCACATATGGGAAAGAGTATTACACATGACATCACCTAAAAGTATACTACCATTTATGAAAAGCTCAAGCATATTTGCAAATGTAACCAAATAATATATGTATCAAAGAAAGAAAGAAAAATCAAATATAGATAGAAACATAAACATAAATTTACTTTTCCTTAATAATAATCTTGGTATAATAATGAGCTATTGCTCACATTAATAATAATCAACTTCAAGTACACTAAACAAATAGTAAGAACAATAAGCTATTCCTCTACATTAAATGTAAGATAACATATTGCAATCAATTCTTGGTAAGCTGAAGAAAGTTTATGTAGTTTGTAATATATAGTAGGATTTAAGGTCTTACGTTAAAAAGAAAATATGTTATTTAGAAATATATAAAGGTAAATCTATTTAGTATGTTTAAAATTATATATATATATATTAATAATTAATATATATATATATATATATTAAAAGATTTGGACTTGCACTTGGGGCTTAAGTCTAATTGACATGTCTATTAATGAAATAATTATCTGTAAAATCCCATATACATACAATCACTCTTGAAAATATTAAGGAGAAGAACCACATCACTCATATATTTATAAAATGAATGTGATTTATGGATGATAATGAAGGGCTAGCTCTAGTGCTTTAGAATCCTAAAGAAGATACACTCAATGATGGTACTATTGCTATAAGGGAGAAAAATCTTACATGTTTGAAGTGTAATTAACCTTATACTGACAACTCAAGATGTTCATCTCATTATTGATAAGTCTAATAGTAGATAATGAGATCGCATATGTCAACAACAATGAAAGTGTAAAACATAGAAGCACACGAGTGAATAAGCATTTAAGCCATTTGATAGATTAAAAAACATGTAATTCACATTTTAATATCAATAAAAAATTTCAATATATCAATTTTGAAAAAAAACCTAGTATATACAGAAAGACAGGCATAATGTACACAAAGAAATGACGTGAAGTAAGAATTAATGGCTAAAGTTGTAACCTTTAACATGCAAATTTCAATGATGATGATGTATCTCAACTAGTGACACTACTTGTATAAAGGACAATTGCTTTCCTTGTACTTGAAATGATAACTTAGGCGGTTAAATCTCATTATTATAATAATTTTTTTAATATATGTAGGAGTAACTGCTTGATATTGGCTATATTGGATTGCAGTAAAAATAGCAAAACTATGTGGCTTATCTATTCAAACTAAAATTTGACTAGCTGGTGAAGGATCCATAACACATGTGAACATTCAAATGTAAATATTAGTTATTTTGCATAAGAAAACTCGTGAGATGAACAAAAACATCCAGATTTGAATTTTCACACATACACACACAGAGGGCAACAAGGACTCGTGGCATTTATAGACATGCTAGCCACGGGACCTAAATTTGGAAACAAGACCCTATGATATATTCATAACGGAACTAGATCTTAAGGTCTGCACATTTGATCTGGGCTATCCAGATCAGATCTAGACATTCCAAATCTCTTTTTATTTTTTTTTAATTTTAATATTTTTTATTTGAAAAGATGCAAAATATAAAATAAAAATAATCTCTTTGCTACAAATTTTTATAAAACTGATTATCTAAACAAGAAAATAAAAAATCTAAAATCTAAAATTTGGATGGTCCAGGTCACATCTCAAGGATGTGCAGGGCATCCAGGTCCATTCATAACCCCTAATTCATTTTATTATGTAAAAAGGTAAAAAGAAAAGAAAAGAAAAGTGTATGAGTCCAAGTTAATATACTTATAATTCATTTATAAAAGTTAGTATATATGTTAAGATTGATATTTTCATATTATTCAGTTAAACTAGATATATATTTAATTTTTAATTCAACATATATTTATAATATACATTTATATTTTTATGTTTATAATTTATTTTTATAGTTTTGTGTATGTATATATATGGAAAAAATAGTTAATATATGTATAAATTTTATCAATAAATTTAGTATACATATATCTTTATATTTATAATTTAAATTAGAAATGTGTAATATATAAAATTTTTTAAGATATGTTTAAATTTAAAAATATATTATTTAAATCTAGTTAATTTGAATGAAATTACCTCAGGGAACTGACATGGGCCATTGTTGGAATTACATACTTCCAACCTAGTGATATTACACTTTAAACAAAAAATAAAAATAATACTAAAATATTTTATTCATAATTTCTAAAAAAATTCTCTTATAAAATAAAAAGTACAAAATTTAACATATATGTTATTTTCAAAGTATTGCCTAAACAACAATTAATTATAAATAAACATTATTATATTTTTTTTAATTGTGTGATATCGAAAGTCCAATCAAGTGAGGGCAAAATTATTTATACTTATTGTTTTCCATTCCTCTTATTTTATTTACTTGTTTTTTTTTCTATTAAACAAATTGCATATATAAAGACTTCTTGATATTTTTGTCTAAGGAAATGATTTGAGCTAAACCTGTTGGATACAGAAAATACTTGTCATTAGTAAACTCTTAAACATAATGCATGTATTTGATTTATTTATCATACAAATTGAGATAATAAACAAATTTTAAAATATTAGATTAAAATTATGTTTACTTTTACAAACTCTCTCTTATTTAATTATCAAGTTAATTGTCTAAATAAGAAAAATGTATTTTTTTTCATTATATCCCATTCTCATTCAACATTTGCATGAGCAACTTAAAAGGCAAAATTAATACGAGTTAAGACTAAAAAATATATAGATTTAGCAGTGACAAAAGTTGTCGTTAAAACCCCAAAAGTAGTTGCAAACACTATTTAGTAATGACAAATTGTGGTAACTAAAGAAATTTAATGGCTAAAAAAATGTTGTTGATAGAAAGTTTTTTACAATGACAAAATTTGCCCCTAAATATATGTAATTTCATCACTAAAACTCTTAAACTTTTAGGGCCACAACATTTAGAAGCAACAAATTTGGCCACTAAAAGTTGATCAAGTCTTATGTCAAAAAACTTTTTAAAGGCAAGAGAAGTGGTCACTAAATGTAAGGTTTTAATAGCGACAATATCTTTTGACACTAAAACTTTTAGCGACAACTTTTGCCAATAGTCGTGGTTGCTAAATACATATTTTTAGTGAGATCTTTACTTTACGCAATTTGGCGACAATTTTTTTGCTAGAAAATTCCTTCTATTTGTCCTTTTAAGAAGCCTCTATTGGGAAGGACTTGAGTGGCGACAACATTTAGCCATTGCTAAATGGATCTCTTAGTGACGACATATACTTTGACGCTAAATGTTATTTTAGCAGCGATATTAGTAGTTGCCAAAATTCCTTCTAGTAGGCATTTAGAAGAATTAGTGATAACCATTATCGTTGTTAAATGTATGCTTTTAGTGGCAAAACATTTTGGAGACGCTAAATAAGATTTTAGGGATGACAATAGTGTGACATTTGTGGTCACTGAATGCTTGGTCATCACTAAATGTATGCTTTTAGTGGCAAAACATTTTGGTGACACTAAATAAGAATTTAGGGTCAACAATAGTGCAACATTTGTGGTCATTTAACGTTTATTTTTGTGACGAATAATTCTTTCATAGCTAAAGTTTTTCTTTTAACATCAACTCTTTTATGTTACCACTAAAGATATCTTTAGCGTTGACCATTATTAACAATATTAGTACACTATTAGCAACAACTTTAGTCGCTGCTAAAGAGGTTATTTTATTTTTTTCAAATTTATAATATTTTTTAAATATTTTCTTTAATCTTGTTTGCTAAAATAGATTTTATAATCTTGTAAATGATGAAAAATAAATTTTCTAAATCTCTAATAATATATTCCATTTTACAATATCCAATATTTTGGAATATGTAAACAAAAGGAAAGAAAATTAAATTTTAATAACAAGTTTCATATATATATTATTGCAATAGTCTATCTAACAAATATAAATACAAAGACTAGCCATATGAATAATTTTTTAAGCTTATTCATAAACTCTACTATTTAATATTTAAAATAGTATTACAACATTACTAAATAAAAGGAAAAGAGCAATAAGTTGGCATGGACAATTGCTTGAATCTTCGTAATGCAGGAGAAGGGCACTAGCATTCAATTAGACACATCATTTTGCTTTGTAAATGCCAATACTTTCTCCATCAAAGCAATTACCTATGTGACAAATTAAAACTACATTCCAATTTCAATGAAGCATAATGTTTGAAAAACTATGTATGCCATAAACAAATTAATGTCAAAATTTTGAAATAGAACTTTAGACATAAATGTGATATAAAAGGAAAATGGTGCTAAATTAATATGCATTATTTGTGTTAGTTGAATAATTAATCATTAAAACTCTTAATTATCACAAAATCATTGAGCTTCTCCACTTGAAGCATTGTTCATCAAAGGTATATTTTCTTGCTAAAAAGAAATATAATACTAAGTTTTTTAATATTGAAAAGAAAAAGAGAAGTGCAAAAGATACTTGTTGGAATGTGGCCATGAAAGCAACTATTTGACCATGAATTCCAACTTGTATCTATGCTTGCATTTAGGCTTACTCCTCTTGTAGTTTTTGTTCTATTTCTTAGCACATCTCTTCACGCACTTGTTTTATTGTAGAAGAAACTTGGACTCCACTTTGCAATATTTAGTCCTCCGAAAACATGAGAAAACGCGAAAAATGGAACCTTAGGTTTCTCCGTAACATATGAAACTCGCCGGATACAAAAGAAAGTCCTCTAAAGAGAAGGATTTGAGGCTCAATAAAATTAAAATAATATTCTAGAGCTCAATAATAATAATCTAAGGCTAGAGGTACCTTGAAACCAAAGCCAGAATAACCAAAAAGAATTTAACGAGAATGTGATGAAACGTAATGGCATTTTTGTAATTTTAGATACTTTTTAGAAAACTCACCGGATGACTTTTTAAATGGAGAATTTGAGCTCTCTGAGATTCTCTGAGGCCCTAAAAATCATAGGAAACCCCGAGACAATTAAAGCTCCTCTGGTATATGCTTTCCAACGACGATGAGCCTAAACTTTGATCGATTTGTTTGGGAAGGTTTTAAATCCAAATTAAATTATTCCAAAAGCAATTTATAAGATTGAGAACCTAATTTTTATGATGGAAAAGACAGTCCTAAAAAAAGAGTTGAAATGAGGCCAAAACGAAGAAGCTACAAAATAGGGACATAAACGAAATTTTTGGAAAAGAAAGTTCAAGAAGCCTCTTTTAAATACACTCCCCTCTTCTCTCCCTCATATGACTGACCTTATTTCTACCTAAAAATAGAAGGAAGACCAGCTAGGAATGGCGTCCAAGAATGAAGGAAAAAGAAAAGAAAAAATCCAAGAAAAAGGTAAGAAAAGCGTAACAAGTTATGCTTCTTCCTTTAGCAATTTGATTTCCCTTCTTCTCCTCTTTCTTCCCATAGCTTTGCCACATGATTTAGTTTTATTTTGAGCTCAGACCAAGGGTGAGGAGTTCAAATTAGAAGAGGAGAGCTAAAAGAAGAAGAAGAGCATCAAGGAAAGCTTGAATTTAAGGTAAAACCATTAAACTCCATGCTTCTTCCTCCTTGTTCATGTATGGGTGAGTTTCGTCCACCATTTGAATAGCAAGGAGGGAGATGTTTTTGAATAGAACCAAGGGTAAAACTCATGAATTAAGGTGTGGGTAATGACATAGTGCAAAGAAATTCAAGAAAGAATCCATAAAATTCAAGATTGTAAGGCTAGGGATTCAAGAACTTAAGCAAAATTTTGTTTTGATCTAAGAGTCCCTAGGCTAATATAAATGTTTGTATGAGCTCCTAAGACCCCTAAAGACCTTCCCACATGCACCTCCCATCCAAGAAGCAAAGGAAACTCTATGGGCTCCATAATGGATGCTAGGTTCGGCCAAGAAGGAAAGTAATACCTAGAGGTTGGTTTAAATCATTCTAAGCCTATATTTGTATCATATATGATGAGAGAATGTAAGAGGAAGCTTTGAAAAAAAACTTAGAAAGCTTAGGAAGTGAGATGAACGCATAGACTCCATAATATAACTTAATGAAGCAATTCCTAGCTAGACTCCTTAAAATGAATATGTGATGATTCCAAGGACTTTAAATGGAGTCAAAAATTATAGAATGGAAGAGAGAAAGAAGCCAAGATCATGAATTCTTGTAGTTACTTCATTAGGTGCTTTATGGAAGCATAATGGAGCCATAGAACAAAGTAGCTTCATGTAGTGTATGTGTGGTGCTAAGACTTGTTCTCATGAATGATTTATACCTCTTTTGATGTGTTTAGGCTAAGAGGGGCTAGTGCCTCCAAGTATCATGGGTTTGGCTAAAAGAGGGAGGAAAAAACTAAGGAAAAAGTGTATAACATTGGCTCCAAGATAACCCCTTTCTTTTCTTTCATACATGTTAGGGTGTTTTCTTGTTTTCAAACGTGTGTGTGAATGTTTAAGCCATGTAATATGTTTTAACAAGTATGTGTATGCCATGGTACCATAATAGTTGCTTATGTGTTTTAATGATAATTTATGAACATGTTTTGGTTTACTTATGCTTGGTGAAGCCAAAAGTCCCTAAGGATGAATGAGACAAAGCCAAAAGTTTTTAGAAAGAGTGAGACTTAGTTAAAAGCCCCTTAAAAATGGCTGGGACAAGTCCAAAAACCCCAAAGAAAATGGATGAGGCTAAACCAATGTCCTGACAAGCCTGTCTATGTTATATGTGACTTCTTGAATGAAGAAATTGCCTTATGTATGTTTGAGGATTTTATGTTTAACATGCATGCATTTTTAAACTTGAAATTGCATCATTTATGTGTGGTTGAAAGGGAGGACTATTGAGATTCCTATAATCTTACTCTTCCTTCTCCATTACCTAACATGTCTAAGTAAATCAAAAGAACAAGGAAATGAAAGCCACCAAGCTTGGAAATGGAAGTTTAACATAAGAATATGCAATTTGTCTATTATGTAACCAAAGCAATGTCAAGTGATGTAATACAATGATGTATAACTCTTTGAACATGTATGAATGTATGAATATGTAACAACTAAAAAGAAATTACTGAAATTTTTTAAGGCTGCTGGCTACAGCTCGGCTATAATGAATGTACTTATTCGCTATAGCGAGAAATGGCCTAACTATAGCGAATGTACCTGTTGGCTATAGCGAGAATGCTTCTAGCTATAGCGAGTTCGGGCATCTCATACAAAAACTAAGGGATTCCTTGCCATGGCATATGCTGTAGTGAGAATAGGGGTTTGGGACTTATACGTGCTTGCCGTAGTGATGGTTATTTTTTGCTACAGCGAGGGTTAGTCCGGAAAAGCATAAAAAAGGAGAATTTTGCTTCTTAAAGCATCTAGATCCTCTCCTTTTCTTCTAACCGACCTAAGCTTCGTCCAAAACAAAGAAAAAGGCTTGAGAGAGAAAGAGAAAACTAAGAGAAGCTAAGAGGGAAGGAAGGAAACCAAAGAAGAAAGGTAAGAACCTTTAAAGATCTTCATGCTTCTTCTTCTTGCCTTCATTCTTCTCCTTCTAAGTTTCCTTTCCATGGGTGGTTAAGTAAGATAGCTCTATTTTGACCTAGAATGAGCAAGAAACCCTTAAATTAAAGTGTGATAAGTTAAAAAATGTAAAGAAAGTAGAAGAAGAGTCAGTAAAAATTCTAGAGGCAGAATCCCTAGTTTCTTATATATTTTGTAGGATTTTCCTTGATGAAGAACCCCCTAGCCTTGTGAGTGTTTATTTAAATTATAAGAGAGTAATTGCATGCTATTTATTGTGTCTAGGCTCAAAAGAATCAACTCCATCTAGTTATGGTGTTGAGACCGAGAAAAACAATGAGAAATCAAAAAGGAAGACTTGTGTTGGCTTATAAGGTAGCTTTCTACTTTTTCTTATTGCATTCTTAGATGTATATAGTCATTGTATGCTTATGTATGTGCTTGTATTACGAGACCTGTCATTTGATATTGTCTTGATGCATTGGTACTAATATACTTATATTTTGGATTGTAAAAATTGCTTAGGTGAGGTAGTGTCAAAAATCCCTTGTAATGGGTGAGGTAGAGCCGAAAGTCCCTAAGGATGGGTGAGACAAGGCTAAAAGTCTCATGGATGAGTGAGGCCAGGTCAAAAGTCCCTAAATCAAGGGTGAGGCCATCCAAAAGTCCCTAAAATCAGGTAAGGTTAGACTAAAAGTCCTTAGAGCTTATTCTTGGCATGGATATGATATTCATGATATGTAAATCATATGTTGTATGATTGTGAATGGTTAGATACCTACTTGCATGCTTTGACTTATTTATATGTCTTAATTGCTTTCTTGAATGAGTGTATGAGCTATTGAAATTCCATGAATCTCACCCATTCCCTCTCGTATCTCATATGGTCCAGGTAAAGCTTAAGAGCCTAAGAGCGGAGGCCATGAGGCATAGATGGCCCTTTTTGACACTTTTGCACACTTTTACATAGTTTGATGTATAGGAAAGCCAAAGTGCTCATGTATACATATTCTTTTTTAGATGTAAATGCTTAAGTAAGTGTAAATATATGTATCAATGATGTATGATCCATATATAGAACCAAAGTAATAAAAGTATGAGATTTGGCCCCTTTGTAGATTATATGTAGTAGTGTATTTTTGCCTATAGCATAGTGAGTTTGAGATGTATGATGATTTAGACCACTTGGATATTTCATATATGCTATATTTATGCTTTAAAACTTGCCAAATAGGTGCTAGAGTATGTAGGAGACCATTTACCCCCATGTTGAACCATTTAAGGTGTCAAAACTGTTAAATTTATAAGTTACATCAAAGTATGACCAAATGAGCTCTTCTTGATATGAAATTTGGCATGCCTCTAGAGCTTGTTGAGAGCTCCTTAGGAAGCTAAAGTAGAAAATATTTGGAGGTCAAAGGAATATTTGGCGAATTGTTGAAGTTAAAGAACTTTCTAGTTTTGGTTATTATACTGTGCAACTAGTTTGAAAATGAATCTGTGTCATTCATGGCCCAAACGGTGTCCAATTATCATGAAATTTTATAAATATAAATTAGACATCCACAGAGACCTATATCAACTAGAAGCACCTCAATTGGAGGTTTGTAGAGGGAGAAACAACTATCTGAAATTCTGTGTCCGCTTTAGGGAAGCCATCCGACTTTCGTTACTATTCCATCAGTTTTCGAGATCCAAAAGCTACTAAAATGATCTGGACTTATTTTTATCCTCTATTTAATATCTCTATCTTTCTAAATTGGTATATTTTTTCTAGATTAGATTTTTTTAGAATTAGTTATGAATTTTTGAAATTCATGACAGCAAGCTGCATCAATACCAGGGACAGCCAGACCTCTGTCTCTTGTTTAATGTCAAACATGGTCCAAATGCTAATATTGTGGTTGGAAATTATTTTTAGTATAATTTAACACTTATAGATTTCTAGAAAGCTATGGTTTTCTTGATTTTTATTTTTCTAGAATTAGTTATGATTTTCCAAAATTAGAGTAAAAAATATAACTTTTGAGCCAGTTTTGAGAAATTATATTTTAGGGTTGTTAGCTTCATATCCATGGTTCATGGGTTTTTTTATGCTATATATAAGTTGTATAAATAGATTTTGAGTGGATTATGTGATTGATGGGTTCACGGGACCCACGGGACAAATTATGAGCGTTTAAGCCCCGATACATAGTAGGAAAATACTACGGTTTGCTCTTTTTCTTTGAAAATCATATGGAATCAAACCTAAATAGAGACTAGTTGGGGTTAATATGTTATGGTGTTACAAAATATGTGTTGTATATGTAAGAATGGATAGCAATTGACTGATATAACATGTTCTTGGCATTGAATGGCAAGGTAGACCATGTATATTCCATGTGTATGTTAGCAAGTAGGAGAGTGAGCTTGTAAGGTTTGGGTTGTTGGACCCTCGAGACATGTTTATTAGACCATTTGATACTTTTTCACATACTCATGTGGCCTTAGGAGAAGAAGAAGCAAAAATTGGACACATTAAGACCCCTTTAGAAGTATAAAAGTGACCATTTGCAACCCTGTGGCACAATCTGACCAAATAGACGAATTTTCTCATAAAATTTGGCATGCACATAGATATTGTCTAGATATTTTTAAAATGCTAAATTGTATATTATTTGAAACCCTAGAGAATATTTGGTGAATTTCCAAAATTAGCTAAAATTGTAAAGTTTGACAATGCCACTGTTCATATGATTTAAAACTTTGCCTCTGTTATTCATAGGCCAAATGATATCCAATGGCCATGAAATTTTATAAGAATAAACTAGACATTTAGAGTGACCTATACCAATTAGAAGTACCTTAATTGGATATCTGTAGAGGGAGATATGAATTTTTGAAGTTTTAGATCAGTAACAATAGTGCAGGCCAACCTTAGTTATTATTAGATTCGATTTTCAAGGTCCAACGACATCTAAACTGGTCTAAACTTATTTTTTTCCTCTATTTAATATCTGTAGCTTTCCAAATTGATATAGTTTACCTAGATTGAATTTTTTTGGAATTAGTTATGAATTTTTAAAATTTATATCAGTAACTTATATTAGAAATGCTAGACATTCTGACCTTTGCCACTTTTCTATTATCAAATGTGGTCCATATGAGGTTGTCATGGCTGGGAACCATTTTTAATATAAATTTAACATCTAGATCTTTCCAAAAAGCTATGGGTTGCTTGGTTTTGATTTTTTTATAATTAGTTATGAATTTCCAAAATTGCTAGCAGAAAACTAAAATTTTGATCCTAGTTAAAACGTGGATTTTTTTGGTTTTTGGTCTCTAATCCGTGATTTATGGATTTTTTTGTGATGTTTATGATTTATATGGATGTAATATGACTAAATAATGTTGTGAGTGAGTTCATGGGATCCACAATATATGAATTGAATTTTTAAACCTCAACATAATGCAAGGAAGTTACACTATTTTATTCCCTTTTCTTGGGTTTTCTTTGTTTGCACATGAAAGTCACCTTAAATATGGGAATATGGAGCCTAATAAATTATGGTGTGGCACACTTCATATTGGCCGATGCTTCTCTTTCTCGAGGGTTTCTTCCCATACCCCTTTTTGCGCACATACCTCAATTTCTCCTCCAGTACAGTAGTTAATATCTCATATGTTATTTGTTGTTAAATAACAAGATCGTGAATGCCCGATTGTAGTGCAAGACACAAGTTGGAAGCATGAAAAATGGTGCAAAAGTAAACAATTTTTTCAAAGTTAATGAATTTGAGAAAATTACATGCATCTCTTGGGACGTTAGATCAGCTTACACTATCTCCCCTTTCTTTGTCCGATGGGTGTGTTGTGCCTCCCATACTGGATCAGCTATTGCCGACTCCCTTATTCTTGGGTCTCTTTACAAATTTTTTAGACATTAGTATTCAAAACGTTTTAGCATGAAAAAAAATAATAGTAAATATAGAAATGAATTTCTCCTAAAATACAATGAGATGCTCACTAAAGACTGCTCAACCTCTACAAATGAGTGAGTCCCACATGTATGTAATGTTACCTACTTTGACCTATTTTTACTACTTGAAACCTACATATAAAGCTAAAGTGTTGTTAATGATAAAAGATTAGAAAACTTCATGTAATTAATAATAGTACAACTACAATGAAGTTTGAACTAAGAACCTGAAACTTGTGGGACTTAAAGCGTTGCATTAGCCAATCCCAATCTTTCGGACTAACATCCTTTGGTTTTGATGCTTGCCTCTCCTCGTCAATCATGTAGTCCTTATATATTTTTGACAATGAAGCCTTTCAATTCTTGAAGAGTCATTACATGAGTTCATATAGTAAGGCCTAAATGCCACCTCCTACTAATGGTTGCAAACTTCAAATTTGGTTTACGCATTAAGAATAGTAAATTCAAATCATAAGTAGTTATAATTACAAATATAACATAGGTATTTACAGATTAATTAAAGATATGTATTTAAAATATGCAACTTGTTACCTTCACTTTTAACCACATGATGTCCCTATCTTTGTTTGTAATATCTTTCCAATCACCATCTCTAAACGACACAGCAGTCCGTACCATCCAACTAATGTAACTAGATAAGTTACGAGCCCTATCTCCAATAGGCCGTTCAGTGGTCTTGGACATGGTAATTAAGATCTTGTTGTTAAATTTTGTTTTAAGGTCAACTTTTAAATACTTATACTTCCCTAAACCCTTCTTAACAGTGTTATAAGAAGTTGAACAATATGAAAAAAAGAAAACAATTAGACAATGATACATAAAAAAACAAATATATTTATATATGACACAAGGGAGAAATTTAACCAAAAACTTATTGTTTCCCTTACTCACCTGCACTACTCTAGTTTTGTGATGGCTAAGTAAGAGGTGAACTATCTTGTTTTTCCTTACCAACTAGCTCTAATGACAATGGAGAATGTTGAGCTTCTAGTGCATCATGTTTGAGTTGCCTTTTCATACACGGTGGGGATACAACATCACTCATGTTGTTATGCCTCTCCCGTCCATTTCCATGTCCTAAGCCTCATCTATCTCATCCAGGTTCCCTCCCATACTGAACACTTTCCTAGATCATTCCACATACATTATGAGAACAAGGTAGTTAAACAATGTAAATTTGTAAAACTTTTAACCCAAAGGTGACTTACAAGTTATAAGGGAAATTTTGAAGATTTAAAAGAATGATAATAATAATAACAACATGATAGAAGCTATTATAACCATCACTTATTATATGTTATAACTTATTATGATAGAAAGTTTCATTGACAAGGTGTTAGTCGAGTCAACAAGATCTTGGCGTTTCTATGTTTCTTAATTAAAGAATACCTTGTTATAAGATAACATATCCTATTGACTAAGTTTTAGATTTCTTTCCATTGAATTCAGGACCTTGTCAATAAGATTTTTAATTCTATCAATAGCACATTATCCAACCACTAAATTTAAAGACCTTGTTAACAAGATCTTCAACCTTGTTGACAAGATATTATCTCAACCCTTATACTAACATAACCTAATGTTATCTTAATCTTGGTAATGGAATAACTTCATATACACAGTCATATCCTTATCTTTTATCTTTAGAAATATCAAATTTCCACTACAACAAGGCCATTAGCATGGGTTTACATAGTGTTCTCATATATAATGCTTTATTTAGCATTATAGCTTTACTTTGCCTCAATTCATTTTATTATAGGGTCCTCTCTCATCAATCATTAGATTTGATTTCAATTTCTTTTAATTCGTACTACCCTTTTCTATGTCCGTGACTTCGCTTAAATAATTTATTCGACTCTTTAGGAACTATTTTAAATTACCAAATCATAGAATATTACAAAAATAAAATTGGAAACAAAAAATATACTCAATGAAATAGGATGCTATCTACAGATTTAATATTTTCATCATTTATTATATCTATATTTTTTATGCATGGATGCAATCCACTATTAAGTACCATAGAATTTTAGTTAATCTTAGTTAGCATCTATGGTGTCAATATCGACTTCATCATCCTCCAGAAGTATGTCCTCTGAATCTCCTTTTCAATGGACACATCCTCATCATTGTTATCAATAAATTTATGCCTTGCATTAATTATACCTGACCATTTTGTTCATGGGCGTTCGCTTGAATGGCTTAAAGTCTTTGGTGCAACATCATCCCTCTGCAACTAAACCACAAAGTCATTTCCCATGTTATCATCAAGGACCACATATAGTTCAATCTTGTCTTGTTGATATGCTTGATCAATGAACCTTCCTTCAAAGTCCCCACCGACGTCATCATCAATTGCCTCAGGCATATTGAACAAGTCATAGGGATTTGTTTTGACAACAATGAGCCAATTTACATCAACAATGTCATTCAAATAAAATATTTGTTTGGCTTAAGCTACTAAAACAAATGGCTCATTAGAGTTAAGTGAATAATAGATATTTATACTAGTGATTCTAAATTTATTAACCTTGTATTCTCTTCTTAAATGACCCACATCCTACCAATGACACTTGAACAAGTGCACTTTTTTATGCTTAATATATGACAACTTATATATGTCCTCTAAGACATCATAATACTCTTTATTCTCATCTTCATAATCACCCCTTATAAATATTCCACTATTATTTGTTCTTTGGCCTAAGGTATGATCTTTAGTGTAGAATCTAAAGCCATTCACTGTAAATGTTGAGTAGTGGTGAACCACTTTGAGTGGGTCAACTACTAAATTTATAAGGTCATCACTAACCTCATTCTATGTGCTTAACTTTGTAACCTATAATAAGAGAAAATCATTTATCACCATTAATAAATTATGTTATGACCAAAATTTATCACATAATTCTTACATCTTAACACATTGTCTAGAAACTGTCCTGTTTATAAAACCATTTTAGGTATTCTTTAATTGTGATCCATACATTTCCATATGCTTCTTGTGCTCTTGCAATGAATGACATAGTTAAGGCAACAAATTCTTGAAGAAGTTATTACTTGGAATGAGTAACCAAGCTCCATGAATGTACTCTATGAATGGCCAAACCTCCTTACAATTATGAAGCACATACATACAAATTTGATTGAACTTCATACTAAAGAGAAATCTCAATTTGTAGCCTCCTCGAGCCTGGCTACTTTTATTGAAGATGGATATCTCATCCTTTCCCATAGGTCCATCATTGTTCTTAAAAGGTTTATTGAACTTGGTGGGAATGTTTTTCAAATAATGGGAGCAAAAAGTAAGACATTCATCTGCCAAATACCCTTCCGCAATTGAACTTTCTAGTTGAGCCTTGTTGCGAGCATATGTTTTTAGTGTCCACAAATACCTAAATACATTAGAGGTTTTGAATAAAGAATTTAGCATCAAGTATTAATGAAATTTATAAAAGGCATACATAATGTAGTAAGTTACCTCTTGATGGGATACATCCACCTATATTGCACGGGCCTACTGAGCTTTGCCTCTCTTGCCAAATGGATAAACAAGTGGATCATGATATCAAAAAAGGTTGATGGGAATACCATTTTAAATTTGCACAACATTCTTGCAATTTGAGATTTAAACCAATCAAGAGCTTCGGTTGTTAAGCACTTCGAACACAAATTCTTAAAGAATTTATCCAACTCTAATATAGGTTCAAATACCTTATTGGGCAATAAGCCATGTAATGCTATAGGGAATATATCTTGTAACAAAACATGGTGGTCGTGGCATTTCAATCAATATATTTTTCACTCACGAAGATTGACATATCATTAAATGTTTGAGGAGAAGGCATCAAACACTTTCAAAGTAACTAGGAAATTATAAACTTTTAACTTTTCTTATGGGGACAATGCATAGCAAACAATTAGAATTAAAACTTTGTTCCTTTCTTCTATCAGGTGTAATTCTAACCTAATTCTCATGTCAACCAAGTCATACTGATTCTTCATTATATCCTTTGTCTTTCCAGCCAATCCTATAACAGTTGACACGATGTTATTCGAAACATTTCTCTCGATGTGCATAACATCAAGGTTGTGTCAAATCAAAAGTGTTTTCCAATAAGGTAAGCAAAAGAAGATATTTTTCTTCCTCTAATTAAATGCATTAGTGACATAGTCACACTGTTGCTTCTAACCTTTTCCCAAAGTTACATTACCCAATGCTTATAATTAACAAAGTGCCTCATTACCAGTTAAAGGAAAGGATGCAACTCTATGCTCAACTTTCTCATGAAATGCCCTTCAATTTTGTCGCCATAGATGATTGGTTAGTAGGAAGCAATGATGGCCCAAGTAGCACAACTTATTTTGTAATGAAATAAAACATATGTCTTTATGATAATAGAAGCATGCAAACTTTCCTTTCATAGACCATCCTGATAGGTTCCCATATGTCGGGTAGTTATTAATTGTCCATAATAATGTTGCATGTAACTTGAAAGTACACTTCTTATAAGCATCATATGTCTCTACTCCTTACTCCCATAATTTAAGCAACTCCTCAATCATTGGTTAGAGGTACACATCTATATCATTATCTAGACTTCTGGGACCTAGAATTAAAAGCATTATCATAAAGTATGGGTGTTTCATGTATTACCATGGTGGCAAATTACATGGAACTAACACAACTAGCTAAATACTATAATTAGTTCTCATATTTCCCCAAGGCTGGAATCTGTCACTTGTTAGGCCTAATCGAACATTTCTTGGATCACCAAAAAATTCTGGATACTACTGGTTAAACGATTTCCATGCAGTAGAGTCAATTGGATACTGCAAAACACTATCGTTAATGTGTTCCTCATCATGCCACCTCATCTCCTTAGTTGTGTGATAAGACATGTATAGCCTTTATAGCTTAGGCTTTATAGGGAAATGTCATTAATACTTTATAAGAAACTTTCTTTCCTTTATGACTATTTGACCTCCATTAAGACATATTGCACTTAGAACATGATTGAATATTGGCATGCTCTCGCCAATACAAGATGCAGTTATTCTCACATGCATCAATCTTGGTGTAATCTAATCCTAACTCTTAAATTACCTTATTTGCTTTATAGTAGGAGTTAGGTATTAGTGCTCCCTCTGAAACATCCTTAAATAAGTTTAATAATGAATCCATGGATTTGTTGCTCCAATAGTTAAGACACTTAAGGTAGAGTAGCTTGACTATAAAAGAGAGCTTCAAAACTTTGTTACAACCTGGATAAAGGTTAGTCTGAGCATCCTGCAACAAGTCAAAGAACCATCTTGCCTGCCCATTAGGTGGCTTATGGTTCTCTGACCCAAGGTTCAGGTCTAATTTGAATTTGGGCGACCATACGCATCATGAAGCATCCCAATAATGTCATCATCTTCATCAATGTCATCAGTTACCTCATTGTTATCTTGATGTAATAAACTGTAAACACCAAGACAAACTTTTCCTTGTGAGTCTCACACTTCATAACTTGGGCTAAAACCTTTCCTTGATAGATCTACCCTTACATCAGTGTAACTCTTCCATTATGTATTCCTACACCCCTTGCATGGGCATCGAATCATATTCGTTACCTTTGGCTAACTGAAGGCCTACTGTAGAAACTCATTAACTTCTTGTCTATGCTGAATTAACTTTATTATTGATCTTTATCTAACTCTTATCCATCTCTGTTACTTCCTACATTTTAATCAACATCATTGCAAGTTAAGCTATAGACAAGTCAAACCTTTTACATCTAAAAAATTGTATACTTATGTCAAGTCATGAGTTTTAGACTAAGCCATCCCATCCCCATTTCTAGATTTTAGATTTGAACCAAAACCAAACTTTGGTTCTAGCGCAAACCATAACGAAGGATATGTTCTAGTCATTACTTAAACCTCCTTAAGATTATGGTTCTGATAAAACTATAAACTAGAATGTAGTTTTGCTAGTAGGATAGACCAAAACCTTAATTGAATGGATGATGAGAAAGAAGCTACCAAAGAGGGGCAATGTAAGAGACTAGATGAAGTAGAGGAAGCAATAACAAAGAGTGACAATGTTCAAGTGAACTCTATCTTATTGCTTTTTTCTCTTCTCATTCCTTCTTGAATGAAAAGAATTTTATTTCATATTGTTTAAGTACATTGTTATCATTGAATAAGAAGAATTTCTTCTCATTCCTTCTTTTGGAGATTTATTTTGAAAGGCCTTTATGCAAGAAAACCATTTCTCCTAGTTTATCTTTACTTCTCTTTCTCTTTCAGCAAACATAGGTATAAGAATTGAACCAAATCTGATTTAGACACAAATTTATAGCACTTAAAATCATTTCATCTTAAAAAAAACCATTTTATCCTTAAAAAACTTAAGCACCTATCAGAACTTAGGCACACAAGTATAAGAATTGGACTAAATCTTATTTAGGCACAATTTTATAATGCTTAAAACCATTTTATCCTTAAAAAACCATTTCAATCTTAGGCACATATCAAAACTTAGGCACACAGGTACAAGAATTGGACCAAGTCTAATTTAAGCACAAATTTATAGCACTTAAAACCATTTCATCCTAAAAAAACTAAGGCACATCCTTAAATATGGAGACCAAAGAGCATAAATGACATTACTTTGACAATAGTATAGGCTTTGATATAATATGTTGCTCATGAAAGGTTATACATGATATATTTGTAATGTAAACATTCCCACAAGTGTAAAAACATGAGATTATGATGTAAATACCATTTTTTAATGTAAATGTGCAAAAATGTGTAATTTGAATATATGCGTGCCTTAGAAAATGTATATATAATGGCAAGTGGACAAGTGATTTTGATTGGCATGATATTTGGGACCCGATGAAATAGTCATATATGCTATATTTTATGTTTGGAACGTGTTCAAATGGTTATATGATATGAGGAAGCTCATTTTGAACCATTTAAACCATATATGTGTCATTTTGAGCCATATTTTGCTCCTGAACAAAATCCAGCCAAATGAATGAATTTTTTGATATAATTTAGTAGACATTTAAATATCATTTAGAGTTTTTCATAGAGTTAAAGAGCATAATTTTTGGAACTTTTTAAAATTTATTATGATTTTTCAAAGTTGATTGAAAATTATAAAATTTACTAGGCACTATTCATAAGGTTAGATATGATTTTTTGTGTATTTGAGGGGCCAAATGGACTCCAATGCTTATGAAATTTTATAGGCATATAGTTGGTATTATAAAATTTCCATAGCCACTGAATTTGTGTAAAATGAAGTTGTGTAGCCAAAGATATGTATGTTCAAAGTTATGGTTCTGATATATGTCCAAGAATAGTGATAGTTATAGTTCCATTGGATTTTTATGGCTCAAATGAGTTTGTTTTGGCTTGAAATTTTTACAGTATATAGTTCATGTCCTAAGCTTTCTATAGAATCCCAATTTGCATGAATTGGAGTTATTTAGCCTAAATTATAAACTTTTGAAGTTTCATTCATATTATGTTAAAAGAGGCTAAAAGTGGCTATAAAACTCTATCATGCTATTAAAGCCTATTTTGTGTTTAATTGAATTGAATTAAATGTGTTTATAGTGTTTAAGAATTGAAATGGATCTCAATTTCAGTTTTAGGCCCCTATAGTTCCATTTCACCTATGGAAAGATTGTGAGACTATGGCTAAACATTGAATATGGTTGTATTTTGATGATTTTGAAGGTAAATGATGCAAGAAGGATTATATAGAATGAGTAATCCTTTTTCCAAACTTGGTAATAAGATATTGTTAACAAGATAAATCATGTTGTTGACAGGGTTAAAGATATTGTCAACAAGATCTCAAATTCAACAAAGAAAAATTTAAGACCTTGTCGATAAGATCTTCTACCTTAATCTTTAATTAAGAAGCTTTAGAAAAGCCCGAAGTTAGGCAACTCCCTCAGATTCTTGTCAATAAAGTCTCAATTATAAAAAGATAAAATGCATAATGTATGATGGTATGACATGCACAGGTACAAGAATTGGACTAAATCTAATTTAGGCACAAAGCTATAGCACTTAAAACCATTTCATCCTCAAAAACTTGGGCACATATCAAAACTTAGGCACACATGTACAAGAATTAGATAAAATCTAATTTAGACACCAAATTTGTAGCACTTAAAACTACTTCATCCTTAAAAAACTTAGGCACATATTAGAACCTAGGCACACAAGTACAAGAATTGGACTAAATCTAATTTAGACACATATCAGAACTTAAAATCATTTTATCCTCAAAAAAGGAACTAACACCAAATTTTAGCGATATCATAACAAACTATCAAGGCAACAGCAGAATTGATGCTAAAGCCTAAAATGAACTAGACTAATAGAGAAGTTCGAAGAGTTACCCCTATACCCAAATTCACTGCGTGTTGATAAAAAGCTTGATATCCTTCAAAGGACACTTTCAATGATTGTAATTCTTTTTAAATAAAAATTTCATTCATGGTTAGAACTTAAGTATAAACTATTAGCATAACCTAAAATTTAAAAAGAAAAATAATACCTTTATGATTTTCCCTTTACCAAAAGAAATATTATTGTTGAAGCCCCTATCAATTGAGTTAATAGCAACAATGAAGATCCAAGGAGCCACATTTGATATTGTTTGAGGAGCTAGCGCTTGAGAATTCTGTTCATATGTTTTGTATAAAATTATTTTCAAACACAAAAGAAAGAAGAAGAAGAAGAAACTTAATTCCTTAAGAACCAAAAATCACTTTTAAGGGCCTTGAACTCTAACAATTAGGCAAGCAAATATTAAGGTGCTTGTACATCAAGTTGAATATTGCTTAATTTAATATCTAGTGTATGGTATTGATATTTTTGTTGCTTTTCCTACTTTTAGTATTTATCTTCATTAATCATATTGATATATACATACACAAATATATATATATATATATATTATCCTGCTACTTAACTACATTACCCACACAGACATGGAAAATTATATTTTAAACTAAATTCGAGATTAAAACTTGAATGACAAAGGAAATTGTTTGTATATGAAAATTCTGATTATCTTAGAGGTATAATAGATATAATAGTTCTGTAAATTTACATATAGCTTTTATTTAAGCCCATAATATACTTATTTGGTTGTCCTATATAGGTTTTAATATATACAATGCTACTTTTCTGGTTTCGGAAGGTTCTTATGGCTAGCATATCTCACAAACTTGTGCAAACTTTTAGTAATGCAGTTGTACTTAATTTTACAAAGTTTAGCACTTATTAGATCTATTAGCTTGCTGTATGCAAATTTTCCACTTCTCTTCTTGAATTTTTTTTCTAACGTACCTTAAAATGAAAACAATAAGATAAACAACATGCCTTTTATTCATGGTGAAAGAATTCTGAACATATTTTTCACTTTTATTAGATTACTTGGTAATATATAAAATGTTATGCAAATTATCTCCTTTCTAGTAGATAAAGATTACTATATGACTCTTTTCCAATAACCATTTTAAATGACCATAGCACACACCGCATAATTAGTTATGGCCCTATCTACATAACTAGTGTGAATTCAAATGTTTAGCAATATCTACTACAAATTTACATATAAGAACTAAGCACAACAAATTAACTATCAATTTAACAAATTCACAGAGGCTAGAAGATGGGCATGAAGTAGCCATCAAAGGAGGAGAAATTAGCATAAAAAAGAAGAAATTCTAAGAAAAAGAAAGTGAATTTGATTCAAAAGTAGCATTACTATCTAGGCTTTATCACAAACACCTAGTGGGCATTATTTAGTTCTGCCAGGAGCAAATGATGGACCACAACCACATTCACAACACTCATAGCATAAAATTAATTGCATGAAGAAAGAGCATACAATGGACCAAATTATCACTTACATAGCCTCTTTCCTCTTAAGTTTTTGTATTCTCCTCCTTCACAGCGAAATCAGGTCATAGGATGATCTACTTTTTTGTGCACAAAATGTTTTTGTTGGAATAGTTTCATTCACAACAAAATCAACCAAAAGGATGTATTGGAACAAATCTTTTAATTGAGAAATATTTACAAAAGGTTTGAAATTAGGAACAAGGGAAAGATTTCGGTGAAATTGAGTCTAGGTTTTCTTTGGCTTTCTGACTTCTTTTTGTTATTTCAATAATTCTCATTTTATTGTTTTGCTCCAGCCACTTATATATAATATGTATATATAATTATATAATATCATTTTAAATATTTTTTATTAATAATTAAATAACTCAAGAAATTGGATTAAATAATAAAAAAATAATTAATTGATAATTGATATATAAATAACAAATAGTTTAGATGATAAAAAAATGGGTTTAGAAGAGGAATTATGAAAAAAAATCTAAGATTGAAAGGTAAAACTTAAAAAAGCCATAACTTTGAACATTGAAGTTCATTTAAAATGATTTTGTTTAATTTAGGTATTTCTTCGAGATTTATGCAATGGCGAATAGCCGAAGGCAGTTTGGTTACTTATTTTTCCTAAAAAAGTATATTTAGGCTTCAATTTTGAGATTTTTGTTTTTAACTAACTTTTATCATTAAAACAAGCCTAAAAGAGAAGCTTTCTATAATTACATAATGCTTTCTATAATCTAATTCGTGTTTGCAAAAAGTTGTTGCAAATGGAGCTCCATTCCACTTAAGTTCCAAATTCAAGTACTAGATCAACAATAAAGAGGATAAAAATCAAGAAATATATAACTCAAAAATCAATTCAGAATTTAGAATATTTATTCTTAAATGTCCTAATGTATCTTTTTATATAATCTACCCATTATATTTCTGTCTCAACTAAATCATTTAAAGCTCTTAATCCTAAACATAAGCCATCCTCTACCTCATCCCTCTAGAATTCACATATATGGCTGCCTCAATAGGAAATCCATGCTAAATCATCATATTAGGGTTCATCTTTATTAAAAATCATCATTTAAGGTCTACCCAAGCTTAAAGGAGTATCATCCAACCATTAAAGCATCAAGATGAATTTAAAATTCTAAATACGCATCCATAGCTATCCTTACCAAGAAATCTATAGAAATCATTATATTTTTGCTCATTACCCAGACCAAAAGGAATTATTATAAGCTGTGAGACTTGAATATTAAACTAAAAATTCCAATTTACAAAACTTAGAGTTTATACTTCCTCCATCAATCAGAACCTAGGGCATTAATGGACAAAGAAGAAGATAGAATAGGAACTAAGAGGCTTACTCAACTAAAATTAATCTTACAATGACAAGAGATTGGGGTGGCATTTAATCTTTTATCCCTTCCTTCTTCTTTTCCTTCATTTTTTTTTTCTCTTTACCTCTTTTTGTTTGCTCTGCTTCAGAAGTCAAAATTAAGGGCTGGAGGGAGTTGCGTTGTACATTGTAAGTGTCTAGGGGAGGAGGATACATTAGGGTAAAAATTGAAATTTAATGTATTCATAAAAAAATTAATAAAAATTGATGAGTTGTATTAATAAAATAAATTCAAGATATCAAAATTGAAATTTTAGATATATAAATTTTTAGATATATGAAATGTTAGATATATTAATTCATAAATTCTAAAAATTGAAAATTTAAATCATATGTTACATATGAATTCTAAAAATTGAAAATTTAATTTATTAATAAAAAATTATAAATAATAATCTATTATTTTTTTAAACTTAACTAAAAAACTTTAAAATTTTATATTTTGTGATGGTTTTATTTATATTTATATTTTTTAATTAATGATTAAATAATTTATCAAATTAAATAAAAAAATTTTAAAAAACAAACTATTAGTTGTTAATGTATAAATAAAAAATAGTTTTTCTAATAAATATATTTCTTGAGATTTTTTAAAATAAATCTTTAAAAAAGAAAGCTTGAATTTATAATTTATATATTGTAATTATTTATTTAAAAATTAAATAGTAATAATAGAAGTATCTATTTGATTTATTTTATATGTTTGATTAATTTTTACATAATGCTAAAATCTAGATTTCAAAGGAGAATAAAGCAAATTTGAAGCAAGATAAAGATAAGATTTCAAATTTGAAATAAGAAGTATATAAGTAGACAAAATTTCAATATTAGCACGTAGGTGACCTCAAGAAGAGAATGTAAATTTGAGAATTGAATAAAAAAAGAAGAGAAGAGAAGAATTTAGATGTAAATGAATAAATGAGTAATAGAGTTTCAAATTTAATGGAAGAAGCATATAACTATACCAACTTTTTTTTTCTGTGATTTTTAAATTTAATTTTAATTAATTAATTAAAACTCTGCATACATACTTTCTTTAGTTTTGAACAATTAATTAAAATTTTATCATACGATATTAAATTATGAATAAATAACTTTCCTTCTTAACATTGTAGCAAATTTTAATAAATGAAAATTTTAAATTATTTCATTTAATAAATATGTATAGTCTTTATTTTGAATTAGTATTCAGGGAAAAAAACCTATGTATGATTACTGATTAGATAATTTCAAAAATTTGACAAAGAATAATTAAAAAAAATTATATAACAAATATATTTTTTGAATTAGTATTCATGAATTTGAACAATATTTATTAAAATATTAATAATTATCTATTTCAATCATCCCATCAGGAGAGAGGGATACTCCTCTTTATTATACTAAAAAAATAGAAATTGAAGAGGTGAAAGAAAAGACGAAATTTAGGATTAAATTAGATATTCTTTTATAACACTCATTTTCAAAAAATGATATATACATATAATTCTAAAGAAACTTTATTATATGATATTAAATTATAAATAAATAACTTTTAAATGTATAATATTTTTAAAAGTAAACTAGTCATTTTACTAGTAAAGACATTAATTTATTATTTATTTGTCTCATTGTAGTAAAATGTGATTGTAATGATAATAATTAAATATATATTTTTATAAATATAATTTTTGATAAAGTTATATTTCTAAGTATAATATATATTTTTTAACTTATTATATATAAAAATATTTTTTTAATCTTATTAAGAGTTTAATAGAAAGATTATCTCATTCTATTTGTATATTTATATATATAATATAATTAATATTATTAAATTTATAAATTTAATTTTTTGATAGGGTTAAATTTTTTAGTATAATTTATTTTTTAAACTTATTTGTATGTTAAAATATTTTTTTTAGTGTTATTAAGAATTTTATAGAAAGATTACGTCAAGTTATTTGTATATTTGGATATATTAATTATTACCTTTAAAAATTTAATTTTCTTTGATAACTATAATTTATTCCTTTTAACTTATTTGTTTATAAAAATATTTTAAGGTTAAATATTTTTATATAAAAGTTACCTTTTAGTGGTGATAAGAACAAGTCATCATTAAAAGTTTTGGCACAAATATTTTTAATTGATAAAAAATTTTGTATCAAAAGTTTTAATGGTGACTAAAATAACTGCTACTAAAAGTTATATTTTATTGGCGACAAGAACAAGTTGCCATTAAAAGTTTTGGTATAAATATTTTTATTTGATAAAAAATGTTATACCAAAACTTTTGACTGTAACTAAATTAGTTACTATTAAAAGGTACATTTTAGTGGTAATTAAAACTAACCACCACTAAAAGTCTTAATGCAAATATTTTTAATTAATGAAAAGTTTTGCACTAGAACTTTTGATAACAACTAAAATGGTGGCCAATAAAAAATATCTTTTAATGGCGACTAAAATCAGTCATTATTAGAAGTTTTGATACAAATATTTTTAATTGATTAAAGGTTTTGTGTTAAAACTTTTAGTGACCACTAAAATAATGGCCATTAAAAGATATTTTTTAGTGATGACTAAAACTAATCGTCACTAAAAAATTTGGTGCAAATATTTTTAACTAATTAAAAATTTTGTGTCAAAATTTTTATTAACCACTAAAATAGTGGCTACTAAAACCCGTTAACACCAAAAGTTTTAGCACAAATATTTTTTATTAATAAAAAATTTTGAGCCAAAAATTTTAATAGTTATTATTTTAGTTATCACTAAAAGTTTGATGTAAAAATTTTATATTTGGGTTTTAGCTTAAGTCATAGTACCCTGCGTTCATAATCTGCATATCTGTTTTCTTTGTTCACCTATCTACTTCTTATACTATCTGCCTGCTCTAATTAATTACTCTTTGTTCACCATTTATATCTTAAGAATGTCTTTGTTAACAAGAATTGAACCTCAAATCTATGAAATAGATTAAAACAGTTTACCCCTAAGTAGTTTTATTCCTCTCCCAAACGAAACATTAGTCACTGCACCCTTTATGCTAGGAGGTGAAGGTGATAATACATGGAACTTAATTAACTGGACTAATATGTTTTTACTCAAACAATTAGGATATTTAGTTGATCCTGATATAGTTTACAACTATACCCTAAGACACCTACCAGAAGAAGTAAAAGATGTATTAGATAGGGAAGTAGAACACAAAAGGAATTATAGATTAATCGAACTAGCTAAACCCTTAGAACAAAAAATATATGAAATAAAAGAAGAAGTAAAGGGAATAGGAACCGAAGTTCAAGAACTAAGACTAGAAACCTTAGAACTGCAAGATATATTAGAAGAAATTCGAAATATAAAAATAGAAGTTCAGAATATAGAAAATGAAATACACTTAACTAATCAAAAATTTAATAAGATTAGCCAAGAATTAGGAATAAGAAATACCGTACAACCAATTAAAGAAAGACCAGAAGTAAATATGATAAGAATTTATAATCAAGAAAAGAATGAAGAAACAATGGAATCTCAATTAAGAAATAAACCTATAAATGAACAAGTACAAGAAACTAGAATTATAGTTGAAGAATTAAAACATAGACAAAAGATCATGAATAATAATTTATGGACTATATATGAAGAAATACAAAAAACTCAAATAAAAACAAATTAGGAAATACCTATTTCAGAATATATATCACCTGAAGAAAGCAAGAAATCAAACCAAGAAAGGCTAGCATTTATGAAAAAACTAGATAGGATAGAATATGACATAATAGAATTCCTACCTTATCGACCAAAAATAGAAAAGCCCCAAATAAAGCAAGTAAATATGATAAGAATAATAGATGACTTAGAACACGAAGAAATTGAACAAAAGATGAGTCAAGAAGAAGTCAATCTAGAATCCTTAAAGAAAGAATTAGGATATCTAAATCTACAAGACACATATGAGGTAAATATGCAAACTGCCAAAATCAAGGAACAACCTTTTAATCCACCTAACTTATCTGACCCAAGATATCAACGAAGAGATGAAGAAACCAGTATCAACAGGGAAACTGAACTTGAACACCAGGAACTAAGACATAAGGAACCAATGAAAGACACAAGTACTGAATTTATGTTTGAAACAATATATACTACATCTAAGGATAACAAATTTGTACCCCCTCCATTAGAACAATACGAAACAAAACCAATCCCAAATTCAAGTATTTGGTTAAATCTAGATTGTAACTTAGACCGAGAACGAAGATTAGAAGAATGGAATAAATCTCAATTAATAGCCTTAATAAATCGAATACCCAGTACCCAATCAGCCATTCTAATTATCGAAGCCAGCTTCACAGGAATTGTCCTGGAATGGTGGAAAAGTCAAACCGAAGACTTTAGACAACAAGTAAAAAATGTGTCAGAATATACAACAAACAAAGAATTTTATGCTTTAGTATTAAGAAAATACAAACAAGTCTTAAGAAACGAATTTTTAGGAAGAAGTGTAGGAGCCAACGAACAAACCAAGATACATAGAACCATAGAGAAAATGCATCAAATTGAAATCTGCAAAGTAGAACCAAAAATCCTAAATCAATACATATGTGAATACCAAAAATATTACTATGAAGCTAGATTTAGAAATTATGAACAAAAAAGATTTTATTTAGATTTGTTCTATTACAAACTACTAAAATTACTGTCAAAATCAATTATAACAGATTATAAAAAAGCTTTTGATAATAATATAAATCTAATGCCATATGTAGACACCATGGGAAGATGAGAAGATTTTCTTAGAGAATATTTATCAAACAAATGTAAAGAAGCATGGAAAACTATTAAGTATTATAAAACCAATAAATTAACCCTTCAATGTAGTGATTATGAGACACCTCATAGATGGGGATGTACACCTAAACAGAACTACTCAAAAGGAAAAAATCAAAGGAAACCCTATAAACGTTATGAATACAGATTCAGAAAATACCCAAAATATAGACTCCAGGAAAAAGCAAGATCAAGAAAACCTTTCACCCTAGGAAATTATTACAAAAAAGGGCAATGAAGAATTAATTATCAAAAATACCCTGAAAAATGCTAGTGCTATAATTGTGGAAAATTAGGACATATATCAACAAACTGTAAAGCACCCAGAAAGAAAAAAGAAATAAATCTTATAGAAATAGCTAAAAAATACGACCTAGAACCTATCGAGTTAAGTACCTATATAGAAGAAGAATTAGCTTACTCTAATATAGAAATATATAAAATAGAAAAACTAGTTGTAGAATCAGAAGAAGAAGAAGATTTTAGCTCTAACAAAGATGAAGACTATGAGTATATAATTAAAGAAGAAGAAATTTATATGATGCAAGCAATAGAAAAAGAAGGTGAAGATAATATTATAGAATGGAACCAAGAGGAATTTACCAAACTATGGAAGGAACTAGAAGAAGAAAAATTAGAAGACTCTGTAAAAGAACTAGAAGAATTCGAACAATTCACCCAATTAGATTTTAAAGAATTTGAGCAAATATGGGAAGAACTAGAAATAGGAAAAGTAGAAATCATAGACAAAGAATTTCCAAGAATCCCAAAAAAGAAAAGAAGTTTTAATAGAAAAAGATTACAACACGTAGAGAAATTACAAAATACCTTAAAAAAGGAATACAAAACAAACCCAAGAGCCTTAACAGAAAGATATAAAAACGCTGAGTTTAATACCAAAGATTTAATAACTGGAAATGAATATAGATGTTTAAGAGTATCGAACAAAAAGGGAAAGTCACATATTTGGAGATGTCCATTAAAATCTTTATATCCTGATAGTAAATATTGTGAATTCCATTATCAACAGAACAAATATAGCCTAAGCAAAATTATAAGAAAAAAAGACTGGATTAATAAGAAAACCCAACTAAAAATAGAAGAGTTAAATCAAGAAGAAAAACTCTCACAACAAAGAAAAGAAATGACCCAAGAAAAAAGGTTAAAAATTAAACCAGAAAATATAATAAGAAATATAAAGGACACGCTTATAATAATTTGATTTCTTATCCAGAGATGGAGTAATTTCGAACAAATAAGGAAGCAACAAATCAACACCAAGAAGAGGAAATCTCATATCCTTATTTGATTACTCGAATACAGGCTCTCGAATTGAATATCAGTATTTTGTTATCACAAACAACAAATCAGACTAATAATATCAGTAGCACTGTCAATTATTTCACACAAGTCATGGGAAACCTCAGTTCCCATATTGGTGAATTAGAAAAATAAATAATTATCTTGGAAAAACAAGTAATGGGTCCTTCACCCACACCAACACCTCCGTCCACACCACAAAGTAGTCCATCGACTCATATTCCATCAACCCCATCCTTTGCAGCCATCCTCGAACCAGAAATTAAACAAGCCCAAGAACAGGCCCAGACCAGTCCACAAATAGCCTCCTTGTCCACCTCAAGACCACTATCTTAGGCCCAACAACTCCGAGAACAATATGAATATTTCCAAGCCATTATTCAGAAATTTAACCAGTGTCATATAAATTCTCCAACCCTTAAATATATTTCTCATTATTCTATTAACAAAGTTGTGATTAATCCTGGCACTAACCCACAATTAGTTTACACTTTATTTTGCTATGGATTAATCCACTGTATTTATCCATCAAAAAACCTCCCAAAATTATCTTTATTACCCAGAGCTGTCCAAGAAGCCACCAAACATTATCAAAACATAATCACCCAGTATACCATGTACATGAGATGCTACTCCACCGTAGCAGAAATAACTCCCGAAAAGTTTTATCCACCCATTAATCTTATTAAATTTGGAACCACAAAGGAACCCTCAAATTTGAGGAATCTGAGAAGTTCTCAATCGACCAAGAAGAATTTAGTACTTTAATTTCAAAAATAAGAGCTCAAGAAATGGAAACCATTTATTCCGAGATGAACAGAACTCTATCAAGCGATGAACTCCAATGGACATATTTTAAAGGACAATATTCATGCATCTATTCCGTTGGAAGAATTCTCCGAAAGCCAAGATTATTTACCGAGTTCTATGACCAAGTCAAAACAAATAAAATGGATAATCCTAATGACACCAAAAAAAGAATATGCCAACAGTTATCAGAATATCCAGATCATACATGCAATTATTGTAAGAACCGCCAAAGAAATAAGGAGCAAAATCCTCCTCCAACAAACATCAACATCCTCAAAATCTGAAGTAGCGCCAAAGTGCTGACGTGACTGAAGAAAGAGACACAAAGAAGACAAAATCAAAAAAGGAGTACCTCAAAGTTAAAAAAGCAAAAGGAAAAAGAAGAAAAGACTCTAATGACTCCGAAAAAAGACAAAAGGAAAAAGAAGACGCAACCCAAAAGTGACATAAAGAAAAAGAAGAAATGGCAAAAGCAAAACGGCATCTATCTACAAGGAATCTTCTTTATTAAAGTCCCTTTATTAAAGTCTGATAATTGTAATGAGGCAGAGGAATGCCTCTAGCCTGCCTCTCCTCTATATAAGCACCTATAAGCTTCACTTGTAACACACAGAAGAAGCACATCTCTCTAAATATCTCTCTACCTCTGAATTCTCTCAAGAGATTCTGAGCCCCTCCTTGTACAAAATATACTTCATCAATAAAGAAGATTATTTTGCAGATTAAAGTATGACCGGCTAAACTAAAAGTTTTAATGTAAAAATTTTATATCTAAAACTTTTAGTAGTAATTAAAATAGATCTTTTAACGATGACAACTTTTGTTATCACTAAAGCTTGGCAAAAAAACTTATATATATTTAAAAAAATTATGCAAAAAATTTAGTGGCAATACATGTTATTAATGTCATTACTAAAAATATTTAATGGTGACTTTTTTATTACTACTAAATAATTTTAGTGGTGTTTTTTTTGTTTGCATTAAAAATTGTCACAATTAAAAATAGTACTTCAATAACAACTTTTAGTAATAATCTAATAAAGTTATTACTAAAAATATTTTTTTTTTAATTTTAATTTTTTTTAATTGTTACTAAATATCGTCATTGAAAGTCTATTTTTTTATAGTAAGTAATGAAATGATAATTCACTTTTTATCATGTGCTTTTAGTTTATACTATTTTTCAACCCAAATAAAAAATCTAATTTTATGTGTGTAAAATTAATAGGAGTCACGTAATGAGATGATAAGACGAGCACTTTTTGTCATGTACTTTTAGTTTATACTATTTTTCTACCGAAAACAATATAATTTTATGTGCGGCTCAATCCATTTTCACAACTAAAAATTTTAATAGATCAATTAAAAAACAAAGATATTGTACATACAGAAGGACAAGCATAATGTAAACAAAGACATGACGTGAAGGAAGAATTAATGGCTGAAGTTATAATCTTCAACACGCAAATTTAACTGATGATGGTGTATCATAATTAGCTGTAGCTTCAACTGCTGAAGCTACTTGAAGTTTACTTGAAGTGAACTCAACCTATTCATCTTATTATTAAAGCAGATTTTTCTTATCCAAGAGCAACTTTGACTATTGATCATCATTAGTAAATGTAACAACAAAGATTTTACTTATGCTGAAGTTACTAGTTGATGTCAGTGGTATTGGATTACAGTAAAAATAGCAATCCTACACGTCCTTATCTATTCAAAGTAAAACTTGACCAGATGATAAAGGATCTGTAACACATGTGAAAATTCAAATGTAAATATTAGTTAGTTCTACATAAAGAAAATTTGTGAGAGAAAAAAAAATCCAAATTTGAATTTCCTCACGCACACAGAGCCCATTGCTGAGGCTGCACAGACCCATGGCACAAACGTATAACTCGCCATTGACCCTTGTGGGAGGAAACAGTTTGCGGCAGATCCATAATTTCCTCACACACAAACACGGACCCATGACACAAAAGTATATATGCTTAGATTGATATTTTTATATTTATAATTTATATTAAACTTAGTATATTTTTAATCTAATAATTCAGTATATATTTATGAGTTAGATTTATAGTATAGTATACTTAATAATTTATAATTTATATTTATGGTATAGTATATATACATGGATTAAAATAGTTAATATATATTTGTTATTTTAGAAGATATGTAATGAATAATTTATACATATAATTTATAGGGTAAAATTTTTTAAGATATGTAATAGTTAATATACTTATAATACATTTATAAAAGGTCATGTATGTTTGGATTGATATTTTTATATTTATAATTATATTAAAAATAATATATATTTAATTTTATAATTCATTATATATTTATAATCTACATTTATATCTTTATATTTATATCTAAATCCCCAGTTCACAACCTCACCCCACTTAGAACCCAATACGCAGAGGAAAAGCTTCCACACCTTCCCCACTTCCCCCGAGGCAGGGAGCGGCGGTGTAAACGGCACGAGCTCTACTGCCACAAAGTCCCGTTCGCCCCATAGAAACGGACATTTCTCACTTTCTCCTTCACCCACAATCATCCACCATGTCTCATCATCTCCTCTCTTCAATTTTCGACGCCATTCAAGAGGGCATCAAAATTTCTAGCATCCTAGGTAAAGCCTCTTGAACATTGGATCTTGATTGTAGCATTAGCGTTGGTTTATTTCATTCAAATAGTGTATGGATCTGACTGCTGCTAGCATCCTAGATAAAACCTCTCAATTTTTTTTTAATCCTTCATACTTAAAAAAAATTGTACAATGGGGAATAAAAATTTTAAATATAACCTTCAAAATTTGTTGACTATTTGCTTTCCTAACTTCTAGTTTTAATTTTATCCGTGAATCACATTTATAAATAATTTAATACGCTTATAACTATGATTGATATAATCCATTTACGACAAACTTATGGCTAATGTAAAGAATGCTGAAGTTAGGTGTGAATTTCGGCTCTTCAAGTTATGCTAAATTTTTAAAAGTAACTATACATGTACTATTACATGCAAAAAAAAAATTGTTGGTTGAAGATTATAGACAGGGGCTGTGATTAGTTAAAAAAGTATAAGTGAGTCATGGATCAATGTTTAGTTAATTTGATATTGGGAAAAAATTTATTAGAAACTGGATCACATGATTACCAATGCCTTGAAAAATTAGGATTTGATTTAAAATATATATATATATATATATTGAAATTTCTAGTGGTATTAAACTGGGCTCACCTTGATTATATTATTCATGATCGAGTCCTAATCCCATTAATGCGAACCTAATATCTTTTCAACTTTTGGGTACTAAACTGGGCTCACCTTGTTTTGATTATTCATACGTTTCCTTCTTAACATTTTAGGCATAAATGTAGTTGGTTGTATTCATAATTTTGACCGAGATTGCTTTATTCGGTCCTGGTTGCCACAATTTGTTTTTGCTATTTCTTTTTCCCTTCTGGCTTATTGGCATCCCTATGGCCCCCAAGCAAAGAGCCCAACCCAAGTATTGAGTGGTGGGGCTTCATCCTCTAAACCCGCAGGGGTCCCATCCGCTTTAGGAATCGTGCACAGCAGGCCTGATATGAGATTTTGGGAGGAAGGCGTGTTGGCGTATGTCGATATGTAGATTAGTCAGCCTTGACTCAGTTGGGCCTTTTTGATAATGTCATGCACTGAGTAAGAAGTGTATTGGATGGGAACAATTTATGCAGATAAAGCTACCAATGTACAAGGAGTTCACTTTCGAATTCTTAAGCTTATTCTCATTAAAGTTACAAGTTGGGGATGATAATGACTGAGGTTAGATTGAATTTAGATTGGACGACTAGGAATTTACTATTGATTTGGTGTGTTCGAATGATATGTTTGGTTTTCCCAACAATGGAGTCTAGATGATACCGTCTGGTTTCAACCACAATGATCATTGACGATATATGTCTGAGGAGACTCATTATTTCTTAAGCAGGTCAAAATTAACCAAAATTGACTAAACACTTATGCATCGGTTCATTGCTTGCTCTTTGCTCGAGTGTGGTGAGAGCAGAGGATGGTAAATATCAATGCTAGGAATTTACTATTGATTTGGTGTGTTCGAATGATATGTTTGGTTCTCTCAACAATGAAGTCTAGATGATACCGTCTGGTTTCAACCACAATGATCGTTGACGATATATATCTGAAGAAACTCATTATTTCCTAGGCAGGTCAAAATCAATCAAAATTGACTAAACACTTATGCATAGGTTCATTGCTTTCTCTTTGCTCGAGCGTGGTGAGAGCAGAGGATGGTAAATATCAATGAAGTTTATTTTCTATCTGCATGTCTGATGGAACTAAAGTAAATACCAGAGTCTGCCTGTGTAAGCATTTCCAACATGTGGCCAAGGGGAAGCAGGGAAAAATTATAACAAGGGGATGCATCTCATAAAGCTCAGACTCTACGCGTCTTTGACCTTAAGAACATGGCACGTTAAGGGAAATGAGCCAGTAGACACTGAGCTTTTGATATCTATGAGATTTTATGCCCATCACAATGGAGTACTATACTTATTAGATGCAATGGGGACACAAGCGCTGATCTATTGGGATGCCAATGGCCTGTTGGTTGATGACTCCCATGGATAGCACATGGACATAAATCAACCTGCACCTCATGAGACTTCCTCAAGTCTAGCTAATCAGCCTCAGACTAGTTCAGCACACACCCCATGTTGGAGGAGCTCTCTAGACCGATAGAGTCAATGGATGCATCAATGCACTAATGGCTTGTTTAGTATACAAAAAAATTTTAAGTATACAAAAAATTAAGTATAAGAATAAAAATAGAAAAAAATAATATTGTAAATAAAAAATAATTTTAATATTTTTATTTTTAATGATTGAATAATGATTAGTAAATAATATTGAATAATAATTAAGTAATGATTATAAAAACAAAATAGATATTATATAAAAATTTTCATTACTTTTTCATTTTTCATAATATTACCAAACATGTCCTAAAAATTCCACCAGGTTCATCAAAGACTTCACCTCACTCTATTAAAAACTAGGTAGTTTTCTTATGTTTCCCTAGGAGATGTCCCTTGCAACCACCCCGGGGTAGCTAACCTCCCTTGCTCTATTATTTTGGATAACTATACCTGACATATTTGGCCTAAAACTAATTAACTGTACATGCTAAATACTCTTGCTCACTTTAATATTTGATTATTAGTTCTCTTGTTTTGATTCCCTCCAAACCATTTCAATCCAAGCATTTGCAATTTCCAAATTTGCAATCTCCATGTAGAAGATTATGGGAAGAAAAACTTTAGAAGCCCTTTTTATATTGAAGCAACGTATGGAGGACAAGTACATATAATTATGCAAATAGTCAAAAGTCTTCATTTGTTGTCCAACTGATTAAATAAGAACTCTAATTTCATCACGCCACTTCAATTTTTTCCTAATAAGGAAATGGTTTAAATATCATTACTTCGGTTTAATCACAAAATTAAGTTCTAATTTAAATTATTCAAATCATAAAAGAGATAAGAAATTGATAAATATTCAATGTAGAATAAAGGCGTCCTATTGGAGACATCAGACTTTTTTTTCAAGTGAAATTTAAGCTTGCTTATAAATCTGTCACTGAATGTCTGTTTTATACTCAATATTGAAAAAAGTAAGAGGTAAGTATGTATACTTGAATCTCATTTATATAAAAATTTGTTAAAAAATGTATATTTGATTTTTAAACGTATTTATGTGTTAAAAAATAAAAAATGTAAATTCTATTTTACTTAAAAACTCAAAATTTGGTGTGAAATTTATGAGCAAACTTGAATTATAAGATCCAGAGGATTGCAGGAAGGGTCCCTGTCAATAGACCCAGACCCGGACCCGGACCCGTGGCAGTGATTGCCCCTTGCCCTGTTATGGTGTTAGTCATGAATATTAAATAAAAAATAATAACGCATTTATGTAGAATTCAATCTGTACAATAATTTATTCGTGGCCCTTTAGAAATTAAGAAATATAATAAATCTAATACAATCTGTGCATCTCTATCTCTATACTGGAAAGAAACTTTTCGTTAATACAACATGAACAAACTAGCTATACCTTGATAAAACAATAGATTGAATGCGAAATATTATAAGCTAATTAAACACAATAATATTAATTAAACAAAAAACAGCACACGTTATGTCAAAATATCCCCCAAAAAAGACATAAAACATAATCAAGTAGTCCTGCTAAGGCAATGATGTAATAAGTAATTTTTTTTTTTTGATACACTCGGAAACAACAGGAAAAACAAAAAGGAAAACACCAAAGAAACAAATCACATAATCCTCATCTCATGAAGTAAATTAACGACAGCAAGTCCATTGAGGAAGAGTGGGTCGCAGCTGCCATTAAGAGCTTTCTTGGCTAGGTAGTCCGCTTCAACATTCGCCTCTCTCCCAGTCAAATTCAAACTAACCCTCCATTCTCTATCAAGCATATTCTTAATAAGTAATAATAATAGGTTTTTAATCCCACTTTCAGGTCTCAACCTTTGCAGTTTTCTTCATAGCTTTCTTCATATCGGATGACACAGCTTTCTTCAAATTCGATGACATAGCTTCCTTCAGGTTGGATAACATCTCAACGGGAAGATCTTCAACTTCCTCACCATTCGCTGTATTGTTCGACAAAACTTTCTTTGCAGCGGCCAAGCCATCAGAGGTAGCAACCTCAGATTTAGTGATAGCCAACTCTACTCCAACCTACAAATGAAAAATAACAAAATTTACAACACAAGTACAAAGAAATTTTAATGAATTTCCAGCATTCTGCTAAGACAAAGATGCACTAATATTAAGACAAGCATAAAGGAATTTTGATCCATTTTCAGGACTTTGCTAAGACAAAGATACAATAATAATAATAGATTTTTAATCCATTTTTCAAGTCTCAGCCTTTACGTCTTTCTTTATAGCTTTCTTCACGTTGGATGACATCCCAACAGGGATACCTTCAATTTCCCCATCATCTGCCAGATTGTTCAGCAATTTGCAGGGGTCAAGACATCAAAAGTAGCAACCTCAGAATCAGTGATAGCCATCTCTATTTCAACAACAACAACAACAACAACAGCTTTTTCCCATTAAGTGGGATCGGCTACATGGATCAATCAAGTCATCTCTGTTTCAACAAACAAATAAAAAAACAATAGAATTTACCAACTGTTTGTATCTCAATTGGTGACACTAATCGTATGAAGGAGAATTATTTTCCTTGTTGAAGTGTACTTGAAATGATAACTTGGGCTGTTCATATTACTATTAGAGCAAATTTCATTTTTCTCATTCATAACATCCCTAAAAAGAAATTTATTTCCCACGAACTCGTCCAACCTTTTAGGAATTTGATTGGTATCACTATAGCTCTGCCAACCAAAGGAACAACTCAGAATATGCACTTCATTCTAAAATCATAGCATCTTGTGATATCAAAAACTATGCAACTTATTCCTTACGATGTGTAGAGCATTACACAACTCAGAGGCAGTATAATGAAGAAATTTAGAGACATCATGACCAAAAATTATAAAGACGTGTATCATCAATAACCTGCAACAACACCTTGAACTTTATGGGAGATAGAGAACAAATAAATAAACATAAATAATGACAGAAATGAACTATTTATGCAAAAATATAAATTATTATCGGGGAATAACAGAACTATAGGGCCTGTTTGAAACTGTTTTTGTTTTAATGTTTTCAAAACATATGTTTTTAAGAACAAATTTTTGAGAACAAAAAAATTAAAAAATCTGTTTGAATCATTATTTTGAAAAGTAATTGTTTTTTGTTTTTTGTTTTTTACCTGATTCTGTAGAACAAAAATTACAAAACACTTAAAAAGTGTTCTGAGTTTTTTGTTTTTGAAAACAAAATTTTATTTTTTTGTTTTCCAAAACACTTCATGAAAAACACATTATCAAACAAGTTTTTTTATTTTTTTATTCTTAAAAACAAAAAAATTATTTTATAGAATAGTTTCAAACAGGCCCATAATTGTTTGGCATTTCTCATAGTAGAATGCACATCTATCTGGTGAAACTTTATTTGTGCATTTCTTGCATGAGTTATAATTCCACCCATGGTCTCCTTCAACATTAACAACAATACTAAAGTTAAGCAAGTACCCTCCTACAAACACGTGACAAAAACATATCAACGAATTTGACATGCGGCACCCCTTAATCGGCACCCCTTAATCTCGTCGAGTGTCTTCCTCTCCTTGGTTTATAGTATATCATCCAATGGTGCTTGGCTAATTTGCACAAAAATCTGAGTAGGTTGCTGAGAGCATAAGTCATAATCACCCTTTATCCTAAATTTAGTAATCACGTTATAACCAAAATAAAAAAGTGACTCAATGTGAAGCTAGATTGATAGTTATATGAACTTTTAATTTGACATTAATTCATCTTACCTTGAGATAAATTCACAAACCTTGGCAATAGGTACATTGATAAATATCCAGAATGTATAGAATCAATTCAAAATTCGTCTGACCCCTAACAATGAAAAGGTCATTAACATATATAAACATGTAAACAATAATAAGTGAGAATAAGAACTTTGCACACCATATAAATCTTGAATTTTACACCACTGGAAAATTAAAATAATAGGACCATTGACATGGTTCTGGGTATATGAAGCAAGCTCATCAGCAAAGGTTCCTCACAGAGTACATATTAGTTTATCTTTGAAGGGAAAAAATAAATACAAAGAATGATTTAAACAAATGAATTCGATAAATAACACTGCAAAAATGATCTATCAATTAATGTCTTCCAACTTTATCTCTATGTGCTTATTCATGATACCATCTTTAAAGGTCTGTTCAAACTTCACCAATTACAAACAACTGGCCAATAACATCTTAATCAACAAAACAAATAAGAAAAACCATCCCTTACAACATTATATATTTAAAATATATAATAAAAGTTAAAAAGAAACTCATCCACCAAATAATTATCATCAGCATATCTCGATGAAATGAAAGGGAAATAAGTAAAATTAAATCTATATTTCAAAACAGATAACACATCATCTAAAGCTCGAATTGCAATCAAAAATTAAAAATTTATTTTGAAAGAATGTATAGTTGTCCAGTACGCCCCACTATTCTTAACTCCAAATTGGCTTGTAGCAAATACTTTACCTTTAGACAAAATATTTATAAACTTCCCAACGAAAGCATGTTTCACAGTTACATGGATTCGTTTTCCTTGAACATGATGGAAACAATAACAAAAAGTAACAATCAAAGATCATTGTTGGAATAAACTAAACTCACAACTTCTACTTATACCAATTCATCTTGAAGAACCATCTCTATACTAAAAATTTCTTCAAGCAGATTGAAGCGAAGCATGGACTACATACGAACAACTCTTACCTCTATTCTCCACTAGTGAAATATCATATATTGTGTCAAATATCACAGCCATCTTTGAAAACTTTCACCTAGATTGTAAAACGGATGAAGGACTAACAAAAATTGGATCCGAGCCCTAAAGACGATCATATATATAATGGTGAGATTCAAGTAGTTGACTGCAATCTGTTCCCTGTATTGCACAAATTCTACTGCTACATACTATTCCCCCTCCACTTCCTTGCTTACTGCCACACGAAAGTTCAACCACATCATTACTTGCAATATAGATTGGTTTATTACTACACGAAAACTCAGAGACACCACTTTGCAATTAATGCCGCATGATATCATGTGTTCAAATTTCCTTTCAAACTTTTCTTCCAAGCGTGAGACCCCGTTTAGTAGATCAAAGGAAAGATAAAAAATTAAAAAAAAATTGTGTAATATATATTTTGTGTTTATAATTACTATTTAATATTATTTATTAATTATTATTTAATCATTAAAAGTAAAGATTTTAAAATTATTTTTTATTTTTAAAATGACATTTTTTATTTTTATTTTTATTATTAATTTTCTATATATCAAACAAATATAAGTAAAAAATAGATAAAAAAACTTATATTAATATCTCTATATTATCTATGCATCTATAATCTATAAATCTATATATATGTAGAAATATTAATATATCCATAAATCATAAATTTAATATTCGTAAATCTAAAATGCAAGGTACTGACTCAATCCTATTTACACCACGAGTCTGTGATATTTGAATATAAGGAATGCAGTGTATCTTCAAGTTTGCAACACAGTTCCATGTTCATAGTAACTAAGCCGTGGTTGTGATTCACAAAGAGGTGCATTTTATCTATAAATATTAATATTAATATATCTATAATGCAATGTATTAACTCAATCCTATTTGCACCACAAGTTTGTGATATTTGAACACAAGGGATGCAATGTATCTTCCAATTTGCAAAGAGGTGCATTTTTCTTTGTTTTCTTGGCAACTACAACAAGGTGCATTAAATGCTCATTAAATGTGCCTAGTAGAGCTCTTTTTATATGTCATATAGATTATATTAATATAATTATAGACTCATAATTATCCAACTCTCATTTTATATTTTATATGTCATATAAAATATGTCACATTTTATATTTGGTTAAGCCCTAACTCTCATCTCTATATTATTTAATTTAATTCAACTTTAATTAGTTTATAATATTTTAATAAATTGATATAAAATGTGATATTTCAATAACTTAATATATATTTCTTTGAGTTTTTTTTGGTATTGCAAAAGATTAAAAAAAAGTTATAAGATATCCCTATTATTGTCATTTTATGCATTCACAAGAAAATTATTACTAAACGATCGCTTAATCTATTCCTTTGAAAACATCTTTTTTTGTAAATATTTTTATCAAACATTATTTTTACTCTTTCTCAACAATAGCTTTTTTCACAACACTTACAGCAAAGTAATTTTTAGAAAATCATAGTATTCCCAAGTGGACCCTTAGATATTAATTAATGGATTTTTCTATAAAATAAGGATTATTTTGTCATGATATCTAATAACTAAATAATCACTTTGTGTACTTTACAATTAAAATCCCAAATAATTATTTTGTAAAAGTATGTAGTTAATTTTTGGGTAAAATATAATTTAGAATCTTGTAATTTGGATCTTTTTAATTTATATTTTATTTGTAGTTCAAATATTGACATTTTTAAAGGCGACGGAGATGGTGATAAGGTGACAGCAAAAGTGAACGAAAGATGAGAAAGACAAAAGATGAAGGTTTCATCGAAAATGTGCAATACACCCAAAAGTAGAAGGACGAATGGAAAGTCCATTTATAGGAAACCAGGAGGAAGAGATGCAAAGGTCCTATAAGGACAAACTACTAAGAAATCAGGAGAGGGAGATGTAGGTGTACTATAATGAAACCCTAAAGGCAAATGGGCCTTTAATCTCCCATCTTATGATTGCAGATAATCTCTTGTAGAGACTGACATTACTCGAATTGACTATGTGACTAATTGCTTAAATACTTTTTATAAACCCTTTAATTGTAAGGTAAGCAGTGAAAAAACCTCTATTTATATTTGAAGAATGTTTAGGTCGACCATATTCAAGTTATTGATGCTGAAAGTGGGTTCCAATACAATCATTTATTAAGCAAATACCTTGGAATTACGTCCAACATGAGTAGGCCACTAGAGATCATTTTAATCATATTATGGAGAAAATAAGAACCAAGCTCAGTGGTTGGGAAAGTCAATACTTGTCTTTGGCTAGTTGCATCACCTTGGCAAAATCTATTCTAAGCTCTATTCCTATCTATCACATACAAATCACAAAGATTCTTAAAAAGCATCATAGATGATATTGAAAAGCACAAGAAAGTTTCATTTGGCGTGACAACAACGACAAAAAATGAACCTATCTCCTGTCATTGAGTAGACTATGCTTTCCTCACAACCAGGGTGATCTTGGTTTGAAAAGATTAGACGTCTTTGATGATGCTTTATTCAAGATGCTTACTGGGGATGATGCATCATTTCATGAAACATTGCAAGATTAGTGCTTCATCGAAGCACAATATGAGAGGTAAATAATAGCAATTCAGTAGGTGTCTAGAAGTCCAATTGGCTCTATAAAAACAAAAGGCTCATCAACCATGCTACCCATAACATTCCCAATAATGAGCTCTCAAAAATAGTGGCAAACTATACTAATAATATAGGCTATTGGAAGATTAATGAGATTGTTAGAGTAAGAAATTTCAAAATAAACATTTGTTAATGCCCACTGACTCTCTCTTTCTCATAAAATTCTCTCTCACCTTCCCTATTTCTCTCTCTCTCCCGATTCTCTTTCTCTTTAGATTTCTTTGTCTAGAATTTTTCAAATATGAATAAACAAAAAAAGAAATGAACAAACCCACCTTACAAAGTTAGTGGAAGCTCCTCTAAATAAAAGAGCTTCAACGTGTTTAAGGGTATGAAGCAACAAAGTGAGTTGAGTGTAATAAATGTGAGTGATGTGAGGCGTGGAATATGTGATAAGTGTGATCTTGGTGAGTGAAAAGTGAATGTGAGAGTGAGTTAAGGAACATTGTATTTTAAGTGAGCAATAAAAAGTGACTTTAAAAAAGTCTTAATTTTGTCCTCTAAGTTCTTGCTTTTCTTGAAGCCTTTACCATTTTAATTTCTAATAAATGATATCAAAGCAAGTGATTCAAGGCTGATTGTTATAGCATATGTTTTCTAGTGATAGGCCATTGGAGTCGAGATTATTCCAAGGTGCCGCTAGGATACAGATTGAGACTATGAAGTCATTTAGTTAGAGAATAAACATATTTGGTTGGGTGTTAGGCATCATCAAGTCATTATGGCAAAATTACTACGTTGACAGCCAATATCAAGAAATTAAATCATACAAATTATAAAATATGGTTCATTAAGATGTGGTTTTATTTGCTTAGATAAGATTTATGAGATATTGTTGGAGTTAGTAATGCTACACAACTAACAAACCTTAAAGACTTGACCAAATGGAAGGTAAAAATAAGCAAGGTGATGTACGTGTTATCAATGACAACTAAGGATAATCTCCTTCAACATGTTTAGGATGCAAAAACACCAAATGGACATCCTAGTGACACTCTTTACAAGGACAAGTAATGTGAAGCTCCATTGATTAGTGAATGAGTTGATGGCAATCTCATTATAGGGCATGTTGATGAGCTAATATTTTAATAAAGACAAGATCTCAAAATTAGATCCTAAAAATAAAATCTTGAAAAAACATATTAGGTGGATTCTAATTCATGGCTTAAGGTTGGAATTTAACAATCTTGTCACTACAATTAATGGTTAGGTTGTAAAACTAACTCTTGTCGAGTTGAAAAATATATTAGCCAATTAGGTGGAATTAGATAAATAAAGGAAAGGTGTCTTTATTAAAGACGACAAGAAAGTTCTTTATACTAAGAAGGGAGACTTTCATAGTAAAAGTTGTAATTCTATGGAATTTCAACTAGAAGGGAATAACTCTAAAAAAAAACTAAATAATTGGCAATAGAGATAAGAGGAAGGAAGCTTTAAGCGAGGAGGAGTTCGTCAAGATCAAGGCATGCTCAATGGAAAGAATAAATATCATTAGAAAAATAACCATTGTTATTATTGCAGGAAGAGAGAACATTATGCTCAAAACTGCTAGTTCAAGAAAGCATAAGGAAATACTACTATCTTTAGCCATAAAATGACAATGAAGAAGAATGGGATTTTCATACATCACTTATGATCAAAGAAGAAAAGTTGGTAGAGGATTCTTCAAAAAAAAAAAGAGATAGCAACTTTCTGCATTGCAGAATTAAAGGAGACTATACTTATATTGGTTAGTGCTAAATTAATAAACTATAATAATGATTGGATTTTTGATTCATGTTGCTCTAATCACATAACAGGAGATTAGAAGAAACTATCAAGCATGGCAAAATAGAAAGGTAAATGAGTCATGGTAATTGCTAACAATTCTAATTAAGTGAGTCATGGTAATTGCTAACAATTCTAAGTTACCAATTACACACGTTGGTGAGACAGTGGTCATTCCCCAATATAGTCCTCATTAGGTATAGGTACACAACATATATCACGTTCTTAGGATGAAGAATAATCTATTATCTATGTCCCAACCAACCACTTTAGGAAATTACATGGTTTTCGAGCCAAATGATGTTAAGGTCTACTAAAATTTGAAATCTATTGAGACACTAATCATAGAAGGTTGACAACTTGAGTTGGTATATGTATTGTTAACAAAAGTAACGTATATAGAAAAGATGAGGAAGAATAAGACTACTAATCTATGACATGCTTAGTCAAGACATGTGAGTTATGGGAAACTCAAGGTGATGATAAAGAAGTCATTATTAAAATGTCTCTCTTAGCTGGATGTTCAAGATGACATTGTATGAGGTAATTGTTAATATGGTAAGGCATATCAACTCCTCTATGATAACTTAAAATTTTAATTTATAGTGCCTCTTTAACTAGTCCACTTAAACATATTTGGGTCGATAAAGGAAGCATTAATCAATGGATATTATAATATGGTCACATTCATTGATGATTTCTCCAAATATATCTGGGTTTACTTCAAGCAAGAAATATTAGAAGCCTTAGAAAAATTTAAAGAAAAGGTAGAAAATGAGATAGGGTAAAAAATTACAGTGCCTAAGAACTAATAATAGAGGGAGAATATATTTTTCATGAATTCTATAACTATTTGAAGTAGAGCAATATTCAACAATAGTTAACATGCCTTAACACCGTGCATATCAAAATGAAGTCACTAAAAGGAAAAATTATCATTTAGCAAAAACATGTAGAAGTATGCTTTATGCCAAAAAAGTGTCATTAAGGTTCTGGGAAGAATGTTTGAAGACAACAGTCCACGTCACTAATAGATTAGCATAAGTAAGGCTTGGATTCACCTTACCATTTGAGAAATTATGAAAGGTTATCCCTAATATGCCATTTTGAGCTTTTGGATGCATATGCTATATGCCCATTCCAGATTATCAACAAAGCAAGTTAAAAAAAAGGCTACCTGATGCATATTCATGGGCTATGATAATGAAATAAAAGGGCAGAGGTGTTGTGATCTAATGATAAGAAGCAACTATCTTCTCAAAATATAATATTTAATGAACTATCATCATGGTGGTCACTATAGGCAATTCTCTTACTAAACTCCTAAGAAATTAAAGGGAAGTTATAAGAAAAATTACAATAGCAGCATAAGCCTTGTAGCCTATAAAGGAAGATAGAAGTTCTTTGGTAAGTCTTAAGTCCAAAGTTAAAAGCCCATGATATACTACAATACATTGAACATCTCCAAAGAAGGAAATGCTAATCTAACATGCAAAAGATGAAGAAGAGAAATAAGAAGATCTAGTACCATTATCTTAGAGGTCCATGGGAGTATGCAAACCAAATCCTAAGTATGCTAATGCAATTTTAATTGAAGATATAAAAAAGGAAAGCACATATGAGGAGACTTCTAAGTATAAGGGATGAAAGGAAGCCATGTAAGAATAAATTTATATTTTGAGACAAAACAACACATGAGATTTGATACCTAAATTAAGGGATATAAGACCTATATCATGCAAATGGGCTTATAAGGTAAAAACAAGATTAGATGGTTTAGTTGAAAGGTACAAAGCAAGGTTGGTTATGCATAGATTCTCTCATAAATATGGCCTTGACTATGATGAAACTTTTATCTCAGTAGCAAAGATTACTATAATAAAGGTTTTACTAGCCCTTACCACAAGCAAGTTATAGAAGGTTTAGCAAATGGATGTGAAGAATGCATTCCTATATAGAGAATTAAATAAAGACATGAAGCAACCACAAGGATTTAAGAGCAAGGCTTATCTATACCACATGTGCAAATTGAAAAAGGCTTTTTACGAGTTAAAGCAAGCATCACAAGTTTATTACAGTAAAGTAACTGAATTCCAAGTGCAAAGTGGTGTGGCTCCAAGAGTTGAGTTTATTTGTGAAAGTTCAAGATAGAAGGCTAGTAATTGTGCTAATATACTTGGATGATCTTATCATTATTGGAGATAATGAAAAAGAGATTAACCAAATAAAAGCTAATCTATCTATACGTTTCTAGATGAAAGAACTTAATGAGTTAATGCATTTCTTAGGTCTCAAGGTAGAGAATATTAAGAAAAACTATTTTTATACTAATGTAAGTATGCAAGAGACTTGCTGCATAAGTTTGGTATGCTTAAGTGTAACCCTATCTCAACTCTGTTGGAGTGGAGTACAAAGCTATGCTTACATAAAGGCAAGGAATTATAGGAAATAACTATGGACAAGTAGTTGGTGGTGGTCTTATCTATCTTACATTGGTTAGGCTTGACATAGCTCATGTGGTTGGAGTGATTAGCTAATTCATACAGTAGTAAAAAAGCCACATTTGGAAATAATATGACAAATTCTAAAATATGTTAAAAGCACCATTGATTATGGTACCCTATATAAGAAAGGAACCATATGTAAAGTTGAAGGATTTTGTGATATAAACTAATGACATTTGGAAGACATGGAAGGAAGTTTTCTAGTCGGGAAACTATTCAAATTTGTCAATAAAAAATTTTTGCTTTCTCCCACAGACTAATGACATTTGGAAGACATGGAAGAAAGTTTCTTAGTTAGGAAACTTTTCAAATTTGTCAATAAAAAAATTTTGCTTTCTCCCATAAAAAGGATAGACTCTTTGAAATTAACTTATATATTGGTAATGATAAAACTATAATTTCAATTAATGAGATGAGGATACTCATATATTTAAAATTTAAATATTAAATATAATATCCAAAAACATATTAGATATTTCAAATGCAATATATAATATTAAAGATATTAAATATATAATATATAAAACATAGAAGATATTTTAAATATAATATCTGAAATTAAATATATTAAATATTTTTTAATTTTAAATTTAATCTAACATCCTCCTATTTAGTCCGAACATAGTTTTATCATACAATATATCTATATGTATAAACCAAAAGTATATTATAAGAACCATAGTGGTAAGTCTTTTAATTAACAAATATTACCTTTTATGTTTTGGTTGCAATATATCATTGAACTTAATGGTGGTATATATTTTATGAATAAAATTTATATGTTTATTTAGGTTCAAACACAATTATTTGTCAAGTTCAGATATATAGATATAAAATGGAGTCAACAAACTAATAATTCAAATTTCATCACTTCACATACCTCAATTAAACCAATAGTGACAATTATAGTTTAAATCCCATATGAGGTATATGATCCTTAAACTCTCTTTAATGTATATTGTTAGTTAAAAGATCATTTAACATTTCTTTAATTTTATGTATTCTATGACCACTTATCTTTATGTGATCATAATACACCTCAATGGGTCTAAAATTATATCTACAATTTAAAACTCAATGATAAAATTCTTCAACCAATTACCTTGTGTACTTGCCTCTAGCTTAGGATATAAATTTAACAAGTATGAAAATGTATTTAAATGTCGATTGTTAGTGTCAATATATCTTGCCAAGTTCGAATTTAAATAACCAACAACTTTTAAGTTGCTTATTCCTCTATATGTAAGCATGAAATCTTTTATACCTTAAAGGAACTTCATAAGATTCTTTCCAACCTTTTAATGCTAGATGGCTTTAGTATCTATCTAATATGCTTATGGCAAAAACTATATCGAATCTTGTATAGACCTGAGCATATGTCAAGCTTCCAACTATTAAGGCATATGGAATGTTCTTTATCTCTTTTATTTTAATAGCCACACTTAGTGAATAATCCTTATTTCAAAAACATTCATGAACTTTATTAATATAAGTTTCCTATCCTAAGATACCTTAAGACCTATTTACAAGTATCTTTTTACTTATAACATAAGATACATTACCCATATCTTTAATGTTAAAGTACTTGAACATGAATTGTTTCACCCTATGTAATGACTTCAAGTCACTAAATGCAAGCAAAATATCATCTCTGTATAGAACTAAAAAGATGATCATGCTCCTATTGACTTTGTAGTATTACATGAATATATGATATTTTCAACAAAATCAAAAGATGTAATCACATCATAGAGTTTCAAATACCATTATCGTAAGGCTTGTTTGAATCTATGAATGGACTTGTTAAGCTTGCATACCATGTTTTTTCCAGCACTTAAGATGAACCCTTCATATTGTTTTATATACACTTTTTCCTTAATATCATCATTGAGAAAAGTCATTTTCACATCAATTTAGTGTAATTTTAAATTGAAATGGGCAATTAAAGCAATGATGATATAGAAGGAATCCTTCTTTAACATAAGAAAAAATGTTTCTTAGTCAATTCTTGCTTTCTATGTGAAACTTTTATCCCTCAATATTGCTTCGTAAGTCTTTCTTGGTCTTATAGACCATTTATAGCCAATGGATTTAGCCCTATTGGGCAACTGTACAAGGTCATAAACATAATTATTTATCATGGATTCCATCTCATCTATCATAATTTCATGCCATCATTTGGAATTATCAATACTTATTGCTTATAAAAACATAACAGGGCCATTATTAATATTTATGTCAAAATCAAACTTAATTAGATACACCATAAAGTCATTCGCAATTATGGGTTTCCTTGTCTTTATTAATCTCTTTAATTCAACTTGTTATAAAGGTTAAGATAGTAAATTTTGTAACCCTAAGAACTTTTATACATAGTTTACAAAATGTGCCATAATAATCATAGGATCCAATTTTCTCTCTTATAAAACGTACACTCTATCCATTACAAGACATCCCAGTAGATGTATATGATTCAAATTGGATTTCTAACTTTTCTAAGCATTAAAGGTGTTTTGGAAACACCTTTATTAGAACCTTACTTAAAATATATATGGTTATCTTAAATGCCTCTCTCCATAAAGATGTAGAAACTTTGGAGTTGCTTGGCATACTCTTCATCATATTCAATAAAGTTTAGTTTTTTTTAAGTACACCATTTTTGTCAAGTGAGCCAAGCTTATTCAACTATACCATGCTTTTCAAGGAACCTTACAAATAGACTAGATGTTTATCCACTATTAGTATATTTTCCAAAATACTCACCCTCCTTTATTAAATCTTACAATTTGAATTTATTTGTCATACTATTGCTTTACCTCTACTTAATTACCTTAAAGGCATCAAATGCCTTACTTTCATTATAAAGTAGATAGATATATATATATATATATGGTGTGAGTAATCATCAATAAAGAAAATAAAGTATTTTTCATATTTATAACTTAAATAAGGTTTGTAGATATCTATGTGTATAATCTCTAATATTTCAGAACTTCATTTAACCCCCTTCATATGACATATTGGTCTACTTGCTTCTAATGCAATCCATACATGAATCAAGTCAATCAAATATAGGGATTCAAGAACTTCATCCTTTACTAACCTCTGGATTCTTTCAATGGAGATAGGTTCCAATCTCCTATGTCACAAACTAAAATATTTCTTATTCATGACATTAATACTACCATGTAGAAACATTAAGGTATTAGGGACATCCAAACTAGTATTGATCCCATATATACCACCATTTAAGGAAATTTCCTCAACAAGTAATTATATTAAAAATAAGTCCATAAACATTTAATGAAAAACCTTAGGGAACAAGTCTAGAAATAAAAATTAAATTCCTAAAAAAAACTTGGAACATAAGATATTTGATAAAGATATAATACACAACCAGAATTTAAAAAACTATCCTGTATGTCCTTATTGTCTCCCCAGGTGAGCCAAATTCAAATTTTTAGAAGATTATGTATGCTCACTTGGACTCGGTTTCCTTTAGCTAAGAAAACCTTATATAGAATTAGAAATATGGATTGTACTCTAGTATCAATCCATTAAGTGTCATGAAAATCTAAACCATATTAGATTCATAACATACTAAAGATAAGAGTTTACTTTGCTTCCTTGGTCAAACCCTCCTTTTAGGGCAATCCTTCTTTATATGCCCTTTTTAGTTTATGAAACAAGTATCAGGCTACCTCTTTATTCATTTTATGAATGTGAGTAATGCCCTTGTTCTTGCTATTCCTTATATGACCCTTCTTCTTGAAGCTTGTAATTATATAAGCCTTATATGAGACCTACAACTTTCTATAATAAGTCTATTTTCTTCTTGCACACACATAGTTAGTAATTGATTTACTATTTATTTTACCTTATACATGTTATAAGAGATCTTAAATGGCTTATACTAAGAATGTAGTGAGTTAAGCTTTAGTTGCATTAAGAAATAGTTAAAGATCTCTATTTTGAGGGACTTGAGTTGAGCAACTATGCTTATCATTTGTATTATGTACTTTCATACCCCTTAAGTGCCATATAATTTCATGGATAACAATTGAGCCATTTGGTTAATAAATATCCCCTTGAACAATAAGATAAAAGGACAATTGTTTGAGATATTTCAAAATATTAATATCTTTTTAACATCCTTTCAAGCTAGTTGGAAAATGTCTTCCATGGATAGCTTATTGTTAAACTGTAAAAATTGTTCTTATTAAGTTCTTCAATTATAATATTTGCAATCTAATTGGATATAGGGACTTAAGGAATACATATCTATCCACTCTTTATCTTTTCTTTAATGAAGTTCTTATCTATTTCAACATATTTGGTTCTATCACAGAGGACTTAATTGTAGGCAATGGAAATGGCTAATTTATTGTCACAATAAACCTTCATAGACATATAGTTGTAGATTCTCAATTCTTCAAATATCCTTTAACATATAATGCTTTACAAACCTTATAAGCCATAAATCTAAATTTGGCTTCAATATGACTTCTAGTTGCCACACTTTGCTTCGTACTACTCCATATCACTAGATTCCACCCATAAAAGTGTAATAATTGGAAGTAGATCTTTCACTAATGATACTTTCAGCCCAATCTATATTAGTGTAGACTTTTACTTGTAAGAGCCCCTATTTTGTATATAGTAGTCCTTTCCTTGGTGACCTTTTTAGGTACTTTAAGATTCAATATACTACTTCAAAGTGTTTAAATCTAAGTGAGCGCATAAATTAACTCACCATACTAATTGTAAAGGCATTGTCTAGGTGAGTATGAGATAAGTACATCATTCTCCCAACCATCTGTCAGTACTTCTTTTTATTAATTATATTCTTTACCTTGGCAAATTGGAACTTTATGTTGGCCTCAATAGATGTTTCAACTAATTCACACCGAGCAACCTTGTTTCTTTTGATAGATCAACCATGTATTTTCATTGGTTAATAAAAATTCCTTCTTTGGATCTAGCAAATTAAATTCCTATAAAGTATTTCAACAAGCCAAAGTCATTAATCTTAAATATTCTTGACAATTTCAAGTTTAAAAGTTTAGCATCATCATCACCAGTTAAAAAAATGTCATCCACATTTATGAATAAAACAATAATTTTTATCATTTAAATGTTTAAAATACTTGGTGTGATTTGCCTAACTTTGTTTGTACCCAAGGATTCTAACCACAACCTAAAGCATTCAACCAAGTTCTTGGGAATTGCTTAAGGTCATATAATGATTTTTTTTAATAACTTGCAAATTTTTTCTTTTATCAATTTTGTACGTGAATGTCTAATATACCAATGATCTAACTAGTCAAAGTTAATCCATATAGTAGTACATGAAAATGTCTTATATTTTACAATTAGATTCATGGCCGTAGTAGAAGACTAATGAATTTCATATGTATCAATTATCTAACTAGTCAAAGTTTATCCATATAGTAGTACATGAAAATGTCTTATATTTCAATCTTAGATTCATATTCCTTTCAATAATATATCATAAGACAGTCCTTTGCAAAGTACTTGTCTTTTATCTAATATTTTGTAAATTATTAAGCATATTTAGTTTTAATACAACTTAAACCTACACACATTATAAGAATTCTAATGGCACCAATAAAATCAATCTAACAATTGATCTTGATTTATTTGTATGAAACACCATAAAAGATTTTCATTTCTCCAAAACCAAGTTATTAAAATTAATGACTTTTCAATGACTTAAAGGAAAAACCTCTATTATATCTTCTATTATAAATGTATAATAACATCTGTTTCACAAAATTTTCTATTTCTTTTATGAGAATAGATATTTTCCTAGTCTATTCACACCAATCCATTTGCCTTAAAGAATAGCCATTCATGATATTTAAACATAAAAATTAGTAAATAAATTTGCATTTTATCCATCATCATTTCGTATGCTTAGTTAACTATAAGACAAATTAAGCAAAAACAATTTATCTAGTTTACTACTTAAAATAGTTTATTCCACTAAATTTGATCATGATTATAACAAGTTTGCAATTGTAAAATTCACAAACCATATGCTTAATCAAAATCATAAGCATAAAATTTCAACTTGTCATTTTTACTATCTTCTTAATGCATATTTAATAATTTGAATTAAAATTAGAGTTTCATAAGATAATTATCATCCATTCTAATTAGAATTATACAAGATGTCATCTTCTAGTTTAATTGAAATTAGATTTTAACATGATAATTATCAATTATTCTAATTAATATTAGAATTATACTTGATAACCGTCAATCCAGATGAACACGTATATACCATTAGTTAAATTTATATTTAAACTTATTTAATGCTTGATTTCTAAAATAGATAAACTTACTCACATATGACTCTACGATTAAGTCTTGAAAAGATAGAGAAAGAATAGAATATGAACCTACATAAAAAGAACTTTCTTGATAGTAGACTATCTTGCTTCATTTTGCCCAACACTTTTTTTTTTCTTTCTTCAAAGATTTGTTCTCCATCCTTGATACATTGTTAATGCTTTCACAAGGTATAACATTGCATATATTAGAATTCTTTGAATACTATGCAGTCTTATCTAGGCATACTATAATGGAATTAAATTCTTTAATCATTCATTACTTGCTATATTTTTTAATATAATAATAATTTTGTTGCAATAAAATGCTATTCCTATATTGCCTCCAAATTTTGGAGTTTTATTTGCAATAATATCAAAATATTCAAATGCTTGTATTATCTCTATGGGATGAAAAATAAGTTAAATCTTTATAAGTCTTTCTTAATCAAATCATGCTTTATAACCAATTTACTCAAAATTTGATCATAATGTCAAATTTATGCAAAACCAAATTGTAATTTAATAGGCATATCATTTAAGACATTAACATGCCATCCATTAAGGAATGAAAATTTTCCTTTTAACTCACTAAAAAAGAACTTGGCATCAAGAATTACCTTCCTAATGAAGATTTTGATTCGCTATGTTTAGAAAGTTTACAGCTTTTGTCATATTTAAGGGCATGCCTTTATCCTTTTCAACATTATTCATGAAGTCAACATCCAAGGCCTTAAGAATATCCTTGGCCGCATTAGATACAGACCAAAGCAGTTAAATCATTCAAACCAAGATCCAAAACTAATGACTTTATTGACTAACACCATAGTGTAGATTTTTGGTTATTTACATCTTTTGAAACATATATCACTTTAAGATTGTTAGGGAATTGGGGTTGTAATGAAGACAAAAACACAAGAATAATGGAATTAAAAAAACAATCAAGTTGTTTGAAAATTATGTAATAATGAATCAAAAAACAATGGAGAAGGATTTGAAATGTGTGTATGACACACTAGGTTTGAAATGTGTACCTAGCACACTATCCTTAAAGTGATATTTACCCCCATTAATTGTTGCCTGGCTTAAGCAAATCACTTTTAAGAGTAATCCAAAGCACAGTAGAAAATTATACTCAATAATTGCAAAATCTTTTTTTTTTCAAGAGCATTTATGAAAGGTCTCAGAGAATAGGGAAACCAAAGAATATGTTTAAGAGATTTTTTTTTGGCATTTAGAAAAACTTTTATAACAAATAATTTGAACCATCGTGTCTTTTCCTTGGAAAAATATTTTAAATTTGAATTTTCATTATATTTTTTGTGTGTTTATAATGTTTATAAATTAGTCTAATAGTGATTTGATTGTTATTAGTAAAATAACATGATCCATAAAGCCAACAAATACTTTAACCATTTTTCAAGTTTTTGACATTTTGTTATTGACTAGTTGATGATTAGTCACTCTATTGTTGCATTTTGGCTATCAATAGTTGGCTAATGGCTTCTAGAAGCATTCGCTTATTTCTAGAAAGGATCAATTGACTAATTGCTTTTATAGGGTTGAGTTCTTTAGTTTTTTAAACTATCCCTAATAATAAGTCAGCAACTTTAATTTTTGAACATTTCAATAAACAATATATTGAATAGTGGTTAAAGAGATGTAAATTATTCAATATATTCTATCACTTTGATTAAAGGGAAGGAAGGGGGAGGAGGAGAAGAAGGGTTAGGGTTAATAAATTGAGTTTATATGGGATTAGGTTTGGAGTTGTGGAGGTATTGGGGAGAGAGGTTAAGGAAGTATAATGGTGGAAGTTGTAGAAGAAGCCATAAAAAGGTTAAAGATAACAAAAAGGAGAAACAACATTTGAATTTAGAGTGAACAAGTGGTCTAACAATCTAGCCACATTAAGTCAAGTTGGGTTAAGTTAAAGAAAATTTTGGACAAATTGGGTGGGGGTTGGTTATGTTAGCTAGTTTGGATTAACTCGGCTAGATCTTATATATTTTTTAAATTTACAAGGATTTATATAAAAATTTTATTTTCTTTCAAAGATCATTTTATAATCTTTGCTAACAATGTTAAAAAAAATAGTTTAACCCAACTAGTTTAATTCAGTTTAATATTAAACTAAATTAAGTTGGATTAGACTTCGACAGATTGGGTCAAAATTTAGTTTGGCTTGAGCCATGATTATTGTTTTAAATTCTATCTTGGTGGTAAATTAATGAGTATGAAAAAAAAAAGCACTTTGGTGGAAGGACTAAAATATTAATTTAATTTGCTTTCTTTTGCTAATAAATAAAATAGTCATTGATCTCTCAAGATTACAAGAAAAAATGAGTTTAGATTTTTTAAAATATGAAAACTATAAATGATCTTTGAAATGAGGGAAAGTTTGATATAAGAAATAAAAATATGTATGAGACCTATTTATTTATTTATTTTCTTCATTTAATTTTTTACTTTATAAATAGTTGATAGACTTTACACTTTTGAGCATTAAAAAAATAAAAAAAACCAAGAGATAACTTGTTGCAATCTCATGTTGCATCCCAATTGAAAATTGATACCTTGTTTGATATATAAAACTGTTATGTATAAAAATAGAAAGAAAATAAATATATAAATATATCATAATCCTTATATTTGATATGATATAAAAAAATAAAAATATTATTTTATTTATATATTTAATTAGATAAAAATAGTATAAAAATAAAAAATAAAAAATAATTATAATGTTAAAATTAAAAAAGCTATAATATGGAAAACATAATATTTTTTTTTAAAAAATTAGACATAAGTTTGTTCTATTCACATATTTATAAAATAAAAATAAATTCTTTTTACAATCATACAAAATATGTACAAAATAAAATTATTTAATTTCTTCTTCCTGTCCCTCCCTCTGCTAGGCCTCTACCCTCCGAAGGTTGTTCAACTGCTTTTTTGTTTGTCATCCAACACTCCTGGCTACTGCAATCACTACCCATTTGACGCATCTTAGAAAGCATTCGTAGGATAATGTTTGCTTCACCGTCGCAGACCTGAGGCCTTCAGCACAAACACGAAATCTAAGATTTAATTCACATAAGCGTCTGAATCTGCTGGTCGTCTTTCCTGAGTTCTTTGTACTGTACCTACAGTCTACGGGCTGATTGACGGTTTGTTATTTCACTCCGTTTTTGCCCCTCTTCCATTTCCGTGGGCTTTTTCTTCCCCCAATTTTCTTCCCTTCTCCCCCAGACAAGATTTCTTTGGAAAAATGGGTTTTCAATACCCCTTTTAAACCAGTTAAAGGGAAGTAAACGCCTTGAACTAGCTCCGGCGACGCACTTGAGTTTCATTTATTTTGTTTCATACTGTTCACCCCACTCACTTTTGAAAATACTCGGAAACACCGTAGCTTTCTCATTTAGAACATGAGGTTCGTGGCTTCGTAGATTCATGCGCCGAAAACTACTTTTTCTTTAAAAAGATGGGAAATTGTTGGCTGCTTATTCACAATGGAAACTTTTGACTTCCTCGAGGGGATGGGTCGGGAGCTACAGCTGCCCCACTTTTTCTCACCTTTTTATCTTTAATTACTGAGTGCTTTATTAATGACTATGGACTTATGAAAAAATTCAGTGCTTTTCCTTGACTCTGAATTTCATGGAGAGTTAACTTTCCCTTTTATTTTTTCTAGTTTTCCTGATGGAAATTAATTTGGAAAGAAAGTTTGACAAGGCGCATTATTGGCTTGATAATATGTGTGTGCTTGTGTTGAAAATGACTGGTAGCTGTGCATTCGTGGGTTTGTTTGTCCTTACTACTTGGTCACATGTGTCACAGTTCTTTATCTGATTGTACATTATTTATCTTGAGGTTATTGAAGGCAAACCTTTTAATAAAACCTACGAGTGTAAGATACAGACTGCAAGTTTGATGCCTGAAACGAATCTGCAAAATCTAGAATTCTTTTTGCCCATCGGCTTACTTCTGGAACTTGATGACAATGTTTCTGGAGAGCCGAAGAATGTGCGTTATTAAATGATAAGTGATGTGATCGCAGGATGTGTGACTCATTGGTTATGCCGTCTGCACTGAGACGGTAAGGGGAGGGGAGTGGTGCATATATTTGAGCTCTAAGTTTTCTTCTTCCGTTTACCCGTGCTTCTCCTCTCACATATAATTTTATTTTCACAGAAGCGATTCTTCATCTAAATATTCACGTTCTGGCACAAGCTATTGTGGTTCAGAAGTTCAATGTGGTGTTCTGAATGAGCTTCATTGTGGTAACTCATCCACAGGGGTAAGTTGGATAGTGGGCCCGCCTTTTCAATCATATCATAGTAAGGACTAAGAGAATAATCGCTGCAACAAATTTTGATTCTAACTACCTGCCTGAATTTTTGTGACCTGTTCTCATCGTCTCGTTTTTCTCCTTATTTGTATAGAATGATCTCATTTTCTCATTTCATCTGGTAATACTTAATGCCAAGTTGTTTTTAACATTATTGGCTGCCTTTTGGGCGATTGATGCATTCACTCTTTTTTTTTTTTCCTGTTCAATGGCTTCAAAATTTATTAAAGGTTCTCAAAACTTTATTGCTGTAATTGAATTGTTTTTCAATGGAAATATAAAGTGATGATTCTTAAGGCTTTTTTAAATTTAATCTTCAGGTGAGCAATGTAAGTGAAGAGACGGCAAGAAATGTGCCATTTGAACAGAGAAACAATGCTTCTCTCAGGATATTTCAACTTGAACAGGATGTAAGCTTTCTTTGTGCTGGCTCTTATCTTATGAGCGTGTTGCTTGCTTATTGTGGGCTAAAAATCATGGTCTAGGAACTAGATTATTTTTAACAGACCTTACTAGACCATATTGGCTTCTATTATTACTGACTGAAATCAGGGAACCATGAAATTGTGCATTCAAGTACACTGAAATTCCCCTCAACTCTCTCTCTCTCTCTCTCTCACACACACACAGACATCAAGTTTGCCTTGGTATGATATGATAGGTTTCATCTTTGCTCTGTATAAATTACAATATTTTGTGAACTTTTGACCATCATATGACTAGTTTGGTGGCAGCTAGCTGCCATCTGGTGCTTTAAATTACTTAGGCAGTTTCACACTGCCAAATGTCACAGCTATCTTATAGTTGTTAATCCCTAATGGGACTATTTGATATCTATACAGGTGCAACAATTAGAAAACCAGCTGCTACAAGAGCTGGAACTGCATGCATTCCTTGAAAATATAATTGAGAGAAATGCCATCAAATTATCTGGTCCAGCACATCTCCCTCATCATGTATGTCCCTTTCTACCCCCAAAATGTGGTGTCATATGCATGCTAATGTTGGGATGAAGTGACTTCTAATGTAGTTTGCTGTACCTGCTTTGATGGGATGTGATGCTGGTACTCTTTGAAGGCCTCTGTCCTCTTTTTTGCATTTTAGAAGTTGTACATTCTAAAAGGAGGGAGAAAAATTAATCATGAGATTCATGGACTTCTTATGAGGAATATGATGGCTAAATTATTATCTTAGAAACTATAAAAAATTCCAAAATAATTTGCATGAGTTCTAAAATGTTTGGAAAACTTATGAAAGCTAAAGTAGAAACTGAATTAAATTTTTTTAATGTTCTGGGGAACTTGATTTCATGTCACCTTTTTGCTTTGCCATAGCTTTTTGTTCGATCCAATCATAGAGACATTTGTGAAAATAATTATTGACATGGTTCTAGATGTCCTTGTTTTTTCTCAAGATTTAAATCAATAATTATTTAGAGGTTATGTTATTGACTTTTTTGCATGCTCTATTGACAAACTCATGTTTTCAAAGCAGGCTTGAGGTTCTAGAGAATTGAATAGCACTCTTCAAATTTCTTAAGCTTTTAGCTAGAATTGTTTAACATGTATTTTTTGAAGAGAACTATGACATATATGTATGCAGTACATGGCCAGCATTTAAGATGCTTAATTATAATATGATGGGTGAAAAGGGAATAGAAGGTAGTAGAGTAGGAAAGAGACAGAGAATTAGAATTCAGAGTTCATCAACTATCATAATTGTCGTCGTTCATCCGTTGCACAACTATGTAAGGAATAGTTAGTTAAGAAACTCTAACCGACTAACTGACTCCTTTCACAACTATTCTGTTATTAACAACTAATAACAGACTTAACTACTTCCCTCTACTCAATTCTTACGCTTAACAATACTCCCTCCCTTGAAAAGCCCTTGACCTCAAGGGTGATTGTTATAAAAATCAGTGTACAATCCTTGGAAATCATAAAGTTGAACCCAAGTAGCCTCTTCATCAGGCAACTCCTTCCACTGGACTAGCACCTGAATGACTGCTCTTCCCCTTTTCTGTGTTACCCTTCTGTGCAGAATCTTCTCAGGAATAAGATGCTCAGAATGAGCTGGCCAATCAGTTGGATGATGCCTTTGAGACATAGCTGGATTAGGACAAGGTTTCAAATGAAGCATGAAATGTTGATGGAACTTAACTTCTGGTATATTATATTAAGTGGAAACTTCAGCATTGGCTCCCCATCAAAGCAAGGAGCAGGCTGATTACAAGATGATAAAACACAGAAAATTCAAGAAAAGGAAAAGAACCCCTGACTTTTGAGAGGTCGGGTCCTCTCCAGCAATACCAGTAACTTCTCTACCTCTTCCCGGCTCTCCTCTCCCATAATATCATTCCACACTCAACCTCATGCACTATATATAGACCCACAATACGACAAAGTTAGTTAGTAACCCACCAACAAATTCCCCTTTTACGCCATGGGCTGCCAACTCACTCAACCCTCTATTTTTTTTTTTTCGGTTCCTCCTCACATAAACATTTCCCCATCTATTATTTTGCTTCTGTTGGCCTGCTTTAGGCCTTCTTTCATACACCCTAATCATTTCCCTCCGCATTAGGATTCACCTTGTCCTCAAGGTGGAAAGTGGGAAATTGCTCTTTGATTACTTCCACATCTTCCCAGGTGCTGTCACAGTCTGGAAGTCCCACCCATCTGATGAGAACTTGTTGCTGCCCATTAGGTGATACTTTAATTTTTTGTATCGATTCAGGTTGCACCTGCAATTTCTTTTCCTTGAAAAGTGATAGAGGAATGGGTTGCAATGATAAAGAGAGGGGAATTGATTTTTTTAACTAGGAGACATGAAGAATTGGACATATGCGAGTTGTATTAGGAAGTTCCAGCTTATAGGCTACTTTTCTCACCCTCTCTAGTACCTTACAGGGACCATAAAACCTAGGAGACAGCATCTCATTCTGCTTCTTAGCTAAAGTTCTCAACTTGGAAAGCTTAATACGAAGGTAGACCATATCTCTCACGCTAAACTCCACATCACTACATTTCTTATTAGCTTGTTCTTTCATTTTCAATTGTGCTATCTCAAGATAATTTTTTAGCTCTGTCAAAACTAAATTCTTTTCCTTCAGCTGCTCATTTTCCTCCTTCACTCTAGATATATCCTTGTGCCACTTGAACAATGCTAGAGGATCCCTTCCATATAAAGCTTTGAAAGGAGTCACTCTGGTGGATCTATTAAATGTAGTGTTGAACCAATACTTAGCTTATAGAAGCACCTTGAGCCAAAGTTTAGGTTTGTCTCCTGCAAAATATTATAAATAAGTCTCCAAACTCTAATTGACCACCTTTGTTTGGCCATTTGTCTCAGGGTGATAGCTGGAACTGTGCTTAAGAGTAGTACCAGCCAATGCAAACGTCTCCCTCCAAAATTGGCTAATGAAATTTTATCCCTGTCTGACACTATGATTTTTGGAAAACCATGGGGCTTTACCACCTCCTTGATGAAAATTTCAGCCACTTCTTTGGCACTAAAAGGACAGGAAAGTGGAATAAAATAGCTGTACTTCATAAGCCGATCACCACAACCATCACCATGTCAAATCTGTTCACCCTTGGAAGACCCACAACAAAATCCATACTTATATCTTCCTATACTTGTTAGGGAATAAGCGGGGTTGTAATAAACCCTTGGGACTCAAGGCTTCATATTTATTCTGTTGGCAAGTCTCACATCTCGTCGCATAATCCTAGATGTCTCTTTTCATACTTTCCCAATACACTACCTCAGCTAAGCGCTTATGAGATCACAAATAACCTCAATGTCCTCCCTTGGGTGAGTCATGATACTCTTTTATCAGGTCCAATGTTCTAGTTGACCTTCTAGGTAACACAAGTTTATTGTTATACATCAAATACCTTTTACTAATGCTTTACCCACTAGGTGCTCCCACTCCCACAAGAATTTGCTCCCTAATTCCTCTAAGTTGGTCATTTTTGTTCACCTCTATTTCAAATCCTTCCAACCCTTCATACCGCCATACTGAAAAAGCCATCATTTCCATGGTGTTATCTCTTCTAGATAAAGCATTTGCCACCCTATTGTCAGCTCCCAATTTGTAGTGAATTTCAAACTTATATCCCATTAACTTGGAAACCCATTTTTGCTGGTCAGGTTCTATCACCCGCTGCCCCAACAAAAATTTCAAAGCCTTTTGGTTAGTTCTGACCAAATTGGTTGTCCTGGTAGATGGTGTTGCCATTTCTTTGCTGCTAACACAATGGCCATGAGCTCACATTCATGTATTGAGCCTTGTCTTCCTTTTTCTATTAGTTGCTAGCTAAAGTAGGCAATGGGCCTCTTTTTTTGCATTAGAACAGTACCCATTCCTCTTCCCAAAGCATCCACTTCTATCTCAAATGGAAGAGTGAAATCTAGCATCGCCAGAATCGATACTATAGTCATAGCTGTCTTGAGTTCCTCAAAAGCCATTTGGGTCTTGTCTCCCCAATGAAATGAATCTTTCTTCAACAAATTAGTGAGAGGAGCTGCAATTTTCCTGTAATCCTTGACAAACTTCCTATGGTAGCCTGTTAATCTCAAAAGTTCTCTCAATGCCTGAAGGTTCTTGGGTATGGGCCACTTCACCATAGCTTCTATTTTTGTGACTCAGCTTGCACCCCTTCTTTGAAAATTATGTGCCCCAAATATTCTAATTTTCTTTGTCCAAAGACACATTTCTTCAGGTTAATGACTAGTTGGTGCTGTTGTAATATCTTTAAAGCGACCCTTAAGTGCTTCATATGGGAATCCTTATCCTTGCTATATATGAAGACGTCATCAAAGAAAACCAATATGAACTTCCTCAAATATTCTTTGAATATGTCATTTATCAAGGATTGGAAGTTAGATTGAGCATTGGTTAGCCCAAAGGATATCACCAAAAATTTACCCATTATGAGTTCTAAAAGTTGTTTTAGGCTCATTCCCTCGTTCAATACTTATTTGGTGGTACTCCGACTTTAAATTCAGCTTAGAGAATAGTGTAGCTTCCCCCAACTCATCTAGTAACTCATTGTTGGAGATTGTCATTTATTGCTATTGATTTATTCCCACTATATTTCTTTCCTTTTTCTGTTATTATTCTCTATTATCTTTTCTTTCTTATTCGGTTATATCTTTTCTTTCTTATTTATTTGGCCCATATCAGGATTTTATTTTGTTTTATCATTTAGTTATATAATCCCTTGTTTTTAGGCTGAATACCAGGGAGTGATTGGCTTGTAATCAAACCTGGTATCATTATATGTATAACCTTGACCGAGGAATAAAGATTAACAGTTTTGTGCCTACCAAATTTGCATGGTATTAGAGCTGCGATCCTATGCAGCATAGGCGCATTCCGTTCGACACCATGGAGGCCTTCATCGTCGATGGCAACAACCCTAGCCTGTTATTGTTTGATAGCTCTCTGCAAGAGGTGTTGAGTTCAATGGCAAATCTGGGTAGTAGTGGTGCGAACCCTTCTGGGATTGCATCTGATAGCTTCCCATCAATAATAGTCACTCATAAACTAACTGAAAATAATTATCTACTGTGGTCAAGGAATATGTTAATGTTTATCTGAGGAAAAGGAAAGGAAAAGTATCTAATAAGAGCAGCAAAAGAACTAGCAATTGAAGATCTTGCTATGATATTTGGGTTGTAGAGAATAGCATGGTTATAACATGGTTGGTTAACTCCATGACTACTGAAATAAGTGAAAACTACGTGCTGGCAGTAACAGCCAAGGAGATTTGGGACTGTTGCCAAGTGAACTTATGGAGTGAAAGAAAATACGGCTATTGTGTTTTAGGTCGTTATCTGAAATAAGAAGGTAAGACTGTAACTCAGTACTATAGTGCTTTACTTAGGCTGTGGCTGCAGATAGACATCTATGAAGCCGACCAATGGTCATACTCTACTGGTAGCATCTATTATAAATAGCTAGTTGAAAAGGAGAGAACCTATGAGTTCCTCTTTGGTCTGAATGACAGATTTGAAGATGTAAGAGGAAGGCTTATGGGTATGAAGCCCTTGCCCTTTCTTGAAGAGACCATTGATATGGTCAAATGTGAAGAGAGTCGAAAGAATTTAATCCTGCATATTGTGCCATCTTCAAATCCTACTAAATCTTCAGCCATGATATCTAGAAGCAACCAGCAAGCGGCTTAGAAAGGAAAGTAGTCATCTAAATGGTGTAATCATTGTAATAAGGGTGGACATACCAAGGATATATGCTAGAAGCTTCATGGTAAGCCACCAGGGAAAAGACAAAGAACCAGAAATGAAGGAAGAGGATTTAAGGTTGGTGCTGATATAGCTTGGACGACAGGTGAACAACAGGAGATAAGGGAGATCAAAGTTTATTCCAAGAGGAACAATGGCACAAATAAACAAGAGAGAGATGGTAGAGATAAACCCATTCCCATGTAAAGTCAAGAGACTGAAACCGAGGCAAGTTCTGAAGAAGCAGTGAGTGACTTGCCTATAGCATTGAGGAAAGGTAAGGGATCATGTACACAATACCCGATTGGTTACTACATCTTTTATGAGAATTTATCTTCAAATATGAAGGCCTTCATTACTCGCATATCAAGGGTTAAAGTACTAGAAAAGTTTCAAGATGCAATTGTGGATCCTACATGGGGACAAGCCGTTAATGAAGAGCTATAAGATTTAGAAAAGAATAACACTTGGGAAGTAATTGAATTGTCCACATGAAAGACACTAGTTGGATGTAAATAGGTTTTGCTTTTAAATATAACCCTGATGGTTCTATCAACTGGTACAAAGCTAAATTAGTAGCTAAAGGATTTACTCAAACCTATGGAGTGGACTATCAACAAACCTTTGCTCCTATGGCAAAGTTAATACAATCAAAATCCTTCTATCACTGCAGCAAATAATGATTGGTCTTTGCATTAATTAGATGTGAAGAATGTGTTCTTAAATTGGGATCTAGATGAAGAAGTCTATATGGAGCTTCCACTTGGCATAAGGAATCAAAACAACCTCAACAAGGTATGTAAACTTTGCTTGTCACTATATGGACTGAAATAATCACCAAGAGCTTGGTTTGAGAGGTTCACCAAAGTCATGACGAAGGAAGGTTATGAACATTGTCAATCTAATTATACAATGATTGTCAAACATCATAAGGGGAAAATTTCAATTTTGATTGTATATGTAGATGACATTGTGATGATTGGTGATGATAGTGAGGAAATCCAGAGGTTGAAGAGGAGCCTAGCCAGAGAGTTTGAAATCAAGGACCTTGGGAATCTCAGATATTTCTTTGGAATGGAGGTTGCAAGGTCAAGTAGTGGGATAAGTGTCTCACAGAGAAAGTATACACTGGATTTGTTGAAAGAAACAAGTATGCTAGGTACAAAGCTAGTTGGAACTCCTATAGAGGGCAATTACAAGATTGAATTCAAACAAGAAGGAACTCCTATTAATAAAATGAGATATCAAAGGATAGTTGAAAAACTTATCTACCAATCTCATACTAGACCTGATATAAGCTTTGTTGTGGGAGTTGTTAGTCAGTTCACAAAGGGTCCATGAGAACAACATATGGAAGTAATTTATAGAATTTTAAAATATCTAAAGATGACTCCTAGGAAGGGACTCTTGGTTAGTAAAAAAAGTGAAAGAGGTGTGAAGCTATATACAGATGCTAATTGGGTATGTTATGTGATTGACAGAAAATTCACAACAGGGTACTATACATTTGTTTGGGGTAATCTAGTGATATGAAAGAGCAAGAAATAAAGTGTGGTTGCTAGGAGCTCTGCTGAAGCTAAATGAATGTGTTAAAAAGAATCCCTTAATTTCAGGGATTCTTTTGTTTTACAGTTGCTTATCTCTGGAAAGATTTTTGGGTCAGTTATAGGATTTTTAGCATTTATTTTCGGTCAAGTTTGTTGCCTTTCTTTGTGTATATATAGACCCTCTGTCTTACGGATTAATTCAGAGAAAAACAAAATTTATCTTCATCAAATTGTTCTATGTTTTTCCACATGGTATCAGAGCTTTGACTCCAAGTAGAGTCTTGCTTAAAGATCCATGGAGCACACACTTGAAGAGCGTTCTTCTACAACTAGGGAGGTGAGTTTGAATCCAACCGAGACCTTTACCATTATGAGCTCGAACTTGAATAACTCATCCTTCCAAATCATAACGAAAAAATTGAATGGGAAAAATTAGAGAGTGGGCTCGTGTTGTTAGATTAGCTTTTGGTGGGAGAGGGAAGTGCTGGACAGCTAAAAACTCACTAGTCACCTTTTGGTTAACGTACTCGATGGTCCCTGTGATTTGAAGAACCTTCATATTCCTCAACACTGCTCGAGAAGTATGGGAAGTTGTGAGGGAAGCGTATTTTGATGGGGAAAATGCTTCACAGACCTTCGAAATCAAAACCAAACTCTGGCAAATGATGCAAGGAGATAGAGAAGTGAACGAGTACTACGTGGAGATGATGGCTCAGAGGCAAGAACTAGACATCATCTGCAAAGAAGAGTGGATGTGGGTAGAAGAGAGCGTGCGATTTAAGAGGATGACCGAGAAGGATCATGTGTTCAAATTTCTACTTGGCTTGAATCGAGAACTTGACGATGTGAGAAGCAGCATCCTAGTGAGGTCTCCTTTGCCAACCATACGTGAAGTGTTCGGCGAAGTAAGAAGGGAAAAAACATGCTGGAAGGTGATGCTGAAGAATGACACCAAAAATGTTGAGGGGTCAGCTTTGTTAAACCAAAGCAGCGCTGGACAAAGCAACTGTTTTGGGCCCGACCCAAGCCCAAAATAGAAGCAACGCTTTTTTTTGTGATCATTGTAGGAAAAATGGATATACAAAGGATATTTGTTAGGAATTACATGGGAAACCACCTAATTGGAAGCCCAGAAAAAATTCTAAAGGTCGAGGATATCACGTGACTGCAGAACAAACTTCAAAAAATTCACAAGAAGATGGTAATAAAAATTTTTCTAGTAATGACCAGCTGGAAAAAATTTAAAAAATACTGACAGCCTTGCAATTTTCTGGTCAATTACAAGAAAAAATTTCTACAGCCTCTTTTGCACATAAGGGTAAAATTTTTTGTGCTCTTAAATCTTCAAAAACAAGTGCATTATGGATTGTTGACTCTAGAGCTTATGATCATATGATTGATGATGGCCATTCTTTTATCTCTTATACTCCTTATATTCCTGTAGCTAGAATAAGGGATATTAAACTGAGTAATTCCATAATTTTAAAATCCATCTTCCATGTCCTTGGTCTTGACTATAGCTTACTTTCTGTTGATCAATTCACCAAAAACTCTTATTGCTCTGCTAATTTTCTTCCCACTCATTGTATTTTTTAGGACCTATCACTGGGAATGACGATTGGCAGTGCTAAGGAGTATAAGGGACTTTACTACTTTGAAGATTTTGGAGTTAGCAAACGGTCTAATATTATTTGTAATTCTACTTTATCTTCCCAAAATAATAACCTGATGTTATGACATTGGAGATTAGGTCACCTTAATTTCAAATATGTGTTACCTTCTGCCTGAATTTCATTCAAATAAAAAACTTATTGAGTTTCATTGCAAAAGTTGTGAGTTTGCTAAACACCACAGAAATTCCTATCTAAAAAATGCATATCACCCAAGCGAGCCTTTTGTTATGATTCATAGTGATTTGTGGGGTCCATCACGAGTACCAAATAAAACCCATATAAAATGGTTTATCTCTTTTATTGATAGTCACACCCGTCTTTGTCGAGTATACCTTTTTGAAAGAAAAGTTTGAGGTTTCTCAAGTGTTTTCCAACTTTCATACTATGATTCAAAATCAATTTAATACTTGTATCAAAGTCCTACACACAGATAATGGTACTAAATATTTCAACTACACTTTAGGGTCATTTCTTGAAAGCCATGGCATTATTCACCAAAGTTTATGTAGTTATATACCCCAACAAAATGGCATTGCAAAAAGAAAAAATAGGCACCTTCTTGAGGTTGCAAGAGCCTTAATGTTTACTTTTAATATGCCACAAGTTTTTTGGGGAGATGTTATATTAATCGCTACTTATCTCATTAATAGAATGCTATGTAGTACATTCTTGTTTGCTACCCCTATTCAAAAACTTCAAAAGTCCTTTCCCAATGTCAAATTCTTTACTAATATTCCCCTCAAAGTGTTTGGGTGCACAACCTTTGTCCATAATCAAGCTGGTCAAAAAAATAAATTTCAACCCCCTGCCATTAAATGCATATTCCTCGAATATTCTCCAAACCAAAAAATGTATAAATGCTATGACCCTTTAACTTGTTGCTCCTTTGTTAGTATGGATGTCACATTTCTTGAGAACACTATTTTTTTCCAAGCCTTCTATTCAGAGGGAGAACTTGAGTGAATCTCAGACTTGGTACAAGAATGAAGATCTAACCCTTTTTGATATTCCATCTACACTACCTGCCCCACCTATATTTGACCCTGTGCCAGAAGCAGAAGGGAATTCTAAGTTAGGGAGAGAAGCAGAAGAACAAGGAAATAAAGAGACTATGGTCTACTCCAAAAAAAAAAAGTTGGAAAACCTCATACTTGAAGCGTGTTAAGAATCAGAACCTATGGTAGATCTTGAATCTTTCACATCTATCCCAGAAGAGGTAACTAGTCCTATTATAGATAAATCTTCTGATTCAGATCTGCCTATTGCTTTGAGAAAACCTACTTGATCCTGTACTCTTTACCCCATTAAAAAATTTGTCTCTTATAAAGCTTGTTTCCCTGCATACCATGCCTTTGTTACTAACCTTGATAGGATCAAAGTTCTCAACACAATTAAGGAGGCCCTTGAGGTACCTGAATGGAAAGCAGTTGTCATGGAAGAGATGAAAGCTCTAGAAAAAAACAAAACTTGGGAAATTGTAAATCTACCACCTAAAAAAAACCAATAGGATGTAAGTGGGTGTTCACAGTCAAGTACAAGATTGATGGGATGGTAGAAAGATACAAAGCTCGCATTGTGACAAAAAAATTCATCTAAACATATGGCATAGATTATACAGACTTTTGCACCAATAGCTAAATTAAATACCATCCGTGTACTTTTATCCTTAGCCAACAATCTTGATTGGTCATTACAACAATTAGATATCAAAAATGCATTCTTAAATGGTGACCTAGCAGAAAAAGTATTTATGACACTTCCTCCCGGGTTTAACAAGGGTAATGAAGATAAGGTTTGTAAGCTTATAAAGTCTTTGTATGGCATCAAACAATCTCCCAGAGTTTGGTTTGAGAGGTTTGCACAAGTTCTTAAACGTGAAGGATACAAGCAGAGTCACTTGGACCACACCTTGTTCTTAAATCACAAGGGTGGAAAGAGGACAATCCTTGTTGTTTATGTAGATGATATTGTACTCACAAGACATGACATTGCAGAGATAGACAGACTCAAGAAAGTTTTGGCAACTAAATTTGAGGTAAAAGACTTGGGTCAATTGAGATATTTTCTGGGGATGGAGATTGCCATATTAGAAAAGGAGATTAGAGTGTCTCAAAGAAAATACACATTGGATCTTTTATTTGAAATAGGGATGTTAGGATGCAAACCTAATAATACTCCAATAGAAGTTGGAAAAAGATTTCATAATACGAGTAAACCAGTAGACAAAAAGAGCTACTAGAGATTGGTTGGGAAGTTAATATATTTGTCACATACATGGCCTGACATTGTTTTTGCTATAAGTGTAGTGAGCCAACACATGCATTCTCTTAAAGAAGCACATCTTGATGCAGTTTATAGAATCCTAAGGTATTTGAAAGTGTCACTTGGAAAAGATTTACTATTCAAGAAAGGAAATTCAGCTTAAGTAGAAGTCTTTACTAATGCTAATTGGGCAGGATCATCAGAAGATAGACGGTCCACTACAGGGTACTATATATTTGTGTGGGAAAACTTGGTAACTTGGAGGACTAAAAAACAAAATGAAATGGCAAGAAGTAGTGTTGAAGCTAAATTTAGAGCTCTAGCTCAAGGAACATGTGAAGGTCTATGGTTAAAAAGGTTACTGGAAGAATTACGTATTAACATAGAAAACCCTATTAAGCTTTATTGTGACAATAAGGCAACCATTAATATATCACTTAATCCAGTACAGCATGATAAGACAAAGCATGTTGAAGTTGATCGACATTTCATTAAAGAAAAGGTAGAAGATGGAATTATTTGTATGGCATATATCCCTACAAGAGATCAAACTGTAGATATTTTTACAAAGGGCTTGTTGGATCATACCTTTAGAGGACTCATTGGCAAGTTGGACGTGATTGATATCTATAATCCAATTTGAGGAGGAGTCTTAAAAGAATCTTTTAATTTCAAGGATTCTTCTGTTTTACCATTGCTTATCTATGGAAAGATTTCTGGGTTAGTTATAGGATTTCTAGCATTTATTTTCGGTCAAGTTTGTTGCCTTTCTTGGTGTATATATAGACCCTCTGTATTACGGATTAATGCAGAAAAACAGAATTTATCTTTATCAAATTGTTTTATGTTTTTCCACAACAAGGTACTAGCACATGGTATATGTGAAGTAATGTGGATTAGAAGGATTTTTAGAGAGCTCGAGATCAAATTGGATCAACCTATTGCGGTGTAGTGTGATAACAAAGCCACCATTGAACTTGCACAAAATCCAATTCTTTATGATAGAACCAAATATGTGGAGATTGATCGAAACTTTATTATGGATAACATTAAAGCAGGTCTTATAGAGCTAGATTATGTCCACTCCAATGCATAGATAGCTGATATCGTGACCAAGGTTCTCACTAAATCAAGATTATACAAATTGCGTAGCAAGTTAGGAATGATCAACATCTATTCACCAGCTTGAGGGAGAGTGTTGGAGATCGCCATTTATTGCTGCTGATTTATTCCCATTATATTTCTTTCCTTTTTCAGTTATTATTCTCTATTATCTTTTCTTTCCTATTATTCTTTATTATCTTTTCTTTCTTATTCGGTTATATATTTTCTTTCCTATTTATTCGACCCATATCAGGATTTTTTTTTGTTTTATTATTCAGTTATATAATCCTTTGTTTTTAGGCTGAATATCAAGGAGTGATTGGCTTGCAATGAAACAATTATATGTATAACCTTGACTGAGGTATAAAGGTTAACAGTTTTGTGTCTGCCAAAACTTCACTCATCTATGATTGGGATGGGATATTTATCGGGGACTGTTATCTTGTTTAAGGCTTGGTAATCTACATAGACCTCCAACTCCCATCGTTCTTCTTTACTAGGAGTATTGAGCTAAAGAAAGGGCTGGTATTGAGTTGTATTATCTCTGCTTGTAACACTTCTTTGGCTAGCTTCTCAATTTCTATCTTTTGAAAATGATTATAATGATACGGTCTTATATTTAGGGCTTGCTTGTTTGGTTTAATCAAAATAGCATGGCTTTTTGATTTATAAGGAGGTAGAGTTGCCCTTGGTTCACACAGCTTAGGAAATTCCTTAAGGATGTTCTGTAGCTCTTTCTTAATTCTTGCTATCTAGCTTCTTCCTCTAAGTTCATAGCCCCAAATTCCAAGCGATATCCCTCTTGTTTGGCTTTAATTGACCTCGAGATGTCTTTAAGAGAGATTCGAGATAAAGTCAAGGATGGATCTCTTTTAAGACACACCCATTTTTTTCCCACTTTAATTTTCATATAGGATTGGCCCTAATTTACTAAACATATCTAAGAGTTAGTGCTACAATGTATGTTTTTTGCAGATGATATAATCTTAGTTGGAGAGTCGAGAGAGGAAATAAATGAGAAGTTAGAGATGTAGAGACTAGTTTTGAAAGCACATAGATTCTGTTTAACTAGAAGTAAAACAAAGTATATGGAAAGTAAGTTTAGCAAATAGCATACCAAATCTAGTATAGAAGTGAAAATTGAAAAACATATTATACCATAAGTTATATGATTTAAATATTTTGGATCCATCATACAACGTGATGGGGAAATAGAGAAAAATGTAAACTATAGGATACAAGCAGAGTATATGAAATGGAAGAGTGCTTTAAGTGTTATTTATGATAGAAGAGTATTACTTAAATTTAAAGGTAAATTTTATCGTACATTTATAAAACCTCTAATGTTGTATGAGATTGAGCGTTGGATAATTAAAAAACTAACAAGAAAATAAATTCAATATTGCAGAGATGATAATATTACGTTGGATAAGTGAACATATTAGATAAGATAGAATTAAAAATGAAAATTGGATCCATCATACAATATGACAGGGAAATAAAAGATGTAAACCATAAGATTCAATTAGAGTGGATGAAATGGAGAAGTGTTTTTGGTGTTATTTGTGATAGAAGAGTATCATTTAAGATTAAAGGTAAATTTTATCGTATAGTTAAAAGACTTGTAATGTTGTATAGGACTGAGTGTTGAGTAATAAAATACCAACACAAGAATAAGTTTAATGTTGTAGAGATAAGAATGTTGCGTTAAATAAGTGGACACGTTAGATAAGATAGAATTAAAAATGAATACATTAGAGAGGAAGTTGAGATTGCACCTATTGTAAAAAAAAATTATAAAATTGTACTTTAAATGGTTTGGGCATGTGTAAAAAAGATTTATAGAAGCCTTAATAAGGAAAATAGATCAAATGGAGAGTAGTCTAATAGTTAGAAGTAGACGGAGACAAAAAAAATTATAGACGAAATCATTAAGAAAGATTTAGACTTAAACAGTTTCTCTAAAACATGATTCAAGGTAGAATTTTATAGCGTTGTTTACTCCATGTAGTTGACCTCACTTAATAAGAAAAAGCTTGTTTACTGTTGTTATTGTATTGCTTCCAATTCACTCTTAATTCTCCACAGGACTCCCGGCAAGCCACACCAAGCACCAAGTCCACGTTGCCTGAAAGGGTAAAAAGTTTGGATAATAGTTAACCCTTGTAATTCCAATTTAACATCCCTACATTCACCTTGCATGTACAACTTCCTACCATCTCCCATAGTAATAGAATACTTCTTCGTTCTCTATACTTAAATGTCTAACCTTTCTATCAATTTAGTGGAAATAAAATTATCTGTGGCCCCACTATCAATCAACTTTAAAGTATCTTCCTTAAAAGCTCTTCCCATTAGCTTCAATGTTTTGTAACTTGTAAGTTACACCACTGTGGTTAGAGAGAGCTCTATTGATGCCATCTCTTTCTCGGTCTTTTCATTATCTTGTTCCTCCCTTCCATCTCAGGAGGTTCCTCCTCCTTTTCATTTAAAATTATCATTTGAAAATTTTGCTCTTACATTTATGATTTGGGCCAAATTTTTCATCACACTAAGAACAAAGTCCCAACTCCCTTCTTCTATTTATTTCAGATTCAGACAATTTTTTTTTTTGGGTTGCTGCTACTACCACCACCGCTTGTTATGGTTGTTATGGGTATAGTAACTCTATTGCTAGTTATTTTGGTGTCTTTGCCTTTTTTACTCTCTAGATTGTTGCTCAATGCTTTATTTCTTGTGCTTTTAGGAATGGCCCCTGCACCAATGTATTTAGAGAAGCTAGGCTTATACCCATTTCATCTATTAACCATACTAGACTTCACCCCCTTGGGCTTCATCTCTTCTCTGGCCTCTTGTATAACTAAGTTCCGTCCCTCCACTTGATATGCATAATCCATGAACTGTTTTAGGGATTTTGGTTGTAATAACCTCACCTCAACTTTAACTTCTTCGATTAACCCATTCTTAAAGGCTCCCATTAGGCACATCTACTAAGGGATTAGAGAGTAATTCAAACCTCTCTCTGAAATCCTCCATCGTGGTCTTCTATTGCAGGGTCATTGGACGCTCATAACCATTGCTTACTTGGTGGCAGTGAAACTTGTCCATGACCTCTTTCTTAAACTCTTCCCATGTTTGGACTGGATATCTTGTGGCTAAGTGAGCCGGAAAACTCTTATCATTCACGAATTGAGATACAATATATATATACAAGTGGAATGAGAAATAAAAGGCAATAAATCAGAAGAATAAAAAATGATAACAAGTAAATCTGATCCTAACAAATAAATCTGATCCTAATCACAGTTAAATCTCCTATAATCACTCTCCTTCTATCTTTGACTTATTTACCGAATCTGACCACACTTCCCCTCAAGTTGGATCATAGATATTAATCATGTCCAACTTGCCAACACAATCTTCAAAAGGTTGTCTTGCAAGTGCCTTGGTAAATATATCAGTAGTTTGCCTCTTGGTAGGTATATATGTCAGGCAAACAACCCCTTTCTCGATTTTCTCTTTTATAAAGTGTCTATCTATCTCCACATGTTTTGTTCTGTCATGTTGCACTGGATTATGGGAAATATTGATAGCAGCTTTGTTGTCACAATACAGTTTAATAGGTGCTTTCATCTCAATCTGTAATTCTTCAAATATTTTCACAGATTCCTTGTGCAATTGCTCTGAATTCTGCCTCAGCACTACTCCTGGAAACAACACTTTGCTTCTTGCTTCTCCATGTTACCAGATTACCCCATATAAAGGAACAATATCCAGATGTTGACCTTCTATCATCAATACATCCTGCCCAATCTGCATCTGTAAAGATCTCTATGTTAGCCTGATCATTTTTCTTGAATAATAAACCCCTTCCAGGTGTGCCCTTTAAATATCTTAATATCTTATGTACTGCATCAAGATGCCTTTCTTTTGGAGAGTTCATGTATTGGCTTATTGTACTTACTGCGAAGGCAATGTTGGGTCTTGTGTGAGATAGATATATGAGCTTACCCACCAGCCTTTGGTATTTTTCTTTATCAACCAACTTTCCACCATCTTCCCATCGTTTTGTCTCTATGGGAGTGTAACTGGGTTTGCATCCAAGCATACCACTTTCTGAGAGTAAGTCTAGAATGTATTTTCTTTGGGATATACAAATCCCTTTCTTCGACCTAGCTACCTCCATACCCAAGAAATATTTCATCTCCCCTAGGTTCTTTATTTGGAATTCAGCAGTGAGAGCTCTTTTAAGCCTTTCCATCTCGTCCAAATCATCACCTGTAACGATGATATTGTCCACATACACAATTAAAATAGTCTTCCTCCCACCTTTGTGTTTGAAAAACATAGTATGATCAGATTGCCCTTGCTCGTAGTCCTGAGCCTTGAGTACTTGGGAGAATCTCTCGAACCACGCCTTTGGTGATTGTTTTAATCCATATAAGGATTTTTTTAACCTACAGACCCGTTCACCGTCATTGAATCCCGGTAGAAGAGTCATATAAACTTCCTCTTTCAGGTCGCCATTGAGGAAAGCATTTTTGATATCAAGTTGCTGCAATGGCCACTCAAGATTTACAGCAAGTGAAAGCAAGACTCTAATTGTATTTAACTTGGCTACTGGAGCAAAAGTTTCCGTGTAATCCATACCATAAGTTTGGGTGAACCCTTTTGCTACAAGGCGAGCTTTGTATCTCTCTATTGTTCCATCTGAGTTGTACTTCATAGTAAATACCCACTTGCACCCAACTAGCTTCTTTCCCTTTGGAAGATTGACTTCTTTTCAAGTTTCATTCTTTACGAGAGCATTCATTTCCTCCATGACTGCATTCCTCCATTGTAGTATATGTAGTGCTTCCTAAATATTGTTAGGAATTTTTACCCGTCCAGATTAGTAGTAAATGCATAATATTGAGGTGAAGGAGCCTTATAAGACACAAATTTTTCTATTGGATGGAGTGTACACGTTCTTGGTTGTTTCCTAAGAGCAATAGGAAGATCAAGATTAGAGGGTTCATTTTCTTGTTCACCATCCTCATCCTCATCCATTTTTGGCCCCAGTGTTTCTTCTCATCGGGATTCAGGACCTGTCATCAGTTTAAATTCTGGTTATGCCATTGAACCTTGGGGTTCACTACCTGATTTTTTTCTCCGTGAGTAAATTTTAAGTTCATTAGTTTCTTTCTCTGTTACTGGGTCTCCCCCTATGTTGGAATTTCCCATAGTGTCTAACACAATTTCTGACTCGGGTTGAGGTAAGGATAGTGAAAGTAAAGGTGGTAAAGGGTCACAAGTTGGTAAAGGTTCACAAGTTCGAGATTCACTCCAACTCTCCCCCTGAATTGAGGACTTGGGATAAAATGGTGTTTTCTCAGAAAATGTTACATCACAACTAATAAAGAGGCGTTTAGTTACAGGATCATAGCATTTATAGCCTTTCTGAGTGGTAGAGTAGCCAAGAAATAGACATTTAACCGCGTGAGGGTCTAGTTTGGTAGTGTGATGCAAGTGAACAAATACTGAGCATCCAAAAACCCTCAAAGGAAGATTATTTTCAAGGTGTGTAGTAGGATAGGTGAGTTGTAAAGTTTCTAAAGGTGTTTTGAAAGAAAGAGTCCTACTTGGCATTCTATTAATCAAATGAGTGGCAGTAAGGATGGCATCACCCCAAAAATATTTAGGAACATTACTAGTAAACATGAGTGCACGGGCAACTTCAAGAATATGTCTATTCTTTCGTTCTGCAATACCATTTTGTTGTGGACTATGAACACAAGAAGTTTTATGGAGGATGCCATGTTTTTGCAAGAAATCATTTAGTGACTTGTTGGAATAATCAGTCCCATTATCGGAAAAAAGAATTTGAATATTGGTTTGAAATTGATTTTGTATCATAGTAAAAAAATTGATAAATACTGAAGTGGTTTCAGATTTATCTTTCAACAAATATACCCAACATAATCGAGTATGATTATCAATAAATGTAACAAACCAGTTCTTTTGAGTTCGATTTGGGATGCGAGATGGTCCCCATAAATCACTATGAATAATAGAGAAGGGTTTTGTGGATTTGTATTTAGATCTGGAAAAAGTGGTTCTTTGGTGCTTAGCAAATTCACAGGCATCACACTCAAACTCAGAGATGTTTTTATTCGAACAACATGAAGGAAATAAACAACATAAGTACTCAAGGTTTGGATGACCCATTCTCTTGTGCCATAACATAAGGTCGTCACTCTTAGGTTTGGACACAGTATTACAGGATTTTTGTGAACTTTCATTACTCACTTCAAGTTCTTCTAGGTAGTAAAGTCCTTCATGTTCTCTAGCATAACCAATCGTCTTCCCCGATGATAGGTCCTGAAAAATACAATGTGTAGGGTAAAATTTAGCATAACAGTTATTCTTCTTGGTAAACTGACTTATAGAAAGTAAGTTGCAATTTATTTTTGGGACATGTAATACAGAATCTAATTTAACTGAATCAGAAACCAGAATAGTCCCTTTGCCTGTTATTGCAGAGTAAGACCCATCAGCAATTTTGATTCTCTTATTGCCAGCACATGGTTTATAGGTGGAGAATAGTTGAGAGTCATTTGTCATGTGATCTGAAGCACCTGAATCACAAATCCAACATTTTTTAGTGTGAGTGTGATAACATTTACCTTTCTGAACAAAATTAGCAGTAGGTATATTCTTTTGTTGTTGTTCAGATGCTTGGAAAGTTGTTAACATTTCCAGAAGTTGATCTAATTGGATATTCTGGCTAGTTGAAGGTTGCTTCTGATTATTATCTTGCTTCTCAGAAGTTTGTTTTGCAGAGACTTGATAGCCACGGGGCTTATATTTTTTTGGTCTCCAATCTAGTGGTTTTCCATGGATTTCCCAACAGGTATCCTTAATGTGACCGGTCCTCTTACAATGCTCACACCATAACTTTCCTTTTTGCCCTCTATTATTTTGTTCTATCTTATGTGAAACTAAGGCTGAAGACTCAGGGGCATTTTCGTCCTTTAACATTACTTTTCTCTTGAGAGTTTCTCTCCTCACTTCTGCAAATACTTCACGCGTGGAGGGCAGGGGAACCCGACTCAAAATCTTGCTTCTCACGTCGTCTAGTCCTCGGTTTAGTCCAGCGAGAAACTCGAAGACTCTCTCTCGCTCAACCCGTGACCGGAATCGTGCAGCATCTTCGGCGCAACTCCACTGCTCATCGGAATTTAAATCCTGTTCTTGCCAGAGCGACATCATCTCCAGCCAGTACTCAGTCACGTCCTTCTCTCCTTGCTTCGTCTCCCATAGTCGAGTCTTGATCTCAAACAACTGTGCGGCATTTTCACCATCAGAGTATGATTCCAGCACTGCTTCCCAGATTTCGTGCGCCGTCGGGAGGAACATGAAGCTCCTTTTCATTATCGGGGTCATGGAATTGACGAGCCATGAAGAAACATGGCATTCTCTGTCTCCCATTGTTGTAAAATCCGAGGATTCGAACCATCTGGCCTTCGTGATTCTCTCGTAATGTAGCCCAGCTTCCCTCGGCCTGCTATAGCCAATCGCAGAGCTTGGGCCCACTCATGATAATTTCTACCAGTGAGTTTATTGGGAATAATGAGAACCAATGACCCTTCGAAGCCGGTAGTCACCCCAGAGGGACCTCCAGCTTGGCTCGTGTTCAACGTGGAGGAGCCTTCGAGTCTGGAAACTACCCTTAAAGGTACTCTGTCTTTACTCTGGTTCAACTCCATCGTGGTTCCTTTCCTCTCACTGCTTTCGGCACTCTCTTCTCTGTTCAGAGGATCATGCTCTGATACCATGTGGTTAAGTGAGCTGGAAAACTCTTATCATTCACGAATTGAGATAAAATATATATATACAAGTGGAATGAGAAATAAAAGGCAATAAATCAGAAGAATAAAAAACGATAACAAGTAAATCTGATCCTAACAAATAAATCTGATCCTAATCACAGTTAAATCTCCTATAATCACTCTCCTTCTATCTTTGACTTATTTACCGAATCTGACCACATATCTCATTTCTAGCCATTTGAACTAAATGTTCTTCTCTTCATGCTCACAGCCACAACATCCATTGTTTCAGCCTTCGCTATTCCATTCACATTGAAGTACGATTCAATTTTAAATAGCCACCCAATGGGGTCCTTCCTTGTAAAGATGGGCAAATCCAGTCATTGATGCCTTCTAGGCTTCATCTTTGTTACATTTTCCACCACTGTAGCTCCAAGGTTAGTCCTCATTGTCACTGTTAGCGTGTTCTGTACGATGTTTATCTTTAGGTTGGTTTCTAGAGCTACGACATCGTCTGTGCCACATTCACCCCTTGGTTGGCATTTCACACACCCTTTGAAGTGTTCTGCAATTGTTCCTCCTCCACTTGGGCTTGCATATGAGATCCAAATGCAGCTCGAAACTCCCCTAATTGTTCCGTCAACTCCCTCAACACCAACTTCACTGAAGTTAGCTCCTCTTACGTTTCCCATTGACTCCTTTGCAGTTCTCCCACACTCTTCTCGATTGCTTCTACTTGCCCCTCCATCGTTGCACCCAGCATATTTCGCTGAAATCGGCTCTGATACCAAGAGTGATGGAACTTAACCTTTGGTATATTATATTAAGTGGAAACTTTAGCACTGGCCCCTTATCAAAGCAAAGAGTAGGCTAATTACAAGATGATAAAACACAGAAAATTGAAAAAAAAAGAAAAGAATCCTTGACTTTCAAGAGGTCAAGTCCTCTCCAGTAATACCAGTAATTTCCCTACCTCTTCTTAGCTCTCTTCTCCTATAATATCATTCCACGCTTAACCTCATGCACCACACACCCACAACATGACAAATTTAGTTAGTAATCCACCAACAAGTTCCCTTTTTACCTAAGTTGCCAACTCACTCAACCCTCTAATTTTTTTTTTCGGTTCCTCCTCACCTAAACATTTCCCCATCTATTATTTTGCTTTTGGTGGGCTGCTTTGGGCCTTTTTTCATACACCCTGCAAGTAGTGGGCTTATCAAATGTATGATTCTAGAGTCCCTTGACAAATCTAGCTTGTAAGTATTTGGCCCAATCTTGTATAGAATTTTATAAGGACCAAATTATCTAGGGGCAAGTTTTTATGAACTTCTAGAAGTTGTTGAAACTTGCCTATAAGGCTGAAGTTTTAAGAAAAGCCACTTTCCATCCTAAAATTGCCTTTTTATTATTTTTTTAATCTACTTGTTGTTTCATCCTCTTGGTAGTTTTATACAAATTGCTGGAATCCCATGATTCTTGGGAAGAATCATATGGGATAGTTGTTGTTAATGGGACATGATTCTTGGGCAAAATTATGATAGTTTATTGTGGGCTGAAGTCAAATTTTTTTGCTTTTATATTCTTGTCTTATGAGGTTTTATGTTGTATGTTATTTTATTTTATGTTAAAGTTGATTGGTTGATATTTTGTGGGCTTTATTTCCTTTAATGTTAGGATTGATTGACTGATTTTTTCATAGCCTACTTCCTCTATATATTGCAACTTCTATTTGTAAATAAAATAAGAAATTTTAGAGTTATTGTTCTCTAAAGTTCTTTATAGTATCAGAGACCTTAAGGGTTTGAAACAATTTTGATGATTACTTTTGGTCCCATGTGAGCCTTCATTGTCAATACCTTAGACTCTACATTAGAGTCTTAAGATGTCTCTTAGCCAAACACCATCGAAAACACATCATCTTCCATGGGCACTGAAAATCCCCCCTTGATAATTACTGGAAAGGCTCCTCCACTTGCAACCACAGATCCCAAGTACAAGGTGGGGTTTGTTGAAAATAATATGATTATGTCATAGTTGGTGAATTCCATAATCACTGATAGGTTAAACCTTTGTCCTTTGCAAGATTGCGAAGGAAATCTGGAATGCTACGAAGGACTTCTATTCTTAGGTGGAGAACACAACAACATTATTTCACCTTAAGGGGACTTTGTGTGAGTTAAAATAGGGTAGTTTGGATGTTACTCAATATTACAACAATCTTGTGAAGCTTTGCCTATAGCTGGACTTGTATGAGATGTATGAATGGACTTGCATTGTAGATGTTGCCTACCATTGAAAGTTGGAGGAGAAAGACAATTTTCTCTTTTCTTTTGGGTTTGAATCCTATCTTTGAAGTTGTTTGAGGAAGAATTATGTCTATTAGACCCTCGCTTCTCTTAGATAAGTGTCTTATGAGGTCAAATGGGAGGAGAGTAGGTTACGATTGACTGGTGTAGGTTCAAATATTCAACCCATGACTGAAGCTTCTACTTTGGTCATTAGAAGCAATAACGCTTTTGATTTCAAACAGAAGAAGGATAGAAAAGCATGGTATTACTGCAACATCGCTAGTCATTACCAAGGAAATATGCTGGACAATTTATGGCAAACTAGCAAACTAAAAATCAAGGCAAGAAGATGAGATTAGTGAACCAATGATGACCAATGAGGACAAAACTCAATTTGAAGCTAATCCCTTTATCAAAGAGCAATGGGATTTGCTACAAAAATTGCTTAGTTATAAGGATTAAAAGGATCACAATAATTCAGACAAGTTGTTGATCTTACTTCATTTGCTCAAGTTGAGTTTGGGATTTGTGAATATGATTGGCAATGTTGAGCTTTAAGTTGTGCTTAGGTTGAGAGAGAGTGTTGGAATCCCATGGTTCTTGAGAAGAATCATATGAGATATTTGCTATTAATGGGACGTGATTCTTTGGTAGGTTTATGGTAACTTATTGTGTGTTGAATTCAAATGTTTTGTTTTCATTATTATTATTATTATTATTATTATATGAGGATTTTATGTTGCCTGTTCATTTCCTTTTATGTTAAAGTTGATTGGTTGATATTCTGTGGTCTTTATTTCTTTTTGTATTAACTGATATTCTATAACCTTTATTTTCTTTTATTTTAAGGACTGATTGGCTGATTTTTTGTGGCTTACTTCCTCTAAATAATGTAGCTTCCACTTTGGAATAAAATAAGAAATTTTAGTTGCTTTTTGAAATTCTTCACGGTATTAGAGCCCTCGAGGGCCTGAAACAAGTTTGATGATTACTTTTGGCTTTATGGGAGCCTTCATCGCCAATGTCTTAAACTCTATATTAGAGTCTTCTACTGTCTCTTAGCCAAATACCACTGAAAACACATCATCTTCTTCTATGAGCACCGAAAATTCCCCTTGATGATTATCGGTTGGTGTGTTTGTATGACCAAATGGCATCATAACAAACTCATAATAGCCTGAATGAGTTTTGAAGGTTGTCTTTTGAACATCCCTTGGGTCCATTCTTATCTAATGGTACCCAGCTTGTAGGTCTAACTTGGTGAAGATTTGAGCTCCTTGAGCTTCATCTAATAGCTCCTTCATTATTAAAATTGGGAATTATCCTTTATAGTTCTTTTGTTCAACTCCCTATAATCAATACACATTCTCCATGACTCGTTCCCCCCCTCTCCCCCAAAACAAGGACTATAGGGCTTGCAAATGGAGAAGAGCTATCCTGAATAACCCTTGTTTGTAGTAACTCATCCACCATATTGTCAATGATATCTTTTTGTGCTGCTGGATACTTATAAGGTCTGACGTTGATGGGATTTGTACCCTTTTGAAGATTAATGCTATGATTGCGACCTTGTCTAAAAGGTGGTAATGAAGTAGGGGTTTGAAAAACACCTTGATATTTGGCTAAAAGCTCTTGGATAGCTTATAGTACCTCTTTCTCTTCTTTCATTTGAATAGCCATGCATCTCAATCATTCTTTTGAATTCTACACTGATTGTATAAGGAAAAATTGAGCTCTTTTACCTTTAGTTTCTTGTATTTGCTTTTGTGTCACCACCTTCCACTTATTTGGGCTGTTTGCTACTATTGTCACCAATTTCTCTTTGTACCAAAATTGTGTAGTGAGGTCAGTAAAGTCGCATTGCTTATACTGCTTGATTTCAACCATTGTATCCTAAGAACCATGTCACACCCATTTAGAGGAATGACAAATGCATTTGTACTGAATTCCTCCCTTTGCATCTTCCATTTGAATTGCTTGCAAACTCCTTGTATAGTTAACTTACTTCCCCCAGCCATTGTCATTTTTGCCTCTTTTAATTTCTCTATCGGCCACCCTAATTTCTTGATCATTTGAGAGTAAAAAATCACAAGTGTTGCCATTATCTATTAAAATCTGTACAACCTTCTTCCCTACATGCCCTTGCACCGTCATTGTGTATTGCCATCTACACCTTCTATAGCATTAAGTGAAATTTTTGGAATTGATTCTAACACTTCCTTCTCTGCGCGTTCTTCTACAATTTCTTCTATTGGATAGTGACTATTCAATCTCCATTAAATTTATTTGCGTCTTCTTCCTTTGGGGACATTCATGGCCTTGAGTATACATTTCATGACAAAAGCAACATAAATTTTTGGCTATATGTTATGCAGTTTCTTCATATGTAAGCACTTTGTGTAATTGGGAACCTCCTTTATTACCCCCTTTCCTTCTCTTGTTTGTTGTTGGTTATGGAACCCATGGTGGTTGTTCTTGTAGCCATTGACTTTTCTTGATTCCCATAGAGTTGACTTCCCCAAGACCTCGTTCTTGCTACATTCTTGCCTCCTTGATTCTTAGTTGATGAGTAGCAATTCAATTCTTGTGGCTTAGCAATCCTCATGGTATCAAGTAAAGTTCTAGGCCTAAACAACTTGGCTCCTCTTGCTATCTCCTTCTTAAGCCCAACAATGTAACAATTAATCAAATAAGGCTTTGGTAACTTCAGTTTGCAAGTTAAATCATGAAAGGTATCTTGATAGTAACTAACACTACCATATTGCCTCCACTGCATTAATTCCTACATTGGGTCCTCATACACAAGTCCAAATCTCTTCTTAATAGCTTTTGAATACATCTCCTAGGGAATGTAATGACCTTCTTGGATTCTTTTATGTGATTGGTGCCATTGGAAACCTTTTTCATCAAGGTGCAAATTTGCTATTATAATCTTCATATCTTCTGATGTCTCATCTAATAAAATACATCTCACTTTGAAAGCCATCCTAAGACCTTATCACAATTAAATTTCAAAAACTCCATCTTCGTGTAATATGTAGGCAGCTGGTAATCCTTATTCGTTTTTCTCCTTTGTGTCTTTCAACATTGACCTTCCTAATTGACTCCATCGATCTTGTCATCATCTGTGTCATTGATGGGTATTTAAGCAAGGTAAGAAACCCTCCCCCAAAAGCTAGCTATTGAGGTGGGAGAACCACCCTACTTAAATATCCCATTGAGCATCCTACACTACTCAATGTGGAACTTTGGCATCTCATACTACCTTGGTCTCCATCAATTGGCCACCCTTAGAAAGCTGACGTCCTGACGGCTATACTCTGTGGCACTTCACTCGGCCTTCTTCCAGTCAGAACTCTCTGTCAGTCAGAGCCCTCCACAGGTAACCCTTTCTGGAGTAGCCGACGACCATGCTCTGATACCAATTGATGGGTATCTAGGCAAGGTGGGGAACTCTCCTCCAAAAGCTAGCTATTGAGGTGGGAGAATCACCCTATTTAAATATCCCATTGAGCATCCCATACTAGTTGTTGAATATTATACATATCTTAGTCCTGATATACGTTACAATTGATTCTCTCATCTTTCACATGGTATCAGAGCCTATGATTCTTTCCAGAAGGTCTCTTTCTCTCTTAGGTTGTGTTTTCCTTCTAGCCTTCACCAAAAAAAAAAAAACCTTTCTTTTCCTACGCTTCTGTTTGAGCTAGAACACCACTACCCACGCTTGATCTCGAGCAACGGACCCCGCCATCACCTTCAGATCTCCCAGAACGGCCAAACCCCAACGATCGGTCATTGGACGCACGCACGGCACGCGCCAAACAAGTTGCAGCGTTTTGACGTCAAGCGTTGGTGCGTGAGAGCGCGTGGGAGCTCCTTTTCCGACGCCACTTGGATAGCCTTCGTTGACTCCCTTTCCTCTGTCCAGATTTGAGGTTGATTTGTTGATTTCGTGACATTTGGATACTGTTTCAGCCCTTAGAGCTCTCTTCCTTGTCGATTCCGCGACATTTAAACACTGTTTCCACTCTTAGAGCTCTCTTCCATCCAAACTACGATGTCTTCATCCTTTAACAAGCCTAAATCAGGTATTTTTTCCTCTGTTGTTTGTGGTTCTCCAATTATTACTTTTGAAAAGTTGCATGGTGCAGTCAACTATAAGTCATGGGCTGCTTCTATTCGTCTATGGTTCAAAGGTCAAGGATATTTAGACCATCTGAAAAAAAGAGACACTGACATTCCTTCTACAAATAGATTGGAATGGGTCAAGATTGATGCTCAGCTTTGTGCCTTGTTATGGCACTCTCTTGATCCTCACTGGCTTCGGTCATACCAGCCTTATGAGACATGTTATGAGGTTTGGCATAAGGCTGCTTCGGTATATTCTAATGATATTCGTCGATACTATGATGTTTTGTTTGCTCTCGTGAATCTTAAGCACCAGGATATGGATACCACCATATCCAATATTGAAGCACTTCGGCATGAGTTTTGTTCGTTGATGCCAGCTACCTCTTCCAGCATGACTCTCATCAATCTCTGTCCTAACCTTGATTCTATTCGGGATCATATTCTTGGTGGTTCCAATATCTCTACTCTGGATGATGTTCTCACTCGCGTGGTGCAAATCTCTTCTGCCAGTGTACCTGTTTCAGGCAACTCTAGTGCCCTTGCTCCAGATACTTCAGTCTTAGTCTCTCACATTGGTGATAAAGGGAATCAAGGTGGAGGGAGTCGCAACACTCATCGCAAACATTCTCAGTGCACTCATTGCAACAGGCTTGGTCATACAAAAGATCGTTGTTGGTCCTTGCATGGTCGTCCCCCCCCGCACTGCAAATATTGTGCAAGCAATTGTTGAGCCATCTATGGACTTGGCACCGTAAACCATCATTTTGATGGGTGATGACTATGTTGAATATTTGTGTTACCAAGTGGCCAAACAATCTTCCACCATTGCTTCCGTCGCCCAAATTGGTAATTTCATGGCTTGCCTTGCTCATTCCTCTCTTGGACCATGGATCCTTGACTGCGGTGCCTCTGATCAAATTTTTGGTAACAAAGATCTCTTTTCTTACATTTCTACTCTTAGTCTTCTTCCTCTTGTTACTCTCGCCAATGGTACTTAAACAATTGCCAAAGGCATTGGTCAGGTTAAAATTCTTCCTTCCCTCATTTTAGATTATGTCCTTTATGTTCCTATGTGTTCTTTTAACTTTGTTTTTGTCAGGAAGTTAACTCGTACTCTTGATTGCTCCATAACCTTTATTGACAAATGTGTTTCCTTACAAGACCGGAGGACAGGTTAGATGATTGGCGTCGGGTGTGAGTCACAAGGCCTCTACCATATTACTACATCACCCGTAGCATGCACAATTGCTTCAACACACCTTGTCCATAGTCGCCTTGGCCATTTGAGTCTTTCCAAGCTTCAGAAAATGTTTCCTTTATTTTCTACTTTGAAGTCATTTGAATGTGAGTCTTGTCAATTGGGTAAACAAGTTTGTGCTTCGTTTCCCAATCGTGTTAATAATCGAGCTACGTCCCCTTTTAAACTTGTCCATTTTGATGTTTGGGGCCCATGTCGTGTTCCATCTACCTTTAGATTTCAATATTTTATTATTTTTATTGATGATTATTCTCGTTGCACTTGGTTATATTTAATGAACAATCGTTTGAAGTATTTTCCATTTTTCAATCTTTTTGTGCTGAAATACAAACTCAATTTGGTTGTTCTATGTCTATTTTACGGAGTTACAATGCATGTGAATATTTTTCTACTCCTTTCCAAACCTTTATGTCTACACAGGGCATTCTTCACTAGACTTCATGTGCACATACTCCACAACAAAACGGAGTAGTCAAACGTAAAAATCGTTACCTCATTGAAACCGTTCGTACTTTGCTTTTCCATTGCAATGTACCTCTTCGGTTTTGGGGTTATGCTATTCTTACTGCTTGTTACTTGATTAATCGTATGCCTTCTTCTGTGTTACAAAATCAAGTTCCTCACTCTATTTTGTTTCCCTCTGAATCTCCTTTTCACCTTCCACCTCGTATTTTCGGCTGTACTTGTTTTGTTCATGATCTAACCCCTGGGAAGGATAAACTTGCAGCCAAGTCTATCAAATGTATCTTTCTTGGCTACTCTCTACTTCAGAAGGGTTATCGGTGTTATTCTCCCGACAGTAATAAATATTTCATATCTGCTGATGTGACCTTTGAAACAACTCCCTTCTTTTCCACTCCCACAGTTGAACCTCAGTCCATGTTGAGTGTTCTTCCATCCACTTACATTGATCCTCCAGCCACCATTCCCCCTCTCCATCCTCTCCAAACTTATCACCATCGTCCTCGACCACAACTTCCTGTAAGCTCTGTTGATGTAATGGTCGACTCACCCCTTCTCCAATACTGGCTACTACTTCGGTTCAACCTTCCTCGGAGGATCTTCCTATTGCTCTTCGTAAAGGTGCTCGTTCCACCCGTAATCCTCATCCCTTTTATAATTTTTTAAGTTATCATCATTTGTCTACTCCCTATTTTGCTTTTATGTCTTCTTTGGATTCTGTTTCTATTCCTAAAACAGTCAATGAGGCACTCTCTCATCCTGAGTGGTGGCAAGGAATGCTCGAAGAAATGGGTGCGTTGCATTCTAATGATACTTGGGACCTAGTTTCTCTTCCTATAGGCAAATCTCCTGTTGGTCATCGGTGGGTGTATACTGTTAAGGTTGGTTCTGATGGCAAGATTGATTGTCTTAAGGCTCGGTTGGTTGCCAAAGGTTACACTCAAATTTTTGGCCTGGATTATGGTGACACTTTTTCTCCCGTAGCTAAGATTGTTTTTGTTCGGTTATTGCTTTCTATGGCTGCTATGCGCCACTGGCATCCTCATCAACTTGATATTAAAAATGCCTTCCTCCATGGCGAACTCGAAGAAGAGGTTTATATGCAACAACTGCCTGGCTTTGTTGCTTAGGGGGAGCATGGCAAGGTTTGTCGGCTACGTCGATCACTTTATGGATTAAAACAATCTTCTCAGGCTTGGTTTAGCAGGTTCAATTTAGTTGTTCAGAAGTTTGGGATGGTCCGTAGTGAAGCAGATCATTCTGTGTTCTATCGGCATACACCATCTAATCAGTGTATCTACCTAGTTGTCTACGTAGATGATATCTTCATTACTGGGGATGATGAACAGGGTATTGATAAACTCAAACAACATCTATTCAAATCTTTTTAGACTAAGGATTTGGAAAAGTTAAAATATTTTTTGGGTATTGAGGTGGCCCAATCCTGCACTAGAATTGTCATATCCCAGAGAAAATATGCTCTGGATATACTAAATGAAATAGGTCTGTCTGATTACAAACCAGTTGATACTCCTATAGATCCAAATGTCAAACTTCTACCAGGACAGGGGGAGCCTCTTGCAGATCTTGGCAGATATCAGAGGTTGGTTAGAAAACTTAACTACCTCACCATTACTCATCTGGATATCTCCTTCGCAGTGAGTGTAGTTAGTCAATTTTTACAATCTCCCTGTGATAGTCATTGGAATGCTGTGATTCGCATCCTTCGTTATATCAAAGGAGCCCCAGGTCAAGGTTTGTTATATGAAGATAAGGGTAATTCTCAGGTGATTGGCTATAGTGATGCAGACTGGGTTGGGTCACCTGTTGATAGACGATCCACTTCAGGGTACTGTGTCCTTATTGGAGGCCATTTAGTCTCCTAGAAAAGCAAGAAACAAAATGTTGTTACAAGGTCTAGTCCAGAGGCTGAGTATCGTGCTATGGCTTTAGTAACATGTGAACTTTTATTTTTATGGCTTAAGCAGCTCCTCTAAGAATTAAGATTTGGAAGCATCGGCCAAATGGAGTTGATTTGTTATAACCAAGCTGCAATGCATATCACTTCCAATCCTGTATTTCATGAGAGGACCAAGCATATTGAGATTGATTGTCACTTCATCAGAGAGAAAATCCAATCCGGCTGTCTTGCTTCCAAGTTTGTCGGTTCCAATGATCAACTAACAGACATTCTTACTAAGTCTCTTAGAGGTTTTCGGATTAACTATGTATGTAACAAGCTGGGTGCATATGATTTATATGCTCCAACTTGAGGGGGAGTGTTGAATATTGTACATATCTTAGTCTAGATTCGTAGTGTCTAGATTCATTGTATCTGCATTTGTTTTGCCTATAAATAAAGCACAGTGTAACGGGTCAGATACACCTTACAACTGATTCTCTCATCTTTTCTCTCAATTTCACACTCAATGTGGGACTTTGATATCCCATACTACCTTGGTCTCCATCAGTCATCTGCATCGACATTCCTTCCATCAGTTCTTGAATGCCCAAAACTTTCTGTTCCATTGTCAACATCCTCTGCTTCATCAATTCATCAACTATCGTAATTGTCTTCATTTATCTATTACTCAACTATATAAGGAATAGTTAGTTAAGAAACTCTAACTAACTCCATTAACAACTATTTTGTCATTAACAACTAATAACAGACTTAACTACTTCCCTGTACTCAATTCTTATGCCTAACATAATATTTCTTAAGAAAAGTTTAGGAAGAGCTTTTTAATGTCTGATTGTAAAGCAAGATTACAAGAAAGAGAGACATGGTTCCAAGAAAATGTTCTTTTGCTGTGCAGAGAAAAGGTGAAAACATGCAACATGAAATAACTTCATATTGTAGTGCATGACTACATGCAATAGTTATCAGTACAAGAGAATTTATGCGTAGGCTTCTGCTTAGATTGCTCTAGTGGGAGGGCTAGGGCTGACAAATTTGGGAAATGGTTGTTCTCAAGCTAAGAAGGATATATATGACAATTTATGGCATGAAAAGTAGAGTTTTTTTTAATATTCTCAAAATAAAGTTTAGCTCAAATGAATTGTATCTTGTATTCTCCAGCCATTTAAGCATTTAGATTTATGCTAAATTACATGTATGCGAATTTTTGCTTGTTCTATTAATCTCTTTTGTAGTATGAATTTCAGTTTTGATATATTTTTCTTTTCTTCAGGTTCAAGAGCTCCTATCAAATATTGCCTTACTGGAAAGTACAATCTCAAAACTTGAACATCAGACAGTATCTTTACATTTCCAACTTAGTCAAGAAAGAAATGAACGGAGACTCGTGGAGTATCGTTTAAGACATTTGTCTTCTCAGTCAATATCTCTTTGTTTGTCGGACATTACAAGTAACCTGGTACCTATTGGTTTCTTTGTTACTGTTGTACAGTATTATCAAAACTTTGAGCGTTCAACTGCAACCGATAGTAAAGGGGTTGGTTTAGCTAAAATTCTACAATATTTTAAACCATGTGAAACATGGAAAAATTGTGAGCTGCATGATACAATTACGGTCAAACCATGATTAAACTATCTAAGTTAAATTTATGATTTAGTTGAAAAAATACATTTATTCTATTTATACATAATTTCGCTTTGAAACTTAATTATGTATTATGTATTTAGTAAAATTATGTACTATGTATTTAGTAAAATCTTGTTTAAAATCTTTAGTTACACTGTGTGTGTGTGTTAAGATGTTATAATAACTATCCATGGGCCTTCACTTAATATCTTAAGCTTTTAAGTTGAATTAGTCTTTGACATACTATCAGAGTCTATATAACCAAGTGATTTGGAGTTCTATGGTGGGCTGTGCTTTGCCCGCACTTCAAGCCCGAGGTACTTTTGCATGATGAGGCCTATTACAGATTATAATATAAACTATTAATGGGCCTTTATTTAATATTTTAATCTTTTGTCTTTTGATAAGTAACATCTTAAGCTTTTGAGTTAAGTGATCCTTGACACGCACACACAAAGACACATGTATGGTTTTGAATATAGTGAAGAAAACTGATTGTTGAACCATTGAACCAAAGGTTGGTTAGTTTGGATAGACCATGAATTGTAACTCCTACAGTTTAGTTCTTGTTATTATTTTGATAACTTAGCTACTGAGTTTATCGTTTGAAAGCCAGCTCTTCTTAGTTTTAGGCAAAGTATAATGTCATTCCTGATTTTTTTGACTTTCTGAATATCTTCTGGTATTTCAAAATTCTTTTATGCATTCTTCCATATAATTATACTTTCATATTGCTGGGGCAAACTGAGACACATGATCAATTGACTGTGTTGAATCTAAAATGAAGATGGTCTTTAACATATAGTATGAGATTAATTTGCAGTGCAGTTTTACTTAATGAACTAATGATAGGTTATAGAGTTATTGTTATGAGAAAATACCTTGTTAAATTATTCCTTTTGTTCATAAAACTTCATTTTTTTACAGATCTCATCTTCTTCAAGGTCCTTAAAGCAATTTGATTGTGAGGGACTTCACCTTGCTGAAAGTAGCTCTGGTCAACTGCTAACAGATCAGTCATCTGAACATTCTTGTAAACACGCAGAGCCAATGATGGAGGTAGCTTCCCTGCTCAATGTAATATGTAAAAATCTACTTCATCCTTAAAAGCAGAATATGTTTGTCCACCAGATAAACATGAGATACTTGTGGTTGTCTTTTGAGTACTATATATATGATGAGAGACTACTATATATATGATAAGAAGGAATACTTAATTTCTGAGGGTGGTATTCTGATCTTATTCTCATTTTCATGTGTTCTTGCCAGACTTGACTGTTAGTGCTCTTTTGTATGCTTCTGTTAATTAAGAAATATAATTCTGTAAGAAAATAAATAATTATAAAAGAAGAAAAATAATGGAAGGATTGCTCTTGTTTGAAGTCATTGCTGCATTGCATGATCAGTGGATCTGTTGTCTGCCAGGTTAGTGGTTGTTGGTGTAGCAGTTTTCTTTCTAAAAATTCATTTCATATATGTTTGATGTGGTGGGTTCATATTCAATCACCTGAAAGGTTCAATCTACATATTGATAGCTACAAAATACAAAGGGAAAATTACATTTAGGGACTTGAAATCTATAATATTTATTCTGAAGGACTTGTTGTTATTGGTTTAGGCAAAGTTATCACTGATTTTAACTAAAACCAGTAGTATCCAGTGGTAACAGGTCTTTTAGAATAAATATTATAGGTTCCAAGTCCCTAAATGTAATTCTCCCAAATACAAATTACGCCATCGTTGATCATTGATCAAGTTCTCTTAATATAAAAGTAAGGATTCTGGGACTCTTTTGTCCCTTGCAGTTGGAGTTTAATGTGTTTAGTTGTTGGGCTAGTGATTCACTATGGGTCAAAGCGTAGTGGCTACCTTCCATATCTAGGCTCCCATCGTCATTTATTTCCTTACGTTTCTCTTCCTAACATGTATTTTCCCTTTTCGTTCCTCTCTATTATTATTTTTCGTTTCCTTTTGCTCCATTAGACTAGTGTAGTGTGCGTGTGGCTATGAATCCTATATAATTGTATTGTTTTTCATCTCAATAAGATAAGAAGTTTATTTTTACACCTATCTGTGCCTATTTGAGCATTCACCTTCATGGTATAAAAGCTAGATCCACCTTCATGCCTAAATATAGGCTACAGACTACTAGGAGAGACGAGGAAGTTGTATCCTCAAATGAAATGTCATCTTCTGTGATTGCCCAAACAAGAATGACTCAACCCACTGCTATATTTGAGTCCCAATGTAATTTTATCATAACTCACCAACTAAATGGACGGAACTACTTTCAATGGAGTCAATCAGTCATGATGTTTGTGAGTGGAAGAGGCAAAGAGAACTATTTGACTGGTGAGGCTATGCAACTAGCTAGAGGTTATCCCAATTTCAAGACATGGCATGTTGAACCTTATATAATTGTAGTGTTTTTCGTCCCAAGAAGATAAGGAGTTCATTTTTGCACCTGTTTGTGCCTATCTGAGCATTCACCTTCATGGTATCAAAGCTACAATGGTCGATTCACCTTCATGCCTAAATATGGGCTACAAACTATTAGGAGAGATAAGAAAACTGTATCATAAAATGAAATGTCATCTTCTACCATTGCCCAATCAAGAATGACTCAGTCCACCACTATATTTGAGTCCTATCCTAATTTTATCACAACTCACAAACTAAATGGATTGAATGACCTTCAATGGAGTTAATCAGTCATGATGATCTTAAGTGGAAGAGGACTATTTGATCAGTGAGGTTGGTGAGGCTATGCAACCAGCTAAAAGTGATCCCAAATTCAAGACATTGCATGTTAGGAACAATTTAGTCATGTCTTGGCTCATAAACTCCATGACTATCGACATTGGAGAAGACTACATGTTTTACAAGACTGTTCAAGACATCTAGGTTGATTTTGGTGCATCTAACCACACGACAAGCAACTCGTTGCTGTTTGACCACTTCAGCCTATGCACTGAACCTATAACGGTCAAAATAGTATATGGATCTCTTGTCAATGTCATTGGTTTTGGGATTGTTCATATTTCAGAAAATTTAGTTCTCAAGAAAGTTCTTTTAGTCCTTACAATTGCCTGTAACTTGCTATCTATTAGTAAAATCATCAAAGATAACAATTGTTCATTTCATTTTACTAATGATAGCTGTGTGTTAAGGTGGATGGTCTCTATCTCTTAGAAACCACTACTTATAATAAAATGGCCCTTGTTGTTAGTAGCTCTAAGATTTTATTATGGCACAATAGGCTTGGCCACCCTAGTTTCCATTACATGAAAAAGATTTATCCCTTGTTACGTAATAAAAATTCTACCACTCCTTATTGTGACTCATGTCAATTAGCCAAGCATACTAGAGCTAGTTACTCTTTTGTTGCTTATAAACCATCCCATCCTTTTGAACTTATCCTTAGGGATGTGTGGGGGCCATCTAAAGTTAATGGTCTCAATGGGGTTTGGTGGATTGTGACCTTTGTGGATGATTACACTAGAATGATGTGGGTTTACCTTATAAGGGAGGAATCTGAGGTCTTAAATATATTTAAAACATTTAACCAACTCATATTAAATCAATTCCAAACTTCTACAAAGGTGCTTCATAATGACAATGGGATTGAACATTTCAATACCAATCTTATCTCTTACTTGACCACCCTTGGCATTCACCACTGAAGTTCCTGTGCCCATACCTCTTAACAAAATGAGATAGTTGAAAGAAAAAATAAACATATTCTTGAAATTGCTTGTTCGCTCCTGTTTACTATAAATGTGTCAAAAATATTTTAGGGTGATGCTATGTTAACCTCAGTTTACCTTATAAACTGTATGCCTACAAAGGCCCTTAACTTCTAGGTTTCTTGTGCCACTCTTCTCAACCACTACCCTTAGACTTCCATGCTATCTACTTTACCTATGAAAGTTTTTGGCTGTACCACCTATGTTCACCACCATACTAGCACTAAACTTGATCCCAAAGCTGACAAGTGTATATTCATTTGGTACTCATCCTCTCAAAAGGGATATAAGTGCTATAAACTTACATTACAAAAATATTTTGATGTGACAATTTTGGAAGACCAGCCTTACTTTTTGAAGATTTTTAGAAAATGATAACTCTAAAAATTCTTCTTTCATTCATGGTCGGAGGAGAAAGTACATAGAGAAGTAGATGGCAACAATCATGCCATTCAACTTTTGAAAATCTGTTGTAATAAAGCCACCATAAAGGCAGCAAAATCCCAGGGTCTAAAGAAGGAAAACAAGAGGTTGACAATGCACAATAAATGACATGATAAATGACACAATAAAATGAAAAAATGAAGCTTCATAAATAGGAATCAAATAAGGAAACAAAACGCTTGACTTCACTACTTTAATAGCAAATATCCCATATGATTCTTCTAAAAAATCATGGGAGTCTTAACATTCCCTCTCAAGCTGAGTATAGTTTAGAGAGACGGTTTCGCTAGTTTGTGCAATGATGTTAGATTTGCTCGTTTGTACAGCATCTTCAGCTTTGTTGGTTTGTGCAGCAATCTTAGTTTCACTAGTTTGTGCAATGGCTTCAATTTTGTTGGCCTGTGTAGTGGTTGCATGAAAGGCTTTTTGCCTACTCGACATGGGTGCCATAGCTTGGTTGATGGTTTTGTTGGTCTGTTTAGTGGCTTCGGTTTTGTTGGTTTGTTTAGTGGCTTCAGTTTTGTTCTTTTGTGTAATGGCTTCATGAGAGGCTTCTGCCTTCTTGAGGTGGATGGCCATGGCTTGGTGGACAGTTTCGTTGGTTTATGTAGCGATATCAGTTTTGTTGGTTTGTGAAGCGACTTCATGGGAGGCTTTTGCCTTCTTGAAGTGGGTAGCCATTGCGTGGCCAAATTAGATTAAATAAAGGATATAGGCCATGAGAGCTCTGATACCATGAAGATTTTTAGAAAATGATAACCTTGAAAATTCTTATTTCATTCATGGGAGGAGGAGAGAATATATAAAGAAGCAAATGGCAACAATCCTACCATTCAACTTTTGAAAATTAGCTTTAATAAAGCCACCATAAAGGTAGTAAATCCTAGGGTCTAAAGAAGGAAAAAAAGAGGTTGACAAAAGCAAATTCTCACAAGAAAGCCCCTTTGTGGATATTGAGAGATATAAAAAACTCATTGGTAAACTCATCTATCTAATGCACTCCAAACCAAGTATCAACTTTCTTGTGAGTGTTATTAGTTAGTACATGAGTAAATCCACTGAGACTCACCTTGAGGTACTTGAAGATGATCTTTGGAAAAGGGATATACTTTAAGAAAAGTACTAATTGTGGCATTGAGATTCATTGTTATGCTGATTAGGTTGGCTCTATTTTAGATAGCAGGTCTACTTCTTGCTACTTTCCCAATCTTTGGGGAAACCTAGGTATCTGGAGAAGTAAAAGACAATTTGTACTTGCTAGGAGTAGTGCTGAGGCTAAGTACAGAGCTGTAGTTCAAGGGATTTGTAAAGGACTATGGCTAAAAAGACTTTTAAAGGAGTTAAGAGCAAAGAATCTATGCAAGTTTTATGTCATAACTTGGTTGCCCTTAGCATTGCAAGGAACCCTATTCAACATGATCGGACCAAAAACATTGAAATTGATTGACACTTCATTAAGGAGAAAATTGATATCTGTATTCTTGAACTCAATCATACCCCATCTAAGTTACAAGTAGTTGAAGTTCTTACTAAAGCTTTGACTGGGGTTAGATTTGAAGAAATAGAAGTCTAATTGGGGATGATTAACATCTACTCTCCAACTTGAGGGGAAATGTAGGAGTTTAATGTATTTAGCCATTGGCCTTTACTCCTTAAAGATCTTGTCTTAAAGTTGTGATTCACTATGGGTCAAAGCCCAACGGCTACCTTCCATGTCTAGGCTTCCATCATCATTCATTTCCTTCCTTTCTCTTCCTAACATGTATTTTCCTTTTTCATTTTTCTCTATTTTATTTTCTGTTTCCTTTTGTTGTGCCAGATTGCTGTAGTGTGTGTGGCTATGATTACTATATAATTGTATTGTTTTTCATCTTAGTAAGATAGGAAGTTTATTTTTTCACTTGTTTGTGCCTATTTGAGCATTCACCTTCACTTTCTCTAGTTGGAATTGTCAAAATCTCACTTCTTTGTCTTTGACAATGAATAGATTTTAAATATCTCTGTTTTGTCTCCTGGTCTTGTTTGGCTCCAACATTTGTATAAATTTTGGATATTTGACTGTATATTGTGGAGATGTGTTATCTTCATCAAATTCACCTGTAGTGAGGCATGCACCACCTTAACTTGGTGAAAAGAAACTTGAATGTAATTTGTAACGCGAGTTTTAAAGGGATTAATTTTAATATGCGAGAATTAGTAATGGCAGGTGGTATACTTTTTTTTTTTTCTCACTCTAATACACTTGTTTTATAAAAAAAGGAGTAAGTTACACTATTCTCCCTAGAAGTTTGGTTAAATTATATTTGATACTTTTCTTTTTTCAAAAAAATTATTCTTGGCTCCTCTGCCATTTAACATATATTGCAAAACCTCCTATTTAATTTACTTTTTGTTGATGAAATTAACTTAAACTATTTTTAATATCATGTCAATAATAAAATCACAGTCCCATATTAGAGCTTAATATCAAATTAGCTGCCTTTATTATCATATTAAGGATAAAGTCACAGTTTTATGTTGTGCAGAAAGTTAACTTTGTTGACAAAAAGTAAATTGGAAGGAAGGTTTTTACAATATATATCAAATGTTGGGGGAGCTAAGTATAATTTTTGAAACAAGAGAGGTACTAGTTATAATTTAGCCAAAATTCAAGGGAGGTTTCTGTATTTTACTTTTTTTTTTTAAAAAGTGATGACATGCAGTGGGCAGGTTAGGAGAAATATTCTGCTTGTATATGTCTGCATGTTATGTTTGATTCTGCATAATTAGCAGTGAGGAAATGAATTTTAGAATGTTTGGTTGTGTAGTATCTTATGTTTGGCAGTTGAAATAACATTGGTAGCAGGCATAAATTATTAGAAGGTTGCAACATGACCTTTTCAGAAGCATAAATATAATTTTGAATGATGTCACAGGTGATCACAGGTTTATCTAAGGACACGATTTATAATAGAATTTTATGACATCCATTGATTCATGTAGCCGATCCCATTTAGTAGAAAAAAGACATTACTATTTTATTATTGACCAAGAACTATCATATCCACTAAAAGAGATTATTATGATTTTTTTTTGTAAATATTGAAACTAGATTATTATTTATTAATGCTAAGTACATTGAGTTTCTTTGACACAAACTTTGGCTATTGTCATTTGTCTGGATTAAAAGTTTAAATATGCTATTATACATTTAGAATAATTTTTAGAGAATGCTTTGACCTGCTAACAGGCCAGGCATTAGTAAGGATTTGGAAAGGAAATTCCTGATAGAAGAAAGAGAGCAACGCTAGTGAATTGCTAAGATATAGTTTAAAAATACTGGTTTGTGAATTTAAAATAACATTTTGTCCTAAAATTAAATAGGGAGAACCTGAAGAGAGAAACAGGAACATAAAATCTCATTTATTTTGTCCTTTTATCCTTACATAGTCATTTTCTCTGTTTATACCTTGAAGCCTGTAGTAACTGAATTATGTCTTATTTTCCACTTATGGAGTTGGATTCTTGTGTGAATTCATTTAGTTCATACACGTACAAGTGAATGAAATTGTGCTGTAGAAGCAATTGAAGCTTTTATAATATGCCTCAATTTAGCTTCAATTTCTGATGGTTATTGCATGACATGTGATAATTTGCAACAGCATGCGGTGCACTCAGTTTTGTTTTGCTATGAAAAAAATGAGTCTACAAAGATAGATGGCAAATCTTGTCAACCTGCAGATTTCAGGAAGCTTCCTAAAGGGATGCCACCTAAGGGAATTTGGGATCAGCCCAATTTATTATCAGAAGAAATGGTTAGATGTATGAAAAACATATTTATGTCTCTGGCAGATTCTGATATATCGACCAAGTTGTTTGTAGGAGAGAGCCAGTGCTCAGCTCAGTCACCATGTGAACATCTTCCTAATTCATTGTGGTGGTCATCATCTGAGCACTCAACAACCTCATCATGGGTGCAGAGCCCACTAGTTGATGTGAAGTATTGTGAAGTCTTGGCTTCTAGGAATGCCTGCGATCCCTACCGTGTTCATGGTAAATTGAGTTGGGCTGATATTGGAAGTTATGGATCAGCAATTGAAGTATCTTGGATGTCGGTGGGGAAAAAGCAGTTAGAGTATGCTGCTGGGGCACTACAGAGGTTTAGGTAAATTTTTTTCCTGCTACTTGTGTCCTTATATGTACCTGTCAAAGATTGAGATCAATCCCATGATTTTTGGGATTATCAAAGAGAGATTAATCCCATAATTTGTGGTATTGACTAAATTTTGACTGATTTATGTTTGTTTCCTATTTTGTTTTTTGGGTCCTTGGTATCTTGGGATTTTATACTATGTTTCCTTATTTATTCTTTCGTTGATCATGTATATATACCTCTGTATTATTAGCCGAAAGGATTGAGTGAGAAATGGATTCATCTCCTCCGTTTTCATGGTATCAGGACAAAGTTCTGAGCCAAAAAAAAATTTCCATGGTAGATAAAAAGTACGAATCTAATCCATTATCAACTATTCTCTCCTTCATCAACGCCTGTTGTTGGTGATCATAATTCTCAACGGATCACCCAACACAGAGTAAATGGCAACAATTTCAGGCAAAGGTCCCAATCAGTCCTGCTGGTTTCCAAAGGAAAAGGCAATATTAGATACCTCACCGGTGCAAAAAAGAAACCAACTGAGTGAGCCTGGTTTTTCTACGAGGGTGGCAGAAAATGCCATGGCCATGGCTTGGTTGATAAACTCCATAGAACCTTGGCTCTCTTGGACATGACTCTTTTTTTTCAAAAGTGTCTGTGCTTCATAGTCAAGATTCACAAGAAATTTCCACTGGACACAGCAGCGTGAGATTGGCCTTCCATGCAAAACATATACTTATTCCTGCATACTTTTCTGAAGCAAATCTGAATTTGTAAGATTTGGGTGAGCTTGACCTGGTGATTTATAAAACATTTGAATCAACCAAGTTAACGTGAACCTGACCTTCTCTTACTTGTTGAGTTATGAACTTTCGGCATCAATTTGAAAGAAAAGTTCAAACTAAATTCTGCTTGAACTTGGTAATTTCTTGCCTAATCACTGTCAGCTGAGCTAAGTTATGGTTGATTCACCCTGATTTTCAGAAATTGGGAACAACTTATCTTGGAATCAATTGGGTTCTGGTTGTGCCGCTGCACATTACCCTTGCAGAAGCCTTTATCCAAAACGAATGACTCATATTGTTAGTTAACCCAAGCTGAAGCAAAGTTACCATAAATTAGACCAAATGTCAACCAAGTTCTTGTGAGTCGTTCTAGTTTCCAAATGAATTTAGTAACTGGGTTAGTTACAGTTGGTGATTGCATTAATTCCCTGATTTGATTAGTGTTATTAGTTAGGATTTAGTTTCATATTGTCAATTTTTTATTTTCTTTTCCGGCTATTGTAATTTTTTGTAATTACTCCTCATTATGTCTTTTATTTCTTTCCTTTTCTTTGGGATTTGATGGCTGATTTGCAGTTGTCTTCTCCTTATATATATTCAGCCAAGATCAATGGAAAGCACAAAGAACAGGAAACTCTAGCTTTTTTCATGGTATCAGAGCCCCCACATGGTCTGATCTTTGCACATGGCCAAATTTAGCCAACAAGCAACCATGATCACTGAAAAGGCAAGCTCCTCCCCTAAAATGATCCCTCCAAACACTCATGAAGCAATCAACACCTTGCCATGTTCGGTTTCGAGGACCAAGTATAGTAGAATAATTTAAAATTTTTCTTGAAACCGATTAAGGATCCTTCTAGAAAGGGTATAAATTGGTGATAAGATTATTACTTTTTTGCAAAGATTGTTTCCCGCAAGCGAATCCACGTCTATTCAACACATGAACTCCCAATCTCATGAATCCACGTACTCCTTCAAACGTGTGTATGCTTGAATGGTTTTGTGATCTCTTTGTATGCTTATAGAGAATCAGAAACGTAGATCAATGAATCTATGTCTCTATGGTATCTACACATGAATAGGCCAAAATTCCAATTTCTGAATGAATGGATAGAGTCTCTCTTCTCTTAATCTTTGCTAGAAGATTCTCTCACTTTATTTGGCAGCTCACACTTTCTTTGTTGGGTCTGCATGTCCACCAAAACCCTTAATTGTTTAATTATAAATAAATTGCCTAGGGTTTTGTGATGCCTAACTAATGGGTCTTGGCTAAATAAATGATGAGTGAAGAGATAATCGAGCTTTAGTTATTGACCCAAACTAATAAATAACTATTTAAAACGGATGTAATATAATTTTAATAAAGCTTATAAAAGAATTTAAAATATTACTTTAATATAAACTAACAATATATTATAAGATATTATATTATGATTTGATTATATTATATTATATTATATTATGTTATATATATTGGGCTATATTCTTAAGATTTTTAGTCCCATTAGAAATCGTAATTATATTATAACAACAACAACAACAACAAAGCCTTTTCCCACTAAGTGGGGTCGGCTACATAGATCAATCGACGCCATAAGCACCTATCGTAAATCATATTTTTAGACAAACCATTTAAATCTAAATCTCTCTTAATAATTTCTTCTATAATTTGTCTTGGTCTTCCTCTACCTCTAATTATTGGACTATTCTCCATCTCATCTACTCTCCTAACTGGGGCTTCTATAGGTCTTCTCCCAACATGACCAAACCATCTAGGTCTTGATTCTACAATCTTTTCCACAATAGGGGCGACTTCTACTTTCTCTCTAATGTATTCATTTTTAATCCGATCTCGTCTAGCGTGTCTACTCATCCAACGCAACATTCTCATCTCTGCAATATTGAACTTATTCTCTTGTTGGTTTTTTATTGCCCAACACTCAGTTCCATACAACATTGCAGGTCTTATAACTGTACGATAGAATTTTCCCTTAAGTTTGAGTGGTACTCTTCTATCACAAATAACACTTGAAGCACTCCTCCACTTCATCCACCCCGCTTGAATCCTATGTTTTACGTCTTCTTCTATTTCCCAATTATGTTGTATGACAGATCCAAGATATTTAAATCGTGTGACTTGTGGTATAATATATTCTCCAACTTTCACTTTTATGCTAGAAGTCATGTGTCTCTTACTAAACTTACACTCCATATACTCGGTTTTATTTCTACTTAAACGAAATCCATGAGTTTCCAAAGCTAATCTCCACCTCTCTAACTTCTCATTCATTTCTACTCTCGATTCTTTAACTAAGACAATATCGTCTGCAAATAGCATACACCGTGGTACCGGCTCTTGGATATGTTCAGTAAGCACATCTAATACTAAAGTAAATAGATAAGGACTCAGAGTTGACCCTTGATGTAAACCAATAGTTATCGGAAAATCTTCTGTATGTCCACCTTTTGTTATTACACTAGTTGTAGCCTCACCATACATATCTTGTATTGCTTGAATATACGAATTCCTTTTTTCTCCAAAACCTTCTATAAATCCTTTCTTGGTACTCTATCATATGCTTTTTCCAAATCGATAAACACCATGTGTAAATCTCTTCAATTCTCTCAATATCGCTCCATTAATCTTAGCAACAAATATATTGCTTCCATAGTTGACTTTCCTGGCATAAAACCAAATTGATTTTCCGTAACTTGGGTCTCTTTCCTTAATCGTTGCTCAATTACTCTTTTCCATAATTTCATTGTGTGGCTCATGAACTTAATTCCTCTATAATTTGCACAATCTTGAATGTCCCCCTTATTCTTATAAATAGGAATTAAAGAACTTCTCCTCCACTCATCTGGCATTCTTTTAGATTTCATAATTTCATTAAATAACTTTGTGAACCAACTTATATTTCCCTTCTAAACCCTTCCATACCTCAATAGTTATATTATCCAGTCCAACTGCTCTGCCACTCTCCATTCTCTTTAATGCTTCTTTTACCTCTGCCTCACAAATCCTACGATAAAAAGTATAATTTTGATCCTCTTCTCTATTGTCTAATCTATCCGATTGCAATGCAATCTCATGGCCTTCATTAAAAGGCCTATGAAAATAATTCTTCCACCGTTCTCTGATATCTTGTTCCGTGACCAAGACTTTACCTTCTTCATCTTTAATACATTTTACTTGGTCAACGTCTCTTGTCTTTCTTTCCCTACTTTTAGCTAACTTGTAAATATTTCTTTCCCCAACTTTAGTACCTAAAGATTGGTATAACCCATCGAATGCCCTTATTCTTGCTTCGCTCACTGCCTTCTTAGTCTCTTTCTTAGCTACTTTATATTTCTCCCAATTTTCATTACTCCCACATAATGACCACACTTTATAACACTCCCTCTTAACTTTAACTTTATCTTGCACGCTTGCATCTCACCACCAAGATTCTTTATCTCTAGGTCTAAAATCTTTTGATTCACCTAATATTTCCTTTGCCACTTTCCTAATCTCTTTAACCATTCCATTCCACATATCGTTAGCACTTCCTTGTATTTCCCAAGGTCCTTCCTCCACAATCCGTTTCTGCACATTCTTTTCTTTATCTCTCTTTAGTTGCCACCACTTAGTTCTTAACACCCTATTTTTGCTTTTGTTTTTTACTCCCCTCCTAACTCGTACATCTATAACCAAAACTCTATGTTGAGTAGTTAAACTCTCTCCAGGTATAACTTTGCAATCCATGCAAAGTTTTCTATCCGATTTTCTTATAAGAAAGAAATCGATTTGAGAACATACCCTTTCACTTTTATACGTAATAAGATGTTCCTCACGCTTTTTAAAATAAGTGTTAGTTAATATTATATTAACTCTAATTTTGATTTACTCTGTGTGCAACTTTGTAGGTCTATTATGTTGGTAGTGCGCTAAAAAAAAAAATCTTATTTTAATATCACAAACAGTGAGTGGTATATAGCAACTCATCACTACTACTCAAGTAATAAGAATGTTTGCGATTCAATATACCTAATTGGTGACCAATATTCCATGTAATTTAGTTCCTTTTGTTTGGATATCTAGGTTGAACTTGACGCATGGAATGTGTCATCCTCTTTATAATTCAATTTATGTGTTTTTTGATCCTTGAGGAGACTAAATCAAAATAAATGAATCAGTATCACATATTAATCCATTTGAACACGGCTATGCATTTTTTAGTCTTATTTAATCAAGGGGTTAACAAATATCACTCCTCCTCTATTAGAGGGACAAAATCCCATCTATATCACTCACATCCTTCTGCATGATTTGTGGTATACTTACTTACTGCCCTTTTGGTCATCCCTATTAAAAATGATAGTTGACGACATCAAAGTATATAACTCTCTTGTAGGGAAATGTAGTGATTTTAGGTCAAAGGAGAACATATATTATGGTCACTATAAGAATGGCTTATGACACAAGGATTTGAGGAAGAAGACCGCAACACCTCTACCAATTGACTATCTTGATGCGGAGGGGTTGCTTCTTCATGAACCAAAAGTTATAGTTTTCTTAAGCGAGTAGAACCTCTTTCTTATAGCATTTTTGAAGCAGGCTCAATGCTTTCTTTAGTCTTGGGAGAAATCGAATCACTTTCATAGCGGGTCTATTTAGTACATTTGTTCTCTAATATGTGTCAATGTAATGACTTGATATTTCATATCCATGATTGTTGTTATCGGCCAATATACATACTAGTCTCACTATATTATTACTATTCTAATTTATAATAATACTCGACTAGGGATAATTTAAAAATAATAAATTATTTTAAGGGCAATTAATATATTTATTTATATTATGCAGATATAATATTAAATATAATAATTGAAATGTTTTTATTTATTAAAACGTACTATAATGTATGTAAGTACAACTATCTTATGATTGGCTTCTAAAGCATGTACCAATGCACCATTGCTCATTACAAGTAACAAACTCAATGGGCAACTACTTGCATTGGAGTTAAGAGGGTGAAACAAGAGGATACATGGCAACCCATGAAGAAAAGTCTCCCTTGGATACCACTTTGTTTACTTGAAAATAGGTGGAGTTCCTTCAAAGTTTGTTTGATAATCAAACAAACTCTAATATTGAGAGTATTTTTGGCACTGGAGCAGAAGCACAAACAGGTAACTTCCCTTTGGCTTTGAACTCCCAAACCTAGAAAAGCAACATGTGAATAGTTGATTTTGGAGCAACAGATTATATTACATTACTTGATGATTTTTCACCATGTAATGAGGGACAAATGGTTAAAATTGCTGATGGTACACTACCTAAAGTTGTTGGTATACAGTCTGTTTATGTATCTGAGAATTTTTCCTTGAAGCATGTGTTATTGGTTCCAAATTTAACTTGCAATTGCTGCCAATAAGCAAACTTGCAAAAGATTTGAAGTTTGTCACTAAGTTTTTTGCTAGTGTGAATTTAAAGAGTTGGACTCAAAGAAGATGATTGGCAATGTCAAGGAGTGTGCAAGCCTTTACATCTTAAATGGACCTGAGAAGATCAAGCTAGCTCTCTCAATGTACCTCCATGTTTGATGTTATGGCACTATAGAATGGGCTACCTCAATTTCCAATGTTTGAGAATTATGTTCCTTCACTTCCTTTATAAAAGCACCTTATATCAAAACACGTACGGAATACACACCCTTCACGCCATTACCCAGCCACTCAACCTTTCTTAATCCATAGTGACATTCGGGGACCCTTTAAAATCAATAACATAATTGGGGCAAGATGGTTTGTAATATTGTTGATGACCATACTTGGATTAATTGGCTTTACCTCATGAAAGAAAAATCTAAAATTTCCTCCATTTTCAAAAGTTTCAACACCCTTATTCAAACTCTATTTCGAACCAAAATCAAAGTTCTCAAAGAGTATTTCAACTTTAACCTTATTGAATTTTTAGCCACCCAAGGCATCATCCACCAAAGTTCTCGTATTAATACCCCCAACAAAATCAAGTAGCTAAAAGGTGGAGCAGACACTTATTAGAGGTAGCTAAGTACCTAATCATGACCACCATTGTTCTTAAACACTTTTGGGGGAAAGCCATTCTTATAGCCACTTACCTTATCAATAGGAAGCTTTCTAAAACTCTTAACTTCCAAGCTCCTTGTAAAAAATTCCTTTAAACCTACCCAACCAAGTACCAAGCAAATCATGTCAACCTTACCAAAAAAGAAAATTTTTTTGCTTGCATTGCATTTGTTCACATTTACCATAGAAATAAACTTGATCCCAAATCCACTAAATGCATTTTTATTGGGTTTTCTTTCACAAAAAAGGGGTACAAGTGCAATTCTTCCACCATGAACAAATTCTTTACTACTATGGATGTGACATTCTTTGAGAAACAAGTTCACTACCAAAAGCCTCCCATTTAAGGGGGGAGTCACAATACCAACTTGCAAGAATAGGGTTTTTTGGTGGAAAATCCTCTTGAACCTGAACTAAGCACCCATAAACCTAAACCAACCATTACCATTTTTCCTACACCTGAGATTGATATACCCATTACACTCATAAACCATCTTGAATCCACACCTACACACTTACCTAAGACTCAACTACCCATTACACTCACACCCTTTTGAATCCATAACTACGTACTTACCTGAGATAGAATCTCTTCCAAAGCTGAGACTAGCTTTGGGGGTTGCTTAACAAAAGGAACTTATTGTGTATTCAAGAACAAAGAGGTTGCAAAAGGTAGAGACTTGTACACATCCTAAGCAAAACAATCAATAAGATTGAAGTCCATATAATGCCATTAATAGTGATCATGAGCAGCTTGATGCTCCTATTGCTTTAGGAAAGGTCGTTAGAACTTGCACCAAACACCCTCTATGTAATTTTGTTTTCTATGATTGCTTGTCTCTTGGATATAGGGCATTTGTAACTAAGATCTCTAATGAGAAGATACCTTAAACTATCAAGGAAGCTTTGAAGAATCTAGAATGGAGGTTAGCCATTCAAGAAGAAATGACTGCACTTGGAAAAAAAAAAAGGAACTTGGAAACTTTCATAATTGCGAGAATGAAAGAAAACTATAGGGTGTTAGTGGAATTTTAGTATTAGTTATTATCTTGATGGCAGCATTAATTGCCATGAGGTGGCAAAAGGATTTATACAAACCCATGGTAGGATTGACACAGACCCATGTTATTGATTATTCGGAGACATTTGCTTCTATAGCTAAACTTGACATTACTAAAGTTCTTTCATTGGCAGCTAATTTAGATTGGCTACTTCATCAACTTGATGTGAAGAATGCATTTTTAAATGAAGATCTTGAAGAGGTGTATATGGAGATACCTCTTGGTTTTGAGTTTGGAGGAAGTCCAAGTAAGATTTGCAAGCTTCTAAATTTCTCTATGGCCTAAAACATTCTCCCAGGGCCCACTTTGAAAAATTGAGGCAATCAACAGTGATGGGTATAATCAATGCCAAACTAATCATCCTTTGTTTACCAAATTTTCATCTAATGGAAAGATTGCTGTCCTAATAGTGTGTGGAGATGGCATCATTGTTACATATGGCTACATTGAAGAAATAAAGTGGTCAAAATGAGCATTGGCCGAAGAATTTGAGATTAAGGAGTTGGATGACTTGAAATATTTCTTAGGCATGGAGGTAGCTCATTCAAAGAGGGGAATTGTGATTTCCCAAATAAAGTACATTGTGGACTTGCTAGAGAAAATTGGTATGTTGGGTTGCAAGCTAGCTAACATACTTATGGAGGCTAATTACATAATTCGCCTTAATAGGGACAACTGACCTACTAACAGTAAAAGATATCAAAGACTTGTGGAATAGTTGACTTACTTATCACATACTAGGCTTGACGTTAGCTTTCCTATCAATGTGGTAAGCTAGTAATGATTGAAGTCTACTTAGATGCAAATTGGGTGTGGTCCATGGCAGGTCAACCATTATCTATTGTACGTATATTGGGGTGAATCTTGTGACTTGGAGAAGTAAAAAAAAATCAATGGTTGCTAAGAGTTGTGCGGAGGCAAAGTACAAGGCTCTATCTCAAGAGATTTGTGGAGGCATATGGCTACAGAGATTACTTGGTGAACTAAAAATTCCTATAGTTGAACTAATGAAAGTGATGTGCAAAATTTGGCTACAACCAGCATAGCCAAAATTACCATCCATCATGATAGGACCAAACACATTGAGCTTGATTGACACTTTATTAAAGAACAGGTGGGATTGGGTGTTGTGGGCCTTGTGTATACTCTTATTAGGTTTCAAGTTGCTGATGCCCTAACTAAAGCATAATTCAGAATCAGATTTGAAGGATTAAACTCTAGCAAGGAATGATTAATACTACTCCCATCTTGAGGGGGAGTGTTGGTGATTGCATTAATTCCCTGATTTAATTACAGCTTTATTAATTAGGATTTAATTTCACGTTGTCAACTTTTTATTTCCTTTTCCAGCTCCTATAATCTTGCGAAATTAATCCTAGTTATGTCTTTCATTTTTTTCCTTTTTCTTCAGGATTTGATGGCTGATTTGCAGCTGTCTTCTCCCTGTATGGATTCAGCCATGATCAATGAATCAATTAGAGCACAGAGAACAGAAAATTCTGGCTTTTTTCAGTTGCTAATCTTGAACAAAATTTGCCAACTCCAGCAGAATGTCCACTGACTTCTCAGTGTTTTTGTTTCAATTTTAAGCTCACGGAATATTCATTCAACACCAACTCCTTCTCTAGTTATTGTATCTGAGGTTGTTCACTTTTGATACTTCTTTTATATGGGGTTCTTCTCATCAGCGATGAGTCTGATTACTTAAGCACTAGAACAATTCATGAATTAAGACTCTAATTTGCTTCTGTTCCTCTTTGGACTAGGGCGAGAAAGAACATCTTATCACTTCGGTAAATGTTGGCCGTCATCTTTTCAAGCTAATGTTGCTTCTGGGATAGAAGCTAAAGAAGATTATGTATAAACATCTGGACGAGATTTAAACTCTGATCATAATGACACCTTCCTAATGGGGAAAAGGATTGTGTATTTGGTAGAAAAGTAAGATGCTCAAGTTGAAGTTAATTAAACTTACAAGGAAGAAATGAGTGATCTTCGAGATGTGGGAATCAAGATTAGTGCAAAATTCAAGTAATGTACTTAGAGGCAACATGCTGTGAAAAATCTGCAGGTGTATGGGTCAAACAATTAATATAGAGTAATTCAGATATTGTCCCATAAGGATGGATTGTCAAGTACCAAAATTCTAATTACCCTTATTATTTAGAAAAAAATAACTGAATTGAATTAACTAATTAGCAACTAAGGAAGTAATTGCAACTACGCTAAAGTAAATGACTTGACTAAATCAATTATGAAGAGCTATGGAGTTTGGATTTCATTGATTGTTTTCTCCTGGTTGATCAACAATAAACATTTGAAGTTGACTTTTACTCTTATTAGTGACCCGATTCCTTAATGTAGATGTTATTCTTTCTCGAGATAAAAATGCATATTTATATTAATTTTATGTCTACTTTCATGATCACAGGAATTAACATAAATCCCTTAAGATCTTTGGAATTCAGTGTAAGTCAACATGTAGCAGTTCGACATGCATAAATCTCACAAGTCACCTAAGAGTGTCTATATCTCTACAAAACACTAAATCTAAGTCTGTAGCCTTAGTGATCTGGTATTATATTTCACCTCTCAGTTCATCATATAACATAATAAATGTAAATAGTGGCCGGTCATTCACATGACAAATAATAATTAAGACAATAGATTAACAAACTAAAATTCAATTCACAGTCATTCTTGAATCAACCAAAGTAGTCAAACAAATCTATCCAAACTCCAAAAAAGGGTTTAGTTACACATAGTCAAAAATAAAATCCTAACAATTAATCTAAGAAGGTTCATGATGAAAAAGAAGAATAAGATAAAACACAAAAACTAAACACAACGTCACAGTAGCTTCAAAGAGAAGTTCATTGGGTTCCAATGGTCTTGGCGGATCCAAATTGCTTGCTCTAAAGTTGTAGCATGCCTCCACTTTGCCCTTATAGTTTCCTTTTATACTCCTTCCACTTGGGTTTCCTCTTTTTGGCCAAAATGCCCTCGATAGGTCCAAACAGGTAATAATTCACACTGCTAAAAGCTTTCTTATATTGCACATGTCCAGGCCGTGTGATACGCTGCCTGAGAATTCTTCATTGTTCTTCAAACACACAGCCCGTGTGAAATGACATGTCTAGGTTGTGTGCAACACTGGAATGCTTTGTCTGGGACTCCTTTGCTCTTCAATCACATGACCTTGTAACAATGCATAGGTAGGCCATGTGAAGCATTGGTTCCTTGCCTTTTTGAACCATTTCTTGATTCCCCAAGACTCAATTCAGTACCTGATTAAAACACACACAAGTAGCATAAAATACCATATAATCAAAGAACTGGGATTTGAAGTCAAATAGACATGTGAAAATATAACACATCACAAATCAAACTCTGTTGGAATCCAAAATTAATGAAAAGAATGGCATTTTTGAGGTCCATCAAGGTAATTTCAATGACTAATGAAATCCTAACCCTCGAATTTGTTAATTTAGATCTTGAAGATCAAGATATCCCTTTTGATGTCTCTGTTTTCTGATATCTATCCAATGTTCTACACCCACTCATGTTCAATTTTCTTCACCATTGTCAAAACTTCAGGAATGAGTTTTCTCCAATCCGGAGGGAATGATGCAATATCTATTGGGAGTATTTATATTGTTTTAATAGTTTTCATAATTTTTTTTTGGTTTGGAACTCTTGTTTAATAACTTAGGTCATTAGAATTTTGTAATAGATTAGAAATTCTAATTATGTCCTGTAGGAATGAGTTTGGTGTTCCTAAATTACATTCAGCACATGCTTTAGTTTTTTTTTTAATGCACTTTTGTTCTTTTTTTTAATGCTAAAAGCCAAGGAAATCATTGATTGAAATCTATTTCTGTTATTTCCTTGGCACAGTATGTGCTTTAGTTCTTACATATGATTGAATAAATTGTGAAATTATTGGGGGATTTTCCCTTTTTCTTTGTTCTTTCATCATCTCCCCCATTTCTTTTTTCTCAAGTGTTTCTCTCATTAGTTCTCTTTCATCTATTCCCTTCTCTCTGCATCTCTCTCTTTCTATCCAACATCATAGGCTGTGCAACATACAACTTCGTTTTAAGCTGATCACAAACTAATTCACGTGCTTTCAATTTTGTTGTTGGGTACAGATTGCTTGTTGAGCAATTGGCCAAAGCAAATCCCATCCATTTGACCTGCAGTGAGAAACTTGCTTTTTGGATCAATTTGTATAACACATTGATCATGCATGTGGGTGTCCTTATATCCTTTATTAAGATTATGAATTACTGCACTTTCTCAGAAATATTTTATTGCCCTCATCTCCATCTTAACAGGCTTATTTGGCTTATGGAGTCCCAAGAAGTGACTTAAAACTCTTCTCTCTATTGCAAAAGGTTTGGTTTCTGATTATTCCATTCCTATTTTTGTATTTCTTTTCTTCCTGTGAGTTTTTTTTCCTCAATTTTGGACACTTACAGGGGAAGGGATGATATATAGATCGTGTATGATGTGTATTCTAGTCTTCCCAATCTTACCTTAGTTAATTACATTTTTCTTTTAAGGTGAAAGATTATGTTTCCTGAGGATGTTGGTTGTTTCTTCTCTTTTATTTTTGGTTTTTTGTTCTTTTAACTGTGTCATTTACGTATCAGAAAATTTGGATTCGAGAATCAGAAGAAGAGTTGGTGTCATGTATTTCTTTGTTCACATAAGCTTCTTGAGAAACCCTAAATCAGTCTAGATCATTTATTTCCTATGGTTTGAAACTTCGAGGAAAATTTCCTTCTGAATGCCCTGTCTGCTTGTTTGGAAACATCAAAGGCTTTGCAATTTTGAGACTTCAGTAGCCATCATGAGTTATAGATGTATTTATATATTGAGAACTGCATGTTTTTAATGTATGTGATACGTTTGTAAATGATATACATTGCTTTGTCCCAGCACCATGTGGGGCACTTTACCAACTAACGTTTTCTCTTTTTTCCCTTTTTAATGATGAGGGAATACCAGAAAGCTATTCCATGGGTCAAAATCAATATAGCATAATTTTTTCCGTGTCTTGATTTTGCTTTCGGCATATGTATTTTATACTACTTTGATTTATATACAGGCTGCATATACCATTGGGGGTCATTCTTTCAGCGCAGCTGCAATTGAGTATGTGATTCTGAAGATGAAACCGCCACTTCATAGGCCTCAGATAGTATGTTTTTCCCTTTTTAAGTTTGTTTTTGATTAGACATGAATTGTTACAGTAGATTTTCTTATCGGCCCTGTAGATAAGTCCCAGTACCCTTTCCTGACTAGCATTTTCTGTTAACTGTGATATTAGGCATTGCTTCTTGCTGTTCAGAAGTTTAAGGTGTCAGAGGAGCAGCGTAAGTATGCAGTTGATAGCCACGAGCCTCTTGTAGCTTTTGCTCTCAGCTGTGGAATGTATTCCTCACCTGCGGTAATCTCACTGCTTACTGTGTGTGGCAGAACGAATATTCGGGTGGGTTTCTCCTGTGTTGTTTGTATATATAATATGTCAGTGGGAAATAACAAAATGCAGGTAAGGATTTATACTGCTAAAAACGTGAGGGAAGAGCTTCAAGATGCACAGCGTGATTACATTCGTGCCGCAGTCGGAGTAAGCAGCAAGGGGAGATTGTTGGTGCCCAAAATGCTTCACTGCTTCGCCAAAAGTTTTGTGGATGATGCAAGTTTGGCTGTGTGGATATCACATTATCTTCCACCTCCTCAGGCAGCCTTTGTAGAGCAATGCATATCCCAAAGGCGGCAGAGCTTTCTAGGTTCACGCAACTGTGGCATACTTTCCTTTGATTCACGCTTCCGCTACTTATTCCTGCCTGATAAAATCCCCTCCTCCAATCATGTTTCTTGAAAGGTGAATTGTAATTAGACGAGAAACAGTAGATCAGATCAGCCAAAGACGTTTCAAAGGAAGACATGACCATGACGAGGCTGAACTTGGTTGCCCACACCGGAGAGGAGAGGTTGCAGGAGACCTTGTTTGTACCCTCATTAAAACGTACCTTTTGCATCTTTTTCTTTCTCCCTATCAAATTTGGTGTACCATTAAATTAGTTACATCTTAGGTCCTGGGCCACATACGACTGATTTATTTCAATTTCTATATTTTTGCTTATTTGCTCGCATGAAGAACAGTCTTGAAGTATCTCCCAAAAAAAAATCAACGTTTTTAGAAGAATTTGAAGCATGACAAATGATACCAAGTATATAACGAAGAGAAAGGCTCAAGAAAACTTAAATAGCTAATCCCGGTAACGAAACACTTTTTAAGGTCCATCGTCGCCATCGCCTATCAAATTACATATATCTGTACACTCCACCAAACTGCACAATGAGCAAAGTATAATTAGACGACTGTGGTAAGAATCAGTTTATTATTTTTATTATTAAAAAAAAAAAGTTGATACTCAGTCCCCGTTGCTTCTTATGAATATGTAACATTTAGTTTCACCAGAGAGTATGATTAGGTAACTGCGCGGGTTGGAACCCAGCAGCTCATGAAAAAGGATCTGATGATAAAATACCATACGATCGATACTACAATATTCTGAAGCAATATTATGATCTTTTCCATTTCAATTTGCTCTACTCATTCAAAATTAGCACAGAACACTAGGATTGGCAATTTTCATCTCTCCTACCTTCTCTCGATTCCATTCATCCCTTTTTCGAACAAATAAATTAACTATTAATTACGAAACGAATCAAGCTTGAGAAAAATCCGTAGTTTTCACTTCAGGTTTAGATCGGCTACTGGACAAGAAGAGAATAGAACAGAACAATAACATCTCCCTGTTGAAAGATGAGGAAAAAATATCTGTACGAAAAACGAGCTAAAGTTGTAATTAAATTTTAAAGAATGGGGAATAAAAATCCTGCCTTGATCCACATTTGATTGATCGTTCAATTAAATCGCAGCAAATAGTTTAAGCATTTACCAGTACTGACGAGTTCGAAACCCTTGCTTGAAAACAACCAGAGGTCTGGAAAATTCAAGACGGAAATTAATGAAGGTAACAATGAGACCTTGATCTTTGTAATAATTAATTTTCACCTCATACAAATAACTACAGCTTTCTTATATAAAATTTCCCATCTTGATCTTAACTAGAGCAAACTTTATATACTACATATGTAATTAAAGTTCTTTTTTATTTAAGTAAAGCAAACTATATGTTTGAGTAATAAACTCAAATTTAAATTGCATATTATTTATAAACTCAATAAAAAATGTTAATTTAACGAAGTGTTTATTAAAAATAAAAAGAACTAGTTAAAGCCAGGTTTAAACAGATAATAAAGACACATGCATAAAAGCAGTCGAATGAATTTAAGATTAAAACTAAAATATATGAACTTGGTCTCCTAAAATCAGCAAAGAAATGTAGTATTTCAGTCATCATTCAGATCTTTCAATAATGCTTATTAAAAAGGTCATCAACTTTAAACGTTAACATTGAATCTATATACACGATGAACTTGCAAGTGTACGTTTATACATATATACACGATGAATTTTACTCACTAAATTTTGTATAAATAGAATCAGGATTTAAAAGTGTTCTCTAAACCTTATTATTCATGTCAGATTTAATATCCAAGTTTCAGCTCCTCCAACTTATATCCATTAGTCATAAAAAGTGAAGGTGTGATTTTTTTCACTTGATATGTTAATCCGTTGTAAATTCACGGTGAACTGAGTCCCTAATAAAACTTGATGTAGAAAGTATATATAGATCTTATAGAGTTCAAATTTATAATGATCCTCAATCTCAACCTAAAGTGAACTCGATGATAATTAAAAAAACATGACAAGGCCTTTTCAGAGGGTCTCTACTAGAACGAATCTCTGACCGCCTCACTGTTATGGCTGCTCAGGGCAGGGGAATTTGTGGTGTTGACATACATAAAGCTAGACAACTGTAGTGTTATTATATGAAGTTGCAAGTTTTGCCTGTCTCCACATCAATTTCTGTGCCTTGGGTCAAAAAATCTCTCACTTCTTCTCTAGAAAACCAAAGCTCCAAGTACTAATATTTTGCAAAACAGAAGAGTGGTCCCCATATTAATGAGCAGCATACATGATGCCATGTTTCCCCTATTTTGTACAGTAAACATCTTATAGAGCTACTCACAAGGCTCAGATTTCGGTCCGGTCAAGAATATAAATAAATACTAAACGTACCACAATACATAAACTAGCACTGTAATTCTCAAACCGTTTGCGTCGCGGGGGGATAAGCCCCAAATATTCCCAAAGACACCTAAAGCACCATACCAACGGACACCCCGCATGTCTTGTAGCAGTAGAAGAATCCAATAATTTCTCATGCGAATTATCCAATGAGTCTGCATCTAATTATACTTATTCCCATCATCTTCCATTCCTAGGCCCTAGCTACAGGATTAACTGAAATGGATTTTCCTAATAGTACGGTTAGTTAACAAAACAGACATTCTTAAAAATCCAATTTCGTACCTTCTGACGTTAAGAGGGCCTTCTCCAGGAGAGCCCTCGCCACCCCGGATGCAAGTGGTGACACACTTGATTGTGCAGGATTCGGCTTTTCTGGACTTGGGTCTTTGTATTTTGGCTTTCCTGCAGTCTTTGGGCGATGCACATACACCGGAAAGTGTCTGGGGTATGTTGGACAGAGTCTCCGGTTGAGGGGTTTCCTGAGCTGCTGCTGCGCAAGCAGAAGCTATTGCAGTCGCAGCAGCTGAATTAATCATACTTCTTCTACTCACCAACAGCTTGTCTGAGCAACTTTGACGATTGCTCTCACCACATTTCACACGTAGTATAGGCACCGACATCCATACAGATAGGCTCGCCCCATGAATTACCATTATCTTCCAGTTCCCCCAATTGAACTCTTTCACATCTTATCATCTTTCCTCTGCTTTCCTTATCTCCTGTCCACCCCACGTGCGACCTCCGACCCCTCTTTCGTTTTCCTTTTCAAAATCAAATCATGATTCCTGATATTATTTGTGTTGAAAACACTATCTATTAAGACTGTTTAAGGAGCCAAACTGTAATGAACTAATTAAATTCAAGCAACTTATCACTTCGGTTTCGTTTGTATAACCATTTTATCTCATGAAGTTCGATATGAAATTATTATTTTTTCCTTTGTAATTTACAATATCTTACTCAATATTTTTGTGATTATTTTATTGTCATCTAATAATTATGTCATATTTTTATTTAAATTTTAAATTAAAAAAATTACAAATTTGTTAAAATGATGCCTTGAACATTTTTATTGTCAAAAGTTTACTCTAGTAATACTCAAACAAATTTATAATATTCTAAATTTATTGTCAAGTTTAAATTTATATTTGACAGTTTAAATTGTGAGCTTTGAAATATTATATTTTTGGCCAATTAATTTGTTGACGTGCTAGGCGTATAATTTTAATTTCTAATAGCTTAACCCCACTAACAATTTTAAAATATATCATGATGTTGTTTAAGATATAAATAAAATAAATTTTTAAAAATAAAATTGTTTAAAACATTGTAGAGACTAATTTATCGATTTTACACCTGTAAATTTGCGATAAAAATCAAATAAAAATATAAATGGCTTGATATCTTATTAAATGTTTTGATTTTTATTGATTCAAGTATTGAGTTAGAAATATTTGTCATATTGATCTTACATGTTTTTGATAAGTTGATCTTACATGTTTAAAAATTATGTTGTACTTAAAATTGCAAGTGGATAATTTTAGGTTTTTCTATTTTCATTAATTCTTTATATATTGCGGCATGGGTTGGTATAAGGATTTTTTTAATATTATATTATATAAAAAATATTAAAAGAATTATAAAAAAAACTTAAAAAGATAAACACGTAAATTATATAAATAAAAAATTATCTTATTTTTAAAAGTTTATGTCTGCATCCATATTTTTAATACTAGCCAATTATCCGTACATCACATGGGGTGTCTAAAATTTTTTTTTGGAAGATCTGAAATATTGTAATTGTTAGCTCGGTGTTTAATTTGAAAGTCTAACAAAATACAATCATATAAATAAAAATTATAGTTAGACTTATCTTAAAATATCACAATCATCACCTAGCATTAATGGTGCAATTTTCCATTGCTAGCCGAAAGTACCATATAGAAACATTCGACAAACTAATACTAAAATAATAGGTAAATAAAAATAACATTATAGAACTCACTATGATCATGTTTCAGATGGCAATAGCAAACACGAAATATGGAGCATATACAATAGTAAAAGCTTGAGTCCTTTGAAGTTGATTTTGAAGAAATGAGATGTTCAAAGTCAAAATTAAGATACATACAAACTTATAAAACATCTCATTATTAAGACACTAAAAACAGGGTAAGAAAGGCAGTCAAATGAGTAGCATAAGTATTGCAAATTAAGTCAAACACCTTTTTTCGTCAACAAAGTGGGAATGGTTCATTGGTGTCAATTTGTGCCAGGTTTGTAATTTGTGTCATATATGAAATTTCCAGTATCGTTTAATTCACTATGTATAGAAGTGTGCATTATCAAGTGTTGCGCTTGATCTTGATAGTAGCTGACTTCCAATTTTTTTTGGAACCTGGTCACCATGCTCCTGTTAATAGACGAAAAGCATGTGTTTGTTGGTTATGGGTTGCATCAATGAAAAGGAAACATTGGAGAAAATAAAGCGCAATCATAGCTTGTATAGTGTCACTGATAAGGAAGTAGTCAAGAGCTACATGACAACTTGTAACTAATCCTAACTATCACATGAACTATAAGAACCGACGTTAAAATGAGCTTAAAAAGTGAATAAATAAGGATCAGAAGCTCAGATGCAACAAAGGGTGCAACATATTGAGGGTCAAATATCATAGTTGCTGCAATGTCACCTATTGGAAGTTTTGGGTTCATTATTCCTTGCCGTGAACATTTTGAGGGTCAAATATCATGCATAATAAATTTTAGCCCTATGCACTTGCTAAAGAACTTCTATATAAAAATAAGAAAAAAATTGATATAATCAGGATTCCACTACATGAAATTCAACTTAAATAAAGAAATTCATAAAATAGCTAAAGAATAAATGGGAATAATATTTTAAGTAAGCATTATCTATGAAATTGGTTGAATGAAAAGGAAAGGATAAATCGAACTGAGCATGACATGTTTGATCTGAAACACCAAGCACAACCAGAAAAATATTACTAACAGCATGACCTGCAATTGGAAATTTTATTCAACAGACTGATTTTTATGAATGATACATGTCTTGTATGGCACAAATGATGAAATAACGGTCTAAAAAAAGAAAATGCAGGTCATATATAGCTCTACTCACCCTTCTCAAAGTCAAAAACTAATATAAGCACTAAGACACAACAACAGTTATCCATATATTATATATTGAACATCTCCGTATAATCTCCACATTTTGCAACTTCTTTTAAAACTCTTGTTGCCTCAGTCCTGCGCTCTTCACCTTCAGAACTCAATAATAACTTCAGGACAAGTTGTAAATCCTATTTAGCACAGAAATCTCTATCGTTCCAATCCTAAACTAGCAGGTTTTCATGTCTACCTAACCTAAATTGGACTATATTAATGGATATTCAAGTGAACTTATACTAAATATTCTATATCTTGTAGTATAAAAAATAGAGGACATATTTAAGATAGCAGCAGAATGCATATTTAACTTTCGAAATATGCGTATGAAACAACAAGCACTTTAAAATTAGGATTAGCATTAGGCACCAAACCTTCTAGAACAGTGAGAGACCTCAATAATAATGCACAGTATGCTGTGAATGCCCAAAAAAAAAAAAAAATCAAACCATCAGAGTTAGACCATAGAAGAAGATGTAGGAATAAGTAGTCCATGTTGATGGAAATGGTATAGCTCTTCAAATTTCAAGGATGAAAGTAGAAAAACATATATATTACATTTCTACCTCTTATAAGTAAAAGTCATTAGCATTACCAGAGAGTACTTTTTAGTATTTGGATCTAAAGCTCAAATGACTAAACAAGAGCTATACAAAAATTAAGTAGTGGATTAAAATGAGAAGTCAATAAAAAGATAGCATTATCTCATCATGAAATGGATATTGATACAAAACATTTCCCTGACCATCCACCAGTGTCTTAAAATTTACTTAGAATTGCAGATACATTAACATATCAGGCACACACCATCTCGAGAAAGTTTTGAAGATTAGACAAAGGAAGGTACAATCATTAGATGCTTGCGTTCGAAAAGACATTAAGCAAGTAATGAAAAGTCTGATGATGTGTCTGTTGAGGGCTGAATGTTGTCTCCTTCTCGCAGTTTCTTTTTTCTTTTTAAATTTCTCGAAGAAATACGATGAAAAAGAACAATAAAAATGATTTATAATGTTATTCACAACGGGTAATAAATCCATGTTTTCTAGCAAGTAAAGCACTAAGGTAGTGATAGAAGAACTAACGTGCCCATAGTTCATGTTTTGAAAAACCATGTGCGCAAATTCATCATTAAGGGCAACAACATCAGTGTACCTAGTCTATTTCAGAGTTTCAATAACAGAATATATTTAAAAAGTGAAGAAACGCAAAGATGAGGGAAGAACGAATAAGCTTTACTCATTTGAGGAGGTGACCATCTTACTCTTGAAAGAATATAACATATATATATGTGTGGCAAAGGAACAGTGTTAAACATCTCGCATACTTTTTACCTTGAATGTCTAAATGGTGGTAGATGATACTGATAAAGTTCACAAACTGTTCTCTCCATTAATTTTTCTCCAGAAGTGTATATTTAATTAGTGGAAATTAGATGAGTCCCTTAAAGAAAGTCGTGATAATCTGGTATAGAACACGATTATCTGTTTGAAAAATGCATTGGGCATGTGAAATAGATTATGTGCAATTTAAAATCTCTCTTTTAAGTGACATGGTATGAGGCTAGTTCCTTCCAATTTAGAGGTCACACTAACTAAAAAGTGCTATAGAAAATAATAATACCTTCACTAAATAACAGGGAAGCCAATAAGTACTTGACGGCCTCAGATCTTCTGATCATCTTTAAGAGACATTGATGCAAGCACCAAAGGTCTCTCCATAATCATCTTGCAAAAGAAAAATTAGTACAAAAATTTAATTGTTGAGGATTTTAGTGAGCATGGTGTGGGGCTAGGGATTGCAATAGACAAATGTTTTTGTTCAATATGCTGACCTCTTTAAGCTTCATAAAAATCCTGATCACTTCTGCAAAAGGGTTAATACATCAACGATGTTTAAAAGGTCAAGATCCAAGTCGATAATGATGGAAAGAAAAAAGATTAGGACATCAAGCAAACCACTTCAAATGCATATTTAATGGTGTGTATGTCTCTCTGACCATTGTGGTGCTTTCATGAAGTTGTTTCTGAAAATTTGAAAAAACATAATGTAGTTGAATAAAAACTATAATCAAGGAATCTAAATAAAAAGATATGCAGGTAAGAGGGATATGAAGGTGTACCTTGCAATGTATTTTTTTGAAAGAAGAATGCATTGGTTGTATAATACCATGATCAAGTCTAGTTGAGATTTTGAAAATTTTCTTTGAAAACAACACTTTTTGTTATGGTCAAAACCTGGTTGTTTGAATGTCAACCAGTATTTTTAGACAACTCTAGAAATAACTATATATAATTGGCTATATGTAAAAATGGGTTTAGAAAGGCATAATCCCACATTTGCAAGGTACTGGCCTTGACTTCTATTAATAGTCGTTGCAAAGGAGACAATTAAAGGGAATTGTCTCTACATTTTGAAAGGCCACCTACTATCTTTTGGAGACATGTTTTGTTTTAGGGATGAAGACTTTTTATCCCACATTAGTGCCAGTAATTATAATGCCTTCAATCACATGTTTTCTTAATTGGATCACCATAAATCTAGTTTCATTGCATAGTCCTAAAGGTTGGTCAATATTTCTAAGCAACATGATAGATACCTCAACTTTTAATTTAAGCTTATGAGGTGTTAGTCTAAAAAAGTTAATTCAAGAACTTAGGTGTATATATATTTTCAAAGGAATCATTTGTTGTATTTGTGTTACATAGTGATCCAAAAGTCATATATTCTTTCTTTTCTCCAAGTATTAACGATAGCATGAAAGTATTAATTTGCTCAATAATGTCAAGAGTTGGTGTTAGGATTGCACAATCTTTGATATACGCTAGGTTAGAGAAGTTTTGGACCAATCCAAGAGGATTAGAAAAATCTATAATAAACAAGTTTGCAGGAATTTAAATATCAATTTCACCATTATGTAGTTGACCTAGTGTACCATCCCTAACTTTCAAGATTCCTTTAGAGAATTCTTTAAGCTCTTCTACTTCAATAGTTAATCCATTAGTTTCTAATTGCATGTTTTGAGTTAAGGTAAGCACACGATAATAATTTCATAGATAGAAATTGTTGATGGAAGAGAAAACAATGTCAGTAGATAGATACATAATTTTACATTTTTTATTCTCTTATAATTAGTATATTTATTATAATTTACGTCTTATTATAGTTATTAATGATGATATTTGTGTTTAAGACATAAATTAAGAATTGAAAGTAATTGAGCTTAAAGTTAAAAAATTTTAACATTTTATGTTTCTAACCTTCATTGCTCATTTTAGGTTTTTTGATTAGGTTAGAAGCTTAGAACATGAATGTAGCCTTCAGAGAAGTTGAAGATGACATCTTAAGATTTTCATAATGGTATCAAGGGCCAAAATCAACATTCATTTAGGCCTCAAAATGTGGTTCCATAGTCTAATCAGAAAAGCTATCCTAATCTTGGTAGGAGTAGGATTTTTTATCAACCTCTTATTTTTTAAAAGATTGTACCTAAGACTTTCAATGTTGGAATCAGATGATTTAAAAGGCCAAAACTATTTACACATCCAGGACTACAACTTTCATCAAGGGGCCAAGTTAAAATAAGGTCATCTTGAAAGAGTAAACAAATTGGGAATTTGAGATTATTTGTTTGGTTGGACTGATCAAGGTAATGTTGGTTTTCAGCCTATAATTTAAGTTATGAGCCTTTATGTTGTGTTAAGGTCTAGAGCATTTGAAAGCTAACATCTATAGCTACGTTTTTGTGAAGGGAGAAACTTCTTGAAGAGGCTTCTATCTGGTCCAAAATAAAGAGCTAAGTGAGACAACAAAAATCAAAATACTGAATCCTGATTGAATTAGGATAAGTTCTTATTATTAGGAGATGATTAAGAATATTTTTGGAAAGTAAGGTGAAACCCTAGGTAACCTTAGATTAAAGGCATTTAAATAGATGCCTAGGGATAGAAGAACCCTTGTGCCACAATTGAGGAGGAGCTTTAGATAATGGTGGTGACATCGAGATGTAGAATTCTATTCAAAGATTATAGCACAATAGTTTAATTTTCTTCTCTTCTTCTACCTCTTTTGTTATGAATTTGATTTCTTTTATATGTAGGATTTTGATTTTATTTTTAAGTAGTTAAATTCCTAATTATGGGGTTTAGATGAATTTCTTCACTTAATAGGTTTAATTAAAGATTTTCTTATAAAAGTTTTGTTTAGCATTAATCTATTGATTTTTTTTTAACTTCTTTGAATGGTTGGCCACAGTTCTTATTTCAATTTATTGTAAGATGACTGAAAGGTTAATCACAATAAGAGATTATTAAGGCAATAGACTTAGGTAATAATTTTATAGAGATATAAAGTGTGCCTGAGCAATTTGTAAACTGTGTGCATGATGAGTTGCTACACATTGGCTTACTTAAATTCTTATACTCAAATGAGTTTATGTCATGCATATGATCACAACAGTAAACTTAGGCCTAGAATAAATATGGGTGAATTGTCTTGAAAAATAATTTCATTAAATTTAGTGAATTATCATTAATTTGAATTAATTACTTTTGCAAGAGTCAACCTTTAATTAGGTGTAAGAGATGAATAGAGGATTCTAAATTCCAAAACTTTTAATTTGATTAATTAAATTCGGTTAATAGTCATTTAGTTTTAGGTCAAGTCAGTTTTAGTTTAAGAATTATTTAAATTAAATTTTCTATTTTTTAAATAGTAAGGATAATTAGGAAAAAATAGTGTTTGATTAACCTTTCTTATAAGATAATATTTTACTTATTCTTATATTATTGTGTGATTCATAAACTTACAAAAATTTACTAACAAGTTTTTAGTGTCTTCACTAGGGAAAATATAATTAATATCAATTTAATAATTATTCTTATTATTTTAATTTTTTTAATTTCTGCTTTGTCTTTTTTATTTCATTTTTATTTTGTTTTCCTTTTTTTTTAATTTTTGATTTTGTTTTATTTATTCTCCTTATTCCTTATTTTTATTTTTGTTTTCCTTATTCTTTGAGTATTTCCTAACTTGTTATTCTTATTAATTTATATTTTTTTCTTTTTTCATTTTTTCTTTTCTTTTTCTTATTTTTTATTTTAGGTTAATTTTCCTAATTTTCCTTTTCCTTTTTGAATTTTCTTTTGTGTCTATGTACTTTGCTAAATGGTAGTTTGGCAGATGAAGAGAAAAGTTTAACAATATAAAAAAGAAAGTTTTTTTATTTCTTAATATTTTTCTTGACTCTTAATTATTTTGCATTGGTATAAGTTATCTAGGGTTCTAGGGAGTTTTAGAAGGTTGTTCACCTACACACATGCTGTATCAATTGGTATGAATGGTTGATGATTTTGTAGGTGAATTTTTTTATCTTCCATTATCTCCAACAAACTCATAGGGCTTGTATTCATGAGAAAGTGTAGAAACTTTATATACAGTAGTGGATGATTTTGCAAATCTGCTTATACATGAAAGTCCTTAATTGCAAATCCTAACTTAATTCATGATTATTTTATTTGTTTTCTTGGATATAACAAATTACTATTAATGGGTGTGATTTTGTGCTTTGATTTTAATAATTTTTAGAATTCTTTCATTATGAGCCTTGGGACAAGTTTTAGATGTTAAGTTTCTTACTCCATATGATTTCTTAATTAAAATTTAGAGGTTAATACATATATATTTTAGAGGGATTCTTTTTATGTTATGTATACTTCTAATGGAATTGGCTCTTTGATCCATGTTTTAAGTGGTGCTTGTTCAAATTTGTTGGGGCTGATTCTTTTGCATTATTCTTTGGTACAAAACCTTGCTTGGTTTAAAGTTCATGTTTGTGCTACTTCTTTCATGATATTTCTTATGTATGTGGGACATCATGGCATATGAGAGGAACTTATGAATTGTAAGAAGTTTGGCTTAATAGTTACAACTATACATTAATGATTATGAGTGCCATTTTTCCCTTATTTTTTATTAGCCTAATTCTTTGTCCATACTCTCCCTAATCAAATTGGATGGCATGTCTTGTTCATTTTCTCTTTTGGTCTATTTATGTTAGGAAATGCATGCACTTCATCTTTATCTTAAGTGACTATAGTTTAGCCTATATGACTTAGCCTATCTTTTACAAAATATATGCAATGTGTAACAAACATAATTTTCGTAAAACAACGAAATGAGCTGTATAAAAGTGAGTCCTCTGAAATGAGCTAGATAATGCCCTAAAAAATTTGGATAGAGTCCTAGGCTCCTAAAAATGATAATTCCAAGCTCAAATGGAAAGAAAAATAAAGCTAAGACGGTGAAACAAATTGTGACAAAAACTGACGAAACGTAATGACATTTTCATAAATAAGTGTAACTTTTGGAAAAAACACACAGGAGGACTTTTTAAATGGAAACTTTGAGTTGCCCAGGGTTTACAAAGGTCCTAAAAACTATGGGAAGCCCTGAGACCTGTAAAGCCTCTCTGGTGTATGTTTTTCAACATCGATGAACCTAAACTTTGATGGATTCATTTGGAAAGGTTTTAGCTTCGATTTGAGTGATTCTAAAAGTATTTTATTAAATTGGAAACCTAAATTTTATGATGAAAAATATGGTTCTAAAAAAAAGCTAAAATGAAGCCAAAATGAAATTACTATTACGGAAGGATAATTAGGATAATTAGGGAAAATTGGTAATCAATTAACCTTTTCTATGGGATGATATTGGATTCACTTATATATTACTTGCTTGTTCGTACACTTGTAGACTTTTCTCAACAAGGTTTTGATATTGTTGACAAGGACGATATAATCAATATCAATTTGATAATTATTTTTGTTAATATAGAAATTTTTATTTTTATTTTCTTACTTTTGTTTTTGGTCAATTTTCCTAATTTTCTTACCTTAGAAATTATTTTACTTTATTTAATTTAAAATATAAAAAATAATATAAATAAAAATAAATAAATAATAAATAACTAAATATTTGTTCAAGTTTCACTTTTGAACAAAAAGTTGAACTTAAAGGAGTGTTCAAGGCTTATGACTTGCTCTTTAAGAAATAACATTGAGAGTTATAACTTAGAGCTGAACTTCCATAATAATAGAAAAAGATAGGCTAAGGCTACGTAAGTTGAGCTACTAGGAAATTAGCCTTTCCAATTAAATTAGGAAGAGAACCATAGCGACCAATAATGGTTGCATCTAATCGCTGCCAACCAAAGCATGATTTTACCAAGCCAGATACAAGTGGGCTTAACAATAATATTGTTTATGTAATAATTGCTACAAATAATTTCGAGATAAAATCTAGAATGATCCAAATGGTGCAGCAAAATAAGTTTGACGGATGAATACACAAGGACCCGAATGCACATCTATCTCACTTCAATACATGAGGACCCAAATGCACATCTATCTCACTTCCTAAGAATATGTGATACAATTAAGATGAACAAGGTTCCAAATAATGGGTTCTCAAGCTACAATCAAATGGCTATAACCTTAAAAGACCACTTTTCCATGCCCTTTAAGGCTTTGCCTTTAGGCAAATGCCCATTGGATTATGTAATGCACTAGTTGCCTTTTAGCATTACATGAAGGCTATATTTTCAAACTGTGTAAAAAAGATCATATAGATCTTTATCGATAATTTATCTGTATTTCACTAAAAAAAATAGATTTTTAGTGACAACTTTTAGTGACAGATTAAAAAAAGTTGTCACTAAAAATATGCTTTTAGTGACGACTTTATTACATTGTCACTAAAAGTTGTCACTAAAAATATTATTTTTATTTTAGCAAGATTTTTAGTAGCGACTCAAAATAGGTCGCCACTAAAAGTCTTTAGTGGCGAAAAAAATATCGCCCCAAAATATCTTTTGGTGACAACTCAAGCATGGTCGCCACTAAAAGTACTTTTAGTGGCGACATTGTATTGCCACTAAAAGTTTAGCAAATTTTTGTTTTTTTAATCCAAAATTTTTTGTTCCAAACTTTTTAATGACAACATTTAGTCGTCACTAAAAGTTGACAAAATTCTTTTTTAAAAAATTCACAATTTTTATGCCAAAACATTTAGTGGCAATTATATGAGTCGCTACTAAAAATGACTTTTAGTGACAACCAAATATCACCACTATAACTTTGACATTTTATTTATTTATTTGATCCAAAGATGTTTGTATCAAAACTTTTAGTGATGATCAAATATTGCCAGTAAAAGTAAGCTTTAGTGGCAAACTATATGTGTAGCCACTAAAAGCTTGACAACATTTTTATATGTAAAAGTGGCATCAGTGAGACTTGAGCAAAAAAATTTGAAACAAATTGTTAACACTTAAATTGATTGTATCACAAGTTTCTTGTAATTATGTCATGCATTATTTAATATGTATAAGCTTATAAATAAAATAATAAAACAAACAATTATATATATAATATTTAAAAACAACAAAACTAATATATATACTATTTGTAATTCTAATTATATTTTTAATTTGGTTGAATTTTTTTCATTTCATAACATACTTATTCTAATTTATTATTTTTAAACCCTTTACTTTTTAATTTATAATGATAATAAAATCCTAATATAATTTGGGAATCCCATTCAATATTAAATACTTTTAAATTTTAATTATTGATAATTTTCATTTTTCAATTAGAAATGATTTCTTAGATATTTTAAAAAGCATGCAATCAATAATTAAATTTTTAAAACTTATTAATATTTACTTTTTTATTATATTTTTAATATATAAAATTTTAAAAATATATTTAATTGTCATCAGTTCAATCAAAGTTCAACTATGACGAAACTAATAAATCCTAAATCAATGTTTCCATTAACTCAATGACTAATTTAGTTTTAAAAATATTACATATTTAAAATTTATTTATTTATGATTTAATGTCAAATGATAAATCTTTTTAGAATTATATATCATTTTTTAAAATAATCTTATAAAAAAATATAAAAGATACTAATTTAATCCTAAATTTCATCTTTTCCTTTTCTTCTAGCTACAAATCATATTTGCATTTTCTTCTCTAATACTCTTTCACACCTACACTCTCCTTTTCTCTCTTTATTTAACTCTTCTTCTTTTTTACTCTCTCTTCTCCTGTCGCTTATTTGTCATTCAAAGCTAACATTGAAGCTTTGTCTACTTATCTACTTTTTTCTCAAATTCAAAATCCCATCTCCATTTTATTTTAAATTTCTTTCCCTTTAAATTCAAATTCAAATTTATTTCCTCTATGCATGCCTTATCTTCTCTCTTTCTGTTCAATGAATGAAGTGGGTGGTAAGAATAAGAAAGGGAGAGCAAGCAATGATGTTAGTTGTGAGGAGTGTGATAAACTCGATCAAACAAAAAAGGCTCAATATCTTTCTTAGAGAGCTCAAGGAATAACATTTTTATTTTTTATAGTATATACAATGAAATAGGTGAAAGATCTTAGTAATACAATTTTAGGGGCTTTTATTTTTAATTATTCTATATTTAGTTTTAGGAATTACCAAACATTAATTAAAAATAAAAAAGTAAACCAAATAGATCATTCTATTATAATTATTTAAGATCTAATTAAAAAGATAATTACAAATTTATGAAAATTTCGTTCATCAAAATTTGCTAAAAATTTGACAAAGAAAGTATTTATATATAGCTCAAATTAATTTCTCAAAATAAAAATAAAAATAAAAATAAATCAGAAAATACATAAAATTAATTTTCTAAAACCCTAACAACTTTTCTTACTTACTCTCCCTTTCCAAAAACACTCAATAACAGTATTGTTTTTAGAAACCCAAAACAAAGTCAAAGTACTTGTTTAATAAAGATAATAACTAAAAATAAAATAAAATAAAATAAGACAAATTAAAATAACTAAAATAAAAAATATGTGAATAATTTATTTTTTGGTTATTAATATTAATTAATTATATTTTTATTTTTATATGTATTTTATAATTATATATATTATATATAATTCATATATATACTCGAAACATCAGTTAATATTTTCTTTATTCAAATTAATTTAGATAATTATCTAATATAAAAAATAACTCCTAAAATAAAAGAAAAAAAGAATGGAATATAAATGGATAAAATTAAATGAATAAAAAAAATAAAAATGACTAAAACAAACAATTGTTAATAGATTATTAAATATTATTAATATTAATTGATTATATTGTTTATATTTGTACGTATTATTAAATTATTAACAATATGCTTTAAATTTAAGTTGAAGCATTTTAAAATGCTTAATTAATTCTCAATTTAAATTGAATTAATAATTTTATTTTTAATTTTTTAAATTAATAGTTTCAAAAGATTTAAAGAATTATTTATATTTACGAGGAGTTTTCTAATAAGAAGGTTAACAAATAATAAAACAAAATTTTAATAAGAAATAGATTAAAAACTGCAAATAAATAATCATTTATTAAATGAAAACTTTGAATTAAAAGTTAGATATTTAACCAAATCAAATCAAATCTCCATTTAAATAAGAAATCAAAACCATAAACTTCTAAACTTGGATGATTTCAATTAAGTAAATGGTAAAGTTAAAAAATTATCCACTTCTCTTTAAATTTTATCCAAATTTTTTAGATAACCAAATACAAATGCTATTAAATGTTTGGATCCCCTTTTCTTGGAGGTTTAAATTACAAAGTCTTTCTATCCATTTTTGAAAATTATACTCCCTTATCTTAAAGTTAAAAGATACATAACATTGACATTTTTTGCAAATTATACTCCCATTTAATATATATATATATATATATATATTAACCAAAGCTTAGATGAATATGCAAAAGATTTAGTTGTGTCAATCTTTTCTTTATTTTATTTAATCTAGATAACTTAATTTTAATTAATTTAGATATCTCTCTAATAAAGATGATAACTCTTAAAATAAATAGATAAAAGCACAAATATAAAATTGATTAAATTAAATAAATAAAACAAATAAAAATAACTAAAATAAAAAACCTGCAAAGTAAATGATCTATAATATTAATTAATTATATTTTTTATATTTAGAAATATTATATAATTATGTATATTTTATATATAATTGAGATATATAGCTGAGACATTAATAAGTCTTTTCTTCATTCTAATTAATCTAAATAACCTAATCTTAATTAATTTAAACAACTATCTAATAAAGATAATAACTCCTACAATAAATAGATAAATACAAAAATATAAAATTGACTAAATTAAATGAATAAGACAAATAAAAAATAATTAAAATAAAGAAAATCTATAAATAAGTTATTATCTATTAATAATACTAATTAATTAATTATATATTAAATATAATTAAGATATATAGTTGACACGATAGTTAGTCTTTTCTTATCCTAATTTATTTAACTAACATAATCTTAATTAATCTAGATAAGTATCTAAATAATAATAAATGATATTATTAAATAATTAATAATGCTATAAGTGAGATTTTCCTTTCAAACAACCACATTCAGCAGTGGCTTCAAAATGTGAGATTTAAGCCTTTTCCTTCGCATTTGCTTATTAACAACGAGCCAACCTTTTGGGGGTTAAAGCAGAAATTTTGAAATGAGCACGAATTTAAGTTAATGAAAATTTAAATTAATTAATGATATAATAAATAATAATATAAAAATAGCAAAACTAAAAATTAAAAGAATAACCCATTAACCCAATTACCGATGCCCTGACCCATCCATCACTTAAGCCACCAACCCATCATCCCACTTAAATTTCACGATGCGTACAGCACTGAAGGGAGAGGAGAGAACGACGTAGGATGGAGCCACCGTTTTCAACCCTCAAGCTTTGCACGTGGGTGAAGAAAACGTTATCGATCAATGTGAGTTAAAGGAAAGCTCATCTCTTCTCCTTGCATTATAACCCTATTCGATTAATTTTTCATTTGAGCAAAAATTTCTGATTTAAGGTTGCTCAGATTTAGGGGTTTTTGATTGATTGGGTGAGAAAGTATGTTTAGGGTGTTAAAGCTTCGATTTGAAGGTGAGTTTCCAATCCTTCTCTTTTCTTTGTTTGGCTTTGTGGGAATTTAGTCTCTATTAGTGACCAGCATATAACAGCAGAAAGAAAATGAAAAAGAGCACCATTTGGAGTTGGGATTCATTGAGATCGATTTTAAGATCCTTTGGCCTCCTAACTTGGCATTTGCCAATTGCTCCCATAATTTGATGGAGTTGGGTGGTCATCTTCTCAAACTAGACGGATTTGAAGCTTTCCACCCTTATCATGGCATTTGCTTTGATTTCAAACTCTTGCTTTGCTTCATCTGTCATTCCTAAAGGCCCAAGGTACTCATATATTACTTCGTTCATGTTGGTGACTTGACTCTCCTCCAAAGCCATAAACAAACTAGATATGAGTCAAAGAAACAAAGCTAACTAGGATTTAATTCTGATAATAACTTCAGATAATGTTGCACCTTTTTATAGAAACGTTTGAGGTAGTGGCCCCTGGATCCGTGAAATTGAGAGACAATAATACTGAAAGAAAAGTAGTTGGATTTATTTAGCTAATTAATGGACTGTCGTAAGATGAAAGAATGAAAATAAGAACTAATGATGAAAACATGATAACCCCTCCTTTGTTTTTATCTAGAGGACAGGGGGTACAAGACAAATTAACGGGTTCACTAGATAAAAACACTGGGCTGGGGGCTTGTAATACTTCTGGTTTTTTTTTTTTTGGCTTGTGAAAGTATAGCTGCAAGTAGTGAATGCTTTTGTTACACTATGGTTATCTTTGTGATGAAAGATACATAAGAATTAGCATATACTTGATTTTTTTTTTTATGAAGTGGGTGAGGTGTATAAATCATGATCTTAATATATCATGATTCATCCTTCTTGCCAAGGCCTACTTATGAGAATGAAGTATTTGCATGCTGTGTAGCTTTCTGTACATATTTTTTAGTAGTAATAGCTTTGGGAGCATGTTCAAAGCTCCTTCTAAGTACTATTGTTGATGGGAACCCATGTTATTCATAAATGATTTTGATATTTTTTATAAAAGGGTTTATTAGAAACTAATTGAACAATTGATTTGTTCTTTTTAAAATAGCATTTCAAGTAATAATTTTTTATAAGGGAGGTTTCTTCTAAAATTATAAATATTGTTAAAAACAACAATTATGGATGTCATGTATAACTTAATTTTTGGTCTGAGATAGGTAATTGTATATGTTTACCTTAGTGAACTTGCATTTGTAAAATATTCTTATTTTAGCTAAAAGTAACCAAGTGTTGTTCTATCAAATAAGATGTAGATGCTTTTCTCCCTATTTGACATTGTCAACCAATATAAACTACAATGCTTAAGGAGAAAGGAGCATAGTGGAGGTGAGACCTTTCATTCTAAGGTTTATTATATATTTCTGAATTCATGTTCTCAATATTTTGCTCAATAGATAATTTATTATTTGGTAATATATGTTAGATTAGTGGAAGTAACCTCTTTTGAGCTTGTATACTTTTTTCCTTTTTCTTTTATTTTTCATATTATTTATGGAGAATATCTTATACTCTATTTTTTTCTTATTTCTCTTTAATAATATGTCTTTATAAAAATAAATAAGCCTATTACAAGGAAAAAATCTAATATTTTCTATTCCCATTATGTTATTGTTTTTGAAATTTGAGAATATAAACATATTGGTTGTGTTAAATCTGATACAAATGATTGTTCCATACTTATAACAAATGCTATATCTTTTTAAGTTGCTGATTGCTTCTATATCTCTCCCACTTGCTACTTTTTCTGCAAGATTGTCTATTCCCATTATGCTAACATGTTGTGTCTATCATAGATTACCTTTCTTTAAGAACACCAAACCTTTTGATTATAAAAAGGTAATAAAGGAGAGCCAACTTTGATGACTTGAACTTAAGGCATTTGATGTCATTGTCAAATGTTAATGGACCCACTTGATATGGCATTGTTACTTGTTATTATTACTTTGAATGATATTTTTGTAGGCTCAGCTAATTGCTTAATAAACGAATGGCATGGCTTATCCATAAAAGGTCAAGCATCCCCAACCCTCCCCAATCCTCAAATGTTAATGGAGCAGTTATAGGAACCCTATGTGCACGTTCTCGTATGTTTTGTGTGTTAAATTTAATTAATCTTTTCCAAACCGTAAGTTGGAGAGTTGATAGTGATAGATGGAAATTCAACAAAATGTATGGTCAATAAGTCAAGTTATGATAGAAAAAGACAATAGTTACATATAAGATGTTGAAAATCCTTTTTTAGCTATTCAAGCTAATGTTGAGGCATGAATCAAGTTACTCTCTCAACAATTATTGTTATTCTTGCTTGTTTGTCATTAACATCACAAAAAAACTCTATTTTACTCTATGACTGATTAGTGCATTTTATTTTCATCATCTACATATCTTTTTTTTTTTTTAATTTAATCTTTTAATCTTAAAATGTTTTCAATGTTAACCTTCTTTCTTAATCTTATTCAATTATTTAATTTATTTATATTTCAATTTTTAAAATTTATAAATTTAAATAAATTTATTTAAATATTTATAAAAATTAAATTAATAATTAATATTAATAAATAAATATTAATATTAATAAATAGCTAAACCTAACATATTTATTTATGACCTATCTAACACCATTAACTGATGCCTCTTATTACTTACTCTCTCCAAAGCAACAATCATTTAGGCATATTGTTAAATTTTTAATGGAGTTAGCATAGAAGGAAATGTTAAAAATATTTTAATAATGACGCACTATGGTTACTTATGGAAGCTTAGATTTAGACATTTTCAATGTTTTTGTTATAAAGATGTTTATGGAAGTTTAGTTCTAATTTAGTTGCAAGCATATATACATGCATTTTTTTTCCCTTTCTTTATTCTATGAAAAATCATATTCATAGTAAGCAAAAACTATAAGGGTTTATATAATCAAAAAAGTAAATGGCATCAATCCAGGTACAGAATTAAGACTATGAAATTTGTATAAAGAAAACTTACTTTTAATAATAAAAACTATTTATATCATTTTAATAAATATTCCTGTGATTAGTTTTGTTAAAACTAATATTAAAAATATCATAAAATAATTGTTTGATACAAAATTAAACTATAAGAGAGTTTATTAACATATTTTAAATTGAAAAAAAAATTATTTTTGAACCAATCAATAAAATGGTGAATGGGCTTTAACCAATTTAAAATAATCATTATAGTTAAAGTGTTGAAGTATGCTCAAGTAAAATGGGAATCATATCCTCTCTTGTCTCCTATGTCATGTACAAGAGAGAAATAAATAAGGGAGTGGGGCCTAAACCCTAAACCTTGGGCTCCAATCCATTTTTTTTAGGGAAGATCTATTAAAGTGAAATAGTTTAGATTATTTCATTTTCTTTCTTTTAATTTCTTGTAAATTTTAAAAAAAGATAGATACAGAGTATGTAAGATCTATTTAAGTGGTGCGTTCTATTTGAATATACAAGATTTACTTGAGTGATGAACTTTACACATTCTACATTTACCTTTTAAAAAAAAACTAATAAGAATTGAAGAAAAAAAATAAAGAATATTCAAACTCCAAGTTAAATGATTTCTCTTTTGGTTCATACCTTCATGTTACAGGCTACCATGGAGACTTTAGTTATTCATCTTCAGTAATAAAGAATATTCAAACTCTCATATTTGTTTTCCAATTAATAATTCTTATAGCTTAACTTTGCAAATTTTCTATGAATAATATAGAAATGATTTTTCTCTAAAATTTTTTATACAAACTTATTTGTATGTCTAGTTATATAAGTAATTTTTTGGTGAATTTTTAAGTTTATTTCGTTGATTTTTATTGGCTTTTTCCTAGATTGTACAAATGTCTTGTTTATTAGCTTTTTTGATTTTTCAGCTTTCTTCTTTGATTTTTCTGTATTGGCTCTTGTGAAATTTTGACTTGAAATTTGGTATGAGAGTTCTTTTGTATGTTTATTGTGTTGTAAAAAATTGGCTTGATGTTTAGAACATGTTATTTATGCCTTTTTGTTTATGGATTATACATGATTTAGTATTCTTATCATTTATCTTTTAATGAGTGTTATCATTTATTTTTCTCTTTCTATAGATACTTCAGACAAGTCAAATAAACTTGTCTCAATCTAGAATTAATCCAAATAAATGTAAGTGATCAGTATGTTAAATTTTAAAAATCTTTTTTAGTTATTGTTTATTTTATACACTGTTAATGGAGTGCTTAATAGAAAAAGGATAATAAAATTATTATTCAAAGTTCAAGCCTATTCATTATTGTGTCACTTTAATGCTCTTTAGAGCCAATAAAGACACTATCAATTTTGAAACTCTTATATAAAGAAGTGGCTATTTTGATTTGGAATTTAATGTGCTTTAATTCTGTTTCATCTTAGGTTTGTATGACAATAAGTAAAACTAATGATGTTATAGAATTGATTAGGAGTTTGAATTGTTTTTTTTTTCTTTAATTGTTAAACTAAAAAGTTAAAGCATATATCTCACTTTATTTAATAAATTTGAATTTGAATTTAATAATTTAAGAATATAAAATTAGATTAAACTCTACATAGGTAACCAAAAATATAAAATAAATTAAAAAGAAAACTATAAGACTTTTTAGTGGCAACCATTGTTGCCACTAAAAAATTTTTTTAATTAAAAAAACTTTTAGCGGCGACTAAAGTCGCCACTAAAAATAGGTACACTTCAATTAGGCTTTAGTGGCGACTATTGCTGTCACTAAAAGTCTCTTTTAGTGATGACTACCATCGCCACTAAAAGTTCTTCTTTAGTGGCGATCTTTAATAGAAGACAAATTAATAGAGCTTTAGTGGCGACATTTATCGCCACTAAATAACATTTTTTAGTGGCAACATTTTTGTTGCCACTAAAGACCTTTTGTTACAGGGTTATTAGCCTCGGCCTAGTGGCGACATTTAGTTGCCATTAAAACTAATTAGTGACGACTTTTTAACTTTTAGTGGCGACTCTCGTCGCCATTAAAAGTCTATTTTTTTGTAGTGTTTAGGTCTTTCTTCGGCAAATGTCTGAAATATCTATCTTAAAGTTTATAACGTTATGAGGAAATGAATATGGTATTGAACTTGGAAAAATACCACTTCATGGTTAAGGAAAGCATTATTTTAGGTTCTAAATGTCAGAAAGAAGGATAGAGGCAAAGTGTATAAAAATTATTGCCATTGAAAAAATGCCACTAGCCACTTCTGTGAAAGGAGTCCAAAGTTTTTTAAGGCATGCCGGTTTCTATTATTGCTTTATAAAGGATTTCTCTAAAATCTCTCACCCGTTTGTCAATCATTTAATAAAACACTGAATTTAAATTTGACTAAGAATGTTTTGAGGCCTTTGAAAGATTAAAGCAAAAACTGACCTCGACCCTCATCATGATGGCCTTAGAATAGAACATCCCATTTCAACTCACGTGTGATGCCAATGATTATGCCTTGGGGGTTGTCCTTAGGCAAAGAAAGGATAAAAGGCTACATGTAATAGCCTATGCAAGCAAAATTTTAAACGATGCCCAATTCAATTATGCTACCACAAAAAATAAGCTGTTAGCAATTGTCTTTTCCTTTGATAAATTTTGATCATATCTGATTTGGTCAAAGATATTTGTATAAACTGATCATGACATTATTAAATATCTTTTATCAAAGAAAGACTCAGAATGTTGTTTAATATGATTGGTCTTAGTGCTACAAGAATTTAGTCTCAAGAGTCAAGATTAAAAAAAGGACAAAATGTGGTGTTTGATCATATGTCAAGAGTGGAGTAGCCAGCCACTGATGAGAACATTGAAATACCAATCCAAGAAGACTTCCTCAATGAGTAACTCTTAGTACTAGCTCTTATATCTTCATGGTATGCTAATTTTGCTAATTATTTTGGTAAGTGGCATTCTACGACTTGAGTTAAAGTTCCATCAAAGAAGGAGATTCCTATCTAATGTGAAGTTTTACTTTAAGGAAGAGCTTGTTCTTTACAAACATTGCTCTGATGGCTCATTTGTCAATGTGTACCACAAGATGAAGTTCGAAGCATCATAGAACATTGCCACTTAAAAGAATGTGGTGGGCCCTCCGGTGTATCTAAGATAGTTACAAAAATTTTGCAATCTAGATTTTATTGGCCAACAATGTTTCAAGATTTGTACCAATTCATATTGGTGTGGGATATGTGCTAAAGAATGGGAAACATCTCAACCCAGAATGAAATGCCATTAAATAACATTTTAGAATTTTAGTTATTTGATATATAAGGGATTGATTTCATAGGCCCTTTCCTATCATCCTTTAATGACAAATTCATACTAGTAACTATTGACTAGGCCTCTAAATGGATCAAGGCCATAGCAACATCCACTAATGACTCCAAGATAATGATCAAGTTTATAAAGAAAAATATCTTTCCTCGCTTCGGAGACCTAAAAGCCTAAATTAGTGATGGCAGTACTCATTTTATGAATTGCCATTTAGAGGAAGAAGTATACAGTGCATCATCACATAGCCACTCTTTACCATCCCTAGACTAGTAGGCATGTGGAAATTTCAAATAGGGAACTCAAGAAGATACTTGAGGAGACAGCAAATTCTTAGCAAAAAGATTGGTTCCACAAGCTCGATGATGTACTTTAGGCATATCAAACAACATTTAAGACTTTTATTGGCATGCCTTCATACCGATTGGTTTACAATAAAGCATGCCACTTCTTGTTGAATTAGAACATAAGGCTTATTGGGCTATTAAAGCCCTAAGCTTTGACTTTAAGGTTGCTAGACAAAGGAAATTTTTATAGTTGAGTAAGTTAAAGGAGCTTTGCCTTGGAGCATATGAAAATGCCAAGATTTATAAGGAATGAACTAAAACGTGGCATGATAAACATATTCAGAAAAAGGAGTTGGAGGAAGGGCAACAAGTCTCACACTTTAACTTTTACCTGAAATTATTTTTAGTAAGTGGTCTAGCCTTTTTAAGGTGCTAAAGCTCTTTCCACATAAAATGATTGAGATTGGTAATGAGCTAACCAGCCTTTTCAAGGTTAGTGGCAAGCAGCTCAAGCCATAACTAGTTATGAAGACAAATGAGAAAGTGATAATTTATGCCCTTTCAAAACCTTAGAATTAAGGGTTCCTAAAAGTCAAGCTAACTATTATAACTTAGAATTACTTCTCTCCCTTTCACTTTTATTTTCTTTTAATTAAGTATATTGCCTTCTTTTAATTTTAGGATTTTCTTTATTGGCTCTTAGTTTTACTATTGATTATTAAGAATAACTTCAGGAGAAAGAGATGTGAAAGCATGAAAAGAATCACCTAGGGTCAAATTCACATGGATAAAGCATTGGAAATACCCAAATCATATTAGGGAAGTTCTCTTTAGCTCCTTTTGTATTTCCTTGCAATTGAATTTAAGATAGAGTACCTTAAATGCTTCCACTCTTTATACTCAAAGATGAGTGAAAATTCTAAGTTTGAGAAGTTTTTGTACCTTATAACAAATGTTTTAAGGTAGTTGATTATTAAGTAAGGTTTTAGAAATTTAGATACTTGAAAAAAATGTTAAATTTTGTGCATTAAAGGTTTTACATGCCCCACAATGCATTTTTACATAGGGCCATGCAAAATAAAGGATTTAAAGCTTAAAATCACAGTATGAGGCATGTTGCAACACATGGGATAACTACCTAAAGAGTGCATGAGGTCATGCACGACCCTGTGTTGTTGTACATGAGAGTGACACTTGAAAGGTGCACTGCCTCCTATGTGAAAATACATAAGCTATGCATAGTATGCCTCAAAAAAATAAAAAATAAAAACTCTTTGAAAGCTAATTTAGATTACACGGCCTCTCATGTGATGATGCACAGGACTATGAAATTCAATCTAAGCCTTAAATTTAGCCCCAATTTTAAATACACCCTAAAATACCTAAATCCCTTACCCTAGCCCTCTAATCTCCCTCTCTAATCACAATAGAAATAGGGGAAAAATAAATTAGTGAAAAAAATTAGATAGCAATGATAATAATAATGTGATATGTCAAACCTAACAATTAAAATTCTATATGTAACTTCATTTTTTGTATTATATATATAGAGTTATGAGTACATTGGCCTTGATCCTTCATTTAGCAAAAGACTGATTTGATGATAATTTTGCCCACACAATATGAAAGAATAAAGGCCTTAAGTGGAGGTAGCAAACTTGTCTTTTCTACCTCCCATTAAGGTGAAAGGGAATATTGTGTTGTAAGATGTAATATTCTAGATGAAATTGTTAAACTCAACACAATTGAGCTTAAATAATAGTTTTTTCAAATATGTAGGAGGAGAATGCAACATGGGTAATAATTTTTTTCAAGTATGCTTAAACCACACGTATACTTGACAATGAACACAAATAGAGGGGGATCTTCGTTGTCTAAATATTCTGGAGTTACAATTGTTACATATGAAGAAATAAAAGCTCAGACTAACAAAGTAACATAAAAGATGGTGTAGAATATATAATTCTAAAAATATATTTTAACATTAAAAGACAACACATAAAGCCATATATTATCATAGGCGTCATGTAAAAGTAAAACCATCTAGTATGAAAGCATAAATATTCTAGAATGATTATAATAATTAGGATAACAAATATTCCAAAAAGTAGTATACCATTAAAGTGGTTGACCATAATGTACTTTGCCCTATTATGAAAGAGATATTGATGTGAAAACAAACTACATATAGCCATATATAATTTAGGACTACCCGTGAATGTGAAAGGACCCAACGAGAAAGCATGAAGTTATATAAATAAAAGACTAATCTTGTAGGATTGGAAAAAAGCTGCCATTTTCCTCTCCAAAAGGAGGTTGCACTTGGTAACCTATTCGAGTAAAATTAAAATGGTATACCATAATTAAAGATGAAACAGATGTGAAAGTTGCTAAGAATATAATAATTAGTGGAATAAATATTCTAGAAAGTGGTATGCCATTAGATTACTTTACCATAATGTAGTTTGCCTGAGTAATAAAAGATTGGCCTTATGGGATTGGAAATAAGGTAATGTTTTCCTTTCCAATGGGAGGTTGTGTCTCATCACCTACTGGGGTAAATTAAAATCATGTAATTGTATTGAATAATTATAAAAGAAACAAATGTGAAAGTAGTACAAGATATAATAAGATGTGGAACTAATGTTGTAAAAAGTACTATACCATTAGAACAAACATGATCAAATTGTTTACTTAAATTAACAGCAATGTTGGTGATATCACTTAACATATGATTTTGCTATTTTTCGTGCCTAGGAGATTCATGTGTCAGATTGGTTAAGCACGAAGATTGATCCGAAGAATGAATGCTCAATTGCTGATGAAAAACATAAGTGAAACCTAAAGAAAAGAAAAACAGTTTGATAGACATAATTAAATCAAATAAGTGTCAAACAACTAACCATCACTCATAGATACATTGTAAGAATAAATTTGAGACAATTACATGAAATTAGAATACTAAATTAATTACTTGTAGAAGACATAGTAATAGATTTAGGGTACCTTATTGATTCTGAATCCTTGAAGGCTTAAGGAGACTAAGGCTTCCTCTATGATTCATACTCCCTATCATAACTTATAATGAGATAAGTTGTGGAGTTAAAATTTGACCAGAATACAGAGGGGATCTAGCCAAATTATAAATAAACTCTAGTACTTACCCATTATAGGCCTATGAGTTGTAGGCTTGCACTTTTATCCACATTAATCAATTGGATATCCAACCTAAGAATAATAGGATCACCAATATTAATAAGTGGGCCCAAATGCATCTCTCATGGATCATAAATTAACTTATTTTTATTTAAAACAAAAATTTATTGATTGTAACCCACAATAATTCTTACATTCTTTCACTTGGGCAAAATTAATTCTCCATTTTCAAACACTTTTATTTTGATAACAACTCAAGGGCTAAAGACTAATTTTACAATGTGACCACATTTTAAAAACGTATGATCTAAGATGCGATATCTAAATATGACTTCATCCAACTAAAACCAAGTAACATTAAATCATGACAGTTATCATATCTCTAATTGATATTAAACCTTCCATGGTTACAAATGCCACTGGCTCCGTCGACTAGTCATTAGTGTGGAGTGCAGCAAGAAAATAGTATACCAGTGTGATCCAATAGCTAAATCACTATTTTCTTTGTCAGTCCTAGTAATTTCTTGCAAATGCCTTAAAGCCAGAGAAATTGTAGGGTTTGTCAAAAAACTATCATGCCTCAATTCCAATATAGCATCGACCACGGGCATAATGGTCCTAATGATACCGAGTTCAAAATTTTACAATTGATGCATATGTGCAAAAATACATAATACTAAAAATTCAATGCATTATCAATTGGCCATAATACAAATCATGTAAACATCAAAAGTATCTAAAAAAATGTTTAACATAACAAGAAAATAATATAAATTTCAACATTTCATTAACCAAACATATCAAAAGAACTTACGATGCCCATGTTCTCAATGTGTTTTTTAAACAGAACAGGCCTAAGTCCTTTGTTTAAGGGGTTTGTTAATATAGAATTTGTATCTATATATTCAACAACTATTTCGTTGATCTTTACTAGATCTTTGATAGTTAAATACTTCAACTCCAAATGGTTAAAACCACTAATAGTTTTATTATTTTTAGTGTAAAACACTGCAACATTATTGTCACAGTAAATCCTTAATGGTCTCGCAACGGAACCCACAATATGAAACCTTGTCATCAAATTTTTCAACCAAACAGTATGAGTAGTAGCAACGTAACAAGCAATAAACTTTGTTTGCATAGTAAAGGAGGCAACTAGAGTTTGTTTCTTACTCTTCCAGGATATGACACCCTCAACTAACATGAAGATGTAGCCAAAAGTTGATTTTCTATCATCAGGGCACCTGGCAAGATCTAAATCAGTATATCCCATTATCTCTAAATTATTAACTCTTTTGTACACAAACATATATTCTTTAATTTTTTTGCAAGTATCTTATTACTTTCTTTGCGGCTATCCAATGGACATTCCCAGGATTAGACTGATATTTGCCCAAAACACCTAACTATGAAGGCTATATTATATTAGGCTTGGTGCATACTTGAGCATACATCAAGCTCCCCAATGCACTATCAAAGGGTTTATCTTTCATCTCTTTCTCTTTTCAATCTCATTTTTAGGGCACTGATCTTTATTAAATTTATCCCCTTTAACAACTGGAACATCTCTAGGTTTACAATTTTGCATATTAAACTTTTCCAGAACTCTATTAATGTAAGCCTTTTGAGATAACTCCAATATATGGTGTGATCTATCTCTATGAATCTTAATACCCAACACAAATGATGCTTCACTAAGATCCTTCACGTCAAAGAACCTAGTCAACATGCATTTGGTCTTATGAAGTAAACCAAGATCATTGCTAGCAAGTAAAATATCATTCACATACAGCATAAGGAAAATGAACTTACTTCCATTAACTTTGATGTATATACATTGGTTAACCTTTTTTTTTTTAAACCCAAAAAGGTTATTACCTTATCAAATTTCAAATATCACTATCTAAAAGCTTGTTTTGAACCATAAATTGATATTTTTAATTGACAAACTAGATGCTCATTACCTCTTACTTGATAACTCTCAAGTTGTTGCATGTATACCACTTCATTCAGGTCACCATTCAAAAAGGTTATTTTAATATCCATTTGATGCAACTCTAAATCAAAATGAGCTATAAGTGTCATAATAATTCTAAAAGAATCCTTAATGGATACTAGTGAAAAGGTTTTATTAAAATCAATATCTTCTTTCTGAGTAAAGCCTTTAGCCATAAGTCTAGCTTTAAATCTCTTAATCTTCCCTTGTGAATCTTTTTTCGTTTTAAACACACATTTGCAACCAATTACCCTACAATTATTAGGTAATTCTACAAGCTCGCACACTTCATTGTTAGCCATAGATTTCATTTTCTCATCCACAGCATCTCTCCACATATTAAATTAAAGACAAGAAATAGCTTTTTTATAATTCTTAAAGTCAACAACATCCCCAATATCATAAGCATCTTTACTAAGATAAACCATGAAATCGCCAGTGATAATAGGCCTTCTTTGTCTAATTAATCTCCTTACATGCATTTGCTCAACTAGTTCAATTGGTTGTGGGACTTCAATAAGAGGATTGATAACGTTCTTAATTGGAAGGTGATTTTCAATAGAAGTATTAGATGATATGCTATTATCAAAAATAGGTAGAGACAAAAAGACAAATTTTGAGGTATTCATACAAGTCTCATGAGATGGAATAATGGCTTCAGCTACATCAAGTTTCATAAATTCCACAATTTTGGCACCTCTACTAGGATAAAAAAACCTATACCCTTTAATATGGTCTGGATATCCAATGAAAAAATAACAACTAGTTTTTGGGTCTATTTTCTTCTCTGAAGGATTATAAACCTTAATTTCTGCTAGGCATCCCGAAACACAAAAGTGGTTCAAACTAGGTTTTCTTCTTGTCCAAAGTTTAATAGGTGTTCTTGGCACAAATTTGCTAAGAACTCTGTTCAGTATATATAGGGTTGTTTTCAAGGCCTCACCCAATAGGAATTCTGGCAAGTTACATATACTTATTATACTTCTCATCATGTTTTTAAGTGTGCGTTATGCCTGTTGGCTACACTATTTTGTTCAGAGCTACCAAGCATGGTATATTATGGAACAATTCCACAATCTTGCAAGTATTTTGCAAAAGGTCCTATATACTGGCCTGTGGTGTCATGTTTACCATAATGCTCTCCACCACGATCAGATCTTACTATCTTGATGACTTTTTTCAATTGCTTTTCTATCTCAGTTTTAAAATTTTTAAATATTTCAAGAGCATCAAATTTTTCTTTAATCAAATAAAGATAGCCAAATCAAGAAAAGTCATCAATGAAAGCGATAAAGAACTTATTACCATAAATAGTAGAAGAAATGGATCCACTAATATCTATATGAATAATTTCCAAAAGACTTGAATTTTTAGTGGCACCTTTCTTTTTACTTTTAGTGAACTTTCCTCTAATACAATCCACATAAATCCTTAAATTGTCAAACTCTAAGGAAGGTAAAATATCACTTTTAATTAACCTTTCAACTCTTTCTCTAGAGATATAACCTAAGTGTTTGTGCCATAATGAAAAAAAAAATTCTTTAATTTTAGACTTTTTGGCAATTACATTTTAGTATTTAAAGATAAAGAAATATTGTCAGAAACCAAAGATAATCTATATAAACCATCAACTAAATATCTATAACCAATAATTTAAAAATTTAACATTAAATTTATTTTTCCATTGCCAAAAGTAAAATAAAAATCAAACTTATCTAAATAAGAAATAGAAATCAAATTTCTCCTAAAAGAAGGTACATAAAAAATGTCTTTCAAAATATATTCAAATTTGGTTACTAAAACTAGACTGACGTTCTCCACTAACTCTACCATTACTTCAAGGTCATTTCTTATCCTCATCTGGTTTCTTTAAGTTTTTGAACCCCTATAAAGACACAACAATATGAGTTGTAGATCTACTATCAAGCCACTAAGAATCAATAGGGACATCAAATAAATTAGACTCATAACAAATGAAAACTAAGGGATTACCTCTAGATTTTTACTTATTCTCTAGTCAAGCCTTGAATTTTGTATAATCATTCTTCTAATACCCATTTTCCTTACATTAAAAACATCATATATTTTTCTTAATGGGAATTGGTTTAAGATCTCGTACATCATGTTGTTGACTATTACCTGGTTTCTTTGAACTTTAATTCTTATGAGGTGTATTAAATTGATTTTTCTTATGTTTCCATTTACCCTTATTAGAATGGGGTTTACCATGGGAAGTAAAAATGGTTAGATCACGGGATAGCCACTCTTTTCTTTCTTTAATTTTTCTTCTTCGGCCACACATTTGGTAATAAGATCATTAATGGTCCACTTCTCACCATAGGTATTATAGGCAGTTTTGATTTATGTAAATTCGGCAAGTAGGCAATTCAAGGCATGCAAAACAACAAAGTTTTCATTTAGATCAATGCTATGAGCTTTCAGTTTGGTTTAGATGTGAATCATTTTTAAAATAAAACTCTCTTACTCCCTCATTATTGTTGCACCTCATATTAGTTAACTTTTTCATAAGATATCCAGACTAGTGTTATTAGATACTTGGTATCTTTCTCCCAAAATAATAAGAAATTCTTTAATACTTGTGGTTTCAGGTAAGCCATTAAGTAGGTGTTCAAAGATGGTCATCTTAATGGTAATTAGACTAAGTCTGTTGGATCTCTCTCATTTGGCTAATAACACTTTCTATTCAGTTGTACTCTTCTCATTCACTTCAGGCTTACTCTTACATAGTGTTAGATCAAGATCAACAATTCCTAAGAAGAATTCTAGGTCTTGCTTCCACTTGTTATAATTTGATTTAGTTAAAATCTCAATTAAAGTAGAACAATTATTCATAGAAAAAGTAACTGCAAAATTGGAATGCATTAGAATAAGCAACAAGAGCAATTTATACATAGCTTTAATTAAAACAAGCTATCACAATGAGGCCTACATAATAATGCATTCTCCTTTGGGAAAAATGTACAAATCAAGGTTATAACCTATATCAGAACCTTAGATGAGTTAATCAGTGAGAATACATTGAGTTCAAATATCTATTCCTTTTAGGCAGATAAATATTTTAGATTAATACATTTCCCAATAACTTCATCCCAAATTAACTTCTAATTATAACATACAATAACTCCTTTTGGATGGGTTATAGTATGAGATAATCAAAAGCCTTTCTCAAATTATAAAGGAAAGTTCATGAATTAATATGAACAATTCCACTTTAGTGGCAATTATTCATAATAATTCATAAAATTCCTTGCATAGGAATTATTTTTATCTTGCCCAAAATCATGGCACAGTTTTTAACGAGATGTAATAAAATATAACACCTCCATTGATCATGAACAAATTTTATAGCATTCCCAAATAGGCTTTACGCACATACAATTAAAATAGAATCATATTTTTCTTAAAACAAACATATTAAGACATATACTTTAGACTAAGAGTATAAAAATATATATCATCATATAGGGAGAGTGAATATCATCACAAGCTTTAAAATATGATAAATTAATTTTCCAATGCATCCCTTTTCAGAATATGATCCAAATAAATATGGAAATATATATTTATTTATTAATATTTATATAAAAAATATTTATAGTGGTTTAAAAATTATAAAAAATATTCTAAAAATCACATTTAAAATATGGATTACAACGCAAAAAAATAACACTGAAAAATTTCATTTGTACATTGCACACTCTCCTTCGCTCTCCTAGGCCACCAGTGGGCTTGCAAAATCACATCTCCTTCTTCCTCTAGCGGGTCAACCTACAGCAGAAAACGGGTTCTATGTACCCACACAAATGCAACGTGATTATGGTGCATTTTTCTTGCTCCAGCCTTTATTCTTTCTTTACTTTTGTTAACTTACCATACTCTATTTTGTATTCATTCTATCTTCCTCTCTTATCCTGCAAGTTTTAACTATGCCCATATTCTACTTTTAAGCGCTTTTAGCATCAGAGCATCTCACACATCAAGTGTGCTTAACATCTCTCGTAGGATAAAGATCATACACTAGTCCCTCTTTCATTTTATGAACTCACATCATAAGGGACTCATTCTATGCATATTGATCATTCTATACTGGAATTCTTCTTTAAATATTGTTTTTGCAATTCTGACAACACTAGAATCCCTTGCCTTCTTTTCCTTTAGTTCATCTCTTTATTTAGCTAACTAGGACACCTTTCGATTATCGGGACACTCTTTATGGTTGATGTCATTATTTACTATGCACTCAAGTCACATTACTATTGGGTTGGCTAGACCCAATATCATATAACTATTGTTGCAAGCAAACCATAACATCAAACACTAATATATTAGCATATCATGGCCAAGCTCAAAGCCACTATTGCCATCATATTACAAGTTTCCCAACAATTTAAAGTATCCTTCTATTACTCCTCTTTATTTGGCTTTTATTCCATAAGATAGTCGGGGAAAAGAGGACTCTTCTTCTAACTTCTTATTGAATTCTCTACTCCAATCTAAGGTCACTTTGGTTTGCCCAGTTATCTCTACTTAGGGCCTTAACCCATGCTTTATGGACATCTAAGCCAAGGACCACAGTGCTCGCTCGCGCACTGATTCATATCATTCTTACCTCTATTCTCAATTCATAAGTCCTTAACTCTAATGTCTTCACAAGCTTTCTCTGTTTACTTTCGCTATCTAGCACTACCTTTTTACTCATATGAAAGGGATGCTCTACTATTCATTCATTCCTCTGCTATTTGCTCTAACTCTTTTAGGAGTGCTGAGGCGCTAACCGCTTGCCTCGACTCATTTCTATAGTCAAATCAGGAGCTGAGCACTCTTTTGTACTTAAACTCTTTGGAAGCATAATCTACTCAATGTGGGGTTTTACTAACCCTAATTAGGACATGCTCTAGCTTCCCTGTTATGAAACTGATGTAGTGTAAAAGCACAGGACATTGAGAGTGCATGTCCTTACTAGGCTTAGTAAAACCCCAGATTGACTAGATTATGCTCCTAAAGAGTTTAAGTAGAAAAGAGTGCTCAGCTCCTATCAGATGAGCTTCCCTGGTATGAAACTGATGTAGTGTAAAAGCACATGAGTTGTAAGAGCATTGAGTGGAATATAAGTTAGAGGGTTTTGCCTTTTTCCGTAATCACTCATAGCCAATAGCACTTTAGAATTATCGAGGCTCGACGGAGTGTAGTCTATAAACTCTACATCCGGCTTAAGGGAATAGCTCTCTAGGCTCTTGAATTCATCTTAACACCTGGGTATCATGGCTAAGGGGAATAGCTCCCTCAACACTTGCTTTATGCAACAACAGTTTCGCCTCATACTACTCTACCTCATTGTTTACCCTACATCAGGTAGAACATCCCCCAAATGATCTAAGTGTGGTAATTAGGGATATTAGGCCTCTCATAACCTCTCTAAGCAAGCCTCTCTAATAGCCACATAGTCATCTCTTGTTGCTAATGCACAAGCTTGCCACTGATCCCGGCGAGCTACTACAACGTATAGAGATCTAGCCATTAGATCACTTAACTCTACTCTAGAAACTTTGGCGGCCAACCTCAGCTAAGGCTTACCACCTACTCAAGACCATTCCATATCTTATATAACATAAACATAGTCATTTGCCAACTTTTGACACCCTAAAGGTCTCATACGAGACTTTTCATACCTAAACAAGCCCTTTCATAGTCTTATCGCCACATCCTCAAGCCTTAAACATCCCTAGAAGGCCTAGAACTCTGCTTTGATACCAAAAATATAACATCTTATTACTTTAGTCTTACTTTCCCATATAGTATACTCCATACATGCTTTATACATGGGTTTCAAAAAGAAAATGGATTAAGTCATTGCTCATAATAGCATATATAGAGTTTTAACTGTTTAAATTTTTCTCTGTGGACCCCGTGGATTCTCCAACATCATCTCTTACTCATAATCCATTAATACAAGTCATAAAAATTATAAAACATCTCATGCAACTTGTATTGGGAGGCCACACATCAGAAAAATGGGAGTTCCATTTCGGGTCCAGAATCTAGTTTTTTGGGGCAAACTTTGAAAATTCATAATAAAATCTAAAAAAATAGAAATTTAACAAATCATAGCTTTCTGGAAAGCCCTACATGTTAAATTTATGCTAAAAATACTTTTAGGTAATAAAAACTGCGTTTGGACTGCGTTTAACAATAGAAAACTGACATAGGTCCAGTTGTCCCGAAGTTGTGCTACAGTTTATTGATATGGATTTCAAAAATTCATAACTAATTTCACAAAAATCCAAATTGAGTAAGCTATACCAATATGGAAAGATAAAGATGTCTACTTTAAGGGAAAAATAGCTCTAGATCCATAAAATGACATTAAGCTAGCGAAAAATGATGGAACAATGCTCGAGGTCCCGCTGCACTACTGACAGTAAATTCCAACTTCAAAAATGCATATATCTCTCTACACAACTCCGAATGAGGTGATTCCTATGGCTATAGCTCACTGTGAGTGTCTAGTTTCTCCGTGTAAAATTTTAGAACTATTGGACCTCATTTGACCCTCAGATGATACAAAAACTTTTCAGACCAAGTGAATAATAACTGATACCAACATGCAAAATTTGCTGAACTTTGAAAAATCATAATAAATTCTATGGACCTCCAAATATTGCGGTTCCTGGACCAACAAAAAGCTTTAATTGAGATCTATATGTGTGTAAAATCGTAGCTTCAAAATCGTTCATTTGGTCACTTTATGACATAGGGTGCCAAAATGAGCTTTGTAAGTACCAAAATGGGTCAAAATGTGTCTAAATGCCTTCCTACCATAACCATGACTTCTTGAGCATGTGGAAAAGCATCAAAACAGACCTCTAAACATGCTAAAAGGGTTCAAAAACCCAGATCTTACAAATTCACTACCCCACTTGTTGATATACATAAGAGCACACATATGCATTCTTGCCATACAATGTCTAAAACATTCATTCTCATTCATATACCCTTAGTTTCCATACATACATCACATATACATGCATCTACATATGTCTAAGGGGTTATACATCATTTACATCATTGCATTACATCACTTGACATCTATATGCCTATAATATAAGCATTTTACAACCTCTTTGCCAACTTCCATGACTTTAAGTGGGGTGGCTCCCAATTTCCTTGCTATTTTGCTCTACCTAGACATGTTAGGTAATGAGGAAGAAGTGAGATTCAAAGAATCTCAATAGCCCTATACATTTTCAATCATACATGATGGATTCATTATCATGCAATGGATGCTATGCATGGCCTATGAGTTACATGTGCATATCAAGAGCATAATTTCTATTTCATAAAGTCTCAATTACATCAAAAGAGACTCTGAAGACCTTGGTTAGCCTCACCCACTTTTCTTGGGACTTTTGGACTTGCCTCACCTATTTCTCTTGGAACTTTTGACTAAGCCTCACTCCTCTTGAGATTTTTAGCTTGTCTCACCCATGCTAAAGGACTTTTGGCCTCACCAAGTTTATTCAAGTCTTATACACATATAAAGTCAATTTAATACACATAAATGGCACCACATATATTATTAGTAGCTAGACATACTTTTCATAATTCAAACATACACATAAGCATCCCAAGTAAGAAAACATCCACGCATATACACGAGAGAAAGGTTAGAGAGCTACCTTGTAATAGATCATAACACTTTTCTCTTAGAATTCCCTTCCCTTTATGATCACACTCTTGTAAGGAGGTGGGACTCATTTCTCGTAGCCTATAAACATCAATGGAGCATAACTAAGTCAACTCAAGACTAGGCTACTTGACTCACAATGCCTCTGTGCTCTAATATGGACCCTACAAGTCTATCTTCCCTTACAAGCCTCCTAACTTCATTTTAAGGCTTCCTTTAATGTTTCTTACTCATAATTAGCCCTTTTTCTAGCTTTAGAACAATTTAAATTGCTCCCTAGATGTTCTATCTCCCTTAAGGCTATGATATGTACATAGAGGAGCCCATGGAGTTGCTTGCTTTTTCTCTTGAGGGAATGGCTCTTTACAATCTTCCTAGAGGTCTAAAGGACTCATACAAGCTCTTAGATAAGGTAGAATAGCTCTAGAAAAATTAAACTTAAACATTTATCTTAAAACCCTAAGATTCTCAATCTTGGACTTCATTGCTTCCCATTTGATTCTAATGGACTATTCTTAATTCCCACACTTTCAAGCACTTGTTTCTCTCTTGCTAAGGTCAGAATTCATCTTCCTCTAAGTGGCTAAGTTTGACCCAAATTTTACTAAAGAGACATCCAAGAAGAAGTCATTAAAACTAAAGAAGCTTACCTTGTTTGTGAGTTTTTCCAAGAGTCTTCCACTTACAACAAGCCTCTCCTTCCGAGACTTCCTTCTTTTGCTTGGGCTGACCTCAAAATAGAACCATATCAACCTCTAGATTCAAAGAGAAGAGAAGAGAAGGTGGAGAAGAGACTTGGTATGAGAAGAAGTAAGGAAAGGAGCAAGGTTTCTCACCTTTTCAAAACTTCTTCCTCTCTTGGCTCTCCTTCCTGTGCGCCCTTCTCTCTGGCCTCTCTCTCTCCTTTTAGCTAGCCAAAAGTTGGTTCAGATGTGGGGTAAAGTTCTAGATGTTTTAAGAAGTGATTTCCCTTTTCTACACTTTTTTGGACTAAATCTCACTATAGTGGGAAACTACCTCGCTACAGCGAGCCCTTATCAGTCCCAGATGCCCCTGTGCTCGCCACAGCTGGCGCTATTGCGAAAAATTCTCTGGATTTTGTATCAGCCCCCGAACTCGCTATAGCTAACTAGCTTCTCGCTATAGCACTCGTTATAGTTAACAACATTCTCACTATAGCGAACAGGTACACTATAACTAACAGGTACGCTCGCTATAGCCAGCAGACTTAAAAAATTCAGCAACCTTAAGTTCTCATGTTTATGAAAACTTGGATGTTACAGAAGGCATGATGACAGATTTAGAATACCCTGTTGATTCTAAATCCCTGAAAGTTTGAAGAGACTAGGGCTTCCTCTGTGATTCATACTCCTAATCACAACTTATAATAGGATAAGGTGTAGACTTAAAATTTAATATGAATACAGAGAAGACCTAGCTAAGTTATAAATAAACTCTAGTACCTATCCATTATAAGTCTATGAGTTATGGGCCTACACTTTTATTCACACTAATTAATTAGATATCTAACCCAAGAATAATAGGATCACTAATTTTAATAAATGGGCCCAAATGCATCTCTCATAGGTCATCAATTAGCCCATTTTTATTTAAAATAAAAATTAATTGATTGTAACCCACAATAATTTCTACATACATGACCTAATAACTCATCAATTAGCAAGGATTTGAAAGTTTCGTATAATTGTAGATCGCATATTAGATTACCCTAGTTAAAAGAATATGTAATAGTTGAAGACAAAAATGATTGTAAATATGTGGACAATTGTGTGTTAAGGAAATACATGAACAAAAACAATTACTTATCATAAGATCACCCAATGAGAAAGCATGAAGCTATAATTAAAAAACCAACCTTGTGGGACTAGAAATGAGGTAATGTTTTCCTTTCCAGTGGGAGGTTGTGTCTCATCACCTATTGGGGTAAATTAAAACCATTGAATAATTATAAAAGAAACAAATGTGAAAGTTGTATAGGATATAATAAGATGTGGAACTACCAGACCATTACATTGGACATGATGAAATTGTCTATTTGAATTAATAGCAATGTTGGTGATATCACTTGACATATGATGTTGCTGTTTGCCGTGCCTATACGATGTAGGTGTCAAATTGGTTAAGCACAAAGATTGATCTAAGGAATGAATGCTCAATCTATCTTGCACTGATGAAAAACATAAGGGAAATTTAAAGGGAAAAAAAATTTGATAGATAGAATTAAATCAAATCAGTGTTAGACAACCGATGGGTGTGAAATATAAATGTTGTTTGGCTTTAAGATTAGAATATTTGAGGCTAAATTAGATTGATCTTAAGTAATTATTGTGTATTTTGATTACGAGTTGCTTGTATAAGGTAAAAATAGGTTCTAGAGCAAAAAGAATAGCAATTCTTTATTATACACGGTTTCCACATGTAAATCAACACGGGTAATGCATTTAACAGGAGTTAGTAGTAGATCTAAAGAACTACATGGGTACCCCATGTAATTGTGCACAACCCTGTGTGAGAACAAAATGCTGAGATAATATATGCATGGCCAAGCCATGTGATTGGGCATTTTCTACATGCCCTAGCCATGTGCAACAATATTGGTGTATTTTTTAAGTAATTCACGGGTAATTTAGGGAGAACACTTATAACTTTAGGCCTAAGATGATTAAAAATGCCAAGAGAAGCATTAGGTCAACACGTATTAATCAAGGAGGACCCTGGATACGACTATGACAATACGAGATCTAGAAAAAGTTTTTGAAGATTTCTGCCATTGATTTGTTCTCTTTTTTTATTTCTCTGTTATGTTTCTTATGGACTCACTTACTTTTAATTCTAGGATTTTGTTTTCTAGTATGAGTAACTAGACTTCTTAAACCTAAGATATGGATAAAGATATTTATAAATTGTGTTTGATTTTGTTACCTTATGTAATGATTTTTCTCTTGATTAATCTATTATTCATCTTATGAATTTATTTGTAAATTATTGGCCACTATTTGTGAATCTTCGATCTATAACAAGATGAACTAATAGGTGAATTATTATAATAGGTAAGGTGGATAATAGACTTATATAAGTTTATATTTTATAGAGATATATATTTAAGCATATTGTAACCTACATACATGCCAAGCCATTATATGCAAAAATACACTCAATTCCATTAAACTTAAAGGGTTTATGATAGAATTTATGATCATGAAATTAGATGTAAGACTAGTATAGATACATACATCTTATCTCCAAAGAGAATTATGCATATATTAAAGAATTAGCCATCAATTAGGATAAAAATTAATTGTATGAATTACTCTTTATTTATTTATATAAAATAGATATTGAAATCCAAATTCCAAAGTCTTTTATCATTCAATAATCTAGTTATTTATTTTTGCATGTTGTAATTAGCTTCTTGGTTCATAATTAGTTTGATTCAATTTAATTGATTTTTTAAATAATAAGAATAATTAAAATTTTGATATTTTATTAACTTTCCTTATGAGATGATATTCTACTCATTTATAGTGATATCTATACACTTGTGAAAAATCACCAATAATAGCTAACCATCACTAATAACATGGTAAATTATCAAATAACAAGATATAATAGTTTTGTATGATTTTGTAAATCATATCTTAAATTGTCCTAGTAAAAAGGATAAGTAGCATTTGTAGACAAAAAATGATTGTAAATATGTGGACAATTATGAGTTAAGGAAATATACAAACAAACAAATTAGTCGTCCTAGGATCATCTAGTCTCTAATTATTGGCTTGGTACTTGGTAATGTTCGTTATTTGGTTTTGGGATTCATATTGACTTACACTATCATTTGCAGTCACAACCAGATGTTCTAAGCAAAGCATAACATTACTTGATGTAAGACAATCTTCAAAAAGATATAGACACTTGATTGGGCATTAACTTATGAATGATTAACAACTTACCATAACATTTTGGCAACAACAATGGTGGTAATTGATTTTGATTAATAATCCTACGTAAGTAACCTCTAAAACAATTAACCACCTAATAATTTTTAAACTGGTTACCTTTGTTTAATGGAATGCTGTTATGAATCATTAGTATACACAAAAAGCCTTCAGGAAGCTTTGAAAAAATAGTATTGGATCAAACAATACTTGATAAAGACTAAGTAAATAAATATTAGCTAAGTCAAAAGAAATTTACAGCAAAAAAAGTGGAACAATGACAAAGCATTTGATATTTGATTAACAAAAACAAAGGAAATATTACCTGAGTGGAAAGAAAAGTTTCATATGAGTATACGCACCATGGCTTACGTATTCTTCGAAAATGGTTCAACTCAACATTCACCTTTGTCTATCTCAAATGGTAAAGCAATGTAGAAAAAGAAGGGAAACGATAAATGTAGAAAAAAAATCATGTCTAATTAATTTGAAAAAGATAAAATGAATTAAGATCCATTAAATTAATAATGTAAAAATTCCATCCCCTTCTTTGGTTTGCCAAAATAGAGAGAGAATGCACTCTTTCCTTCCTTATACACCAAGCATTAAAATGCATTTGGATCATCTACTTTGGATTCGCATGCAGTGCGCATCCGGGAAACAACATCACTTCAGCATCTTCTAGTGAATCCTGACCATTCATCTTGGATGATTTGGAGTGTCCATTAAAAGCCACAAAAACATACTTGAGATGCAATGTTTTGTTCATTTTTTCTTCAAGCTCTATCCTGTGCATCTTAAACACGGGAAAAGCAACATTTGGATCTGTTGGCCCAAGGTTGTTCAGTCTAATGACTTTGATGATAACAAAACATTTATCGAACTTATGTAAAAGCCAATGTTTTGGCTCGGTCCAATAAATCATACTAAAATGTTTTCTGAACTAATGTGTTGTTTTTAAGAAGCTATTTTTATGGACTAATCAATAAAATGCATTATGTGAAAAGGACAAATGAGTTATGGTTTTTTTACATGAAATAAAAATAGGTAAAGAAGTGTCAACAATGATTGACGTAAAAACAAGTTTTGGTATCAATCTCGTTTCAAGCTCCGTGATTGTCATTTAATGTGAGAAGACTAGTCAAAATTACATAGACGAGCAAAATCTGAGAAGGCTAAAAGTTTTGAACGTTAGAGACAAGCTAAAAAGGAGCAAGTAAAGTCAAACGTTGATCAAGAATGTCTCTAACGAATAGTAAATATAAGATGTCTACAAATATTCGAAGATATGAATGTTGTAATGATGATAATGATGAGAAAATTGAGAAAAAGTGCTAAAAATGTGAAAATATACTAGATTATTTATTAGTCCAGTATTTCAATATATTTGCTTGTAAGAAGCAATTCTGAGAGAAATTGAGATTCAGTGTAATTGTGAAAGAAGCGTTATTGAAAGATTTAAAATAGTTAAGGATAAGCTGTTGAAAACCCTATTGAGATATCACCAAGTGGTGAAGTTAGTAAGGTGGTGTTATTCAAACCTGTGTAAGTTTTTATTGACTAGTGACAAAATCCTTTAGACGTTCTAAGGGGACTAGACGTAAGTTAAAGTTGACCAAATCAGGATAAAATTTTCTGTGTGCTATGTTTTCCTCTGGTCCTCCACTTTTTGTTATTACAAACTTAACATCTTTTATATCCCTTTAATAGCATTCCTTAAAGTTGTTTTGGTTATTATAACTGTTCCATACATAAATCCTCCACCTTTCAACAAACAAAAATAGAGGGCCTTTGGTCCTCCACTTTCAAAAGTTATTAAATTATATTTTCTGCACTACACACCTATTCACCCTCTCTAGGTGTGTTTATCAGGATCGTTTGCACCATGTGATCCAATGATCATCCCTTGGCCAAGTTTTTTGAATACTCAAACACACTATATGAACAAGAGGAAAACATAGAGTTCATTCTCTTGGTTTTTATAAGCATTAATTGCTAGTTTATCATTTGGGGTTCTCATTTATTCTCATTTTATAACAACCCAAATGTATTTGACGCACAAAAGCTTGAATTCAGACACTATTCAGGGAGAGTTATTGGAGGATTGAAGCATCAAGGATTAAAAAAGATTAAGACGTTTGTGAATATTGTGGGAAACAATAAGACTACAATTGGATTTTTAAGAAATTGTGCTGCCATATAGTTTTGGTCTTGAAGAAATTGTGCTGCAATTGGTTATTCTTCTGTGTTTAGATTCATGCTTGAAAGTGTCAGGGATTTATGTTTTGGTTGTTTTAGGGATTTATGCTTGAATGTTTTGGTTGTGTTAGGGATTTGAAGGCTACAAAAAATGATTTATGCTTGAATGTGTCAAGGATTTATATCACTTTTTAGTTGATTTGCTTACTTTGAAGGTTGTAATAATGGTTTACCTATGTTTAGACTAGTTTAATGTAGCTCAAATTTATGCCAATATACAAAGACAGCATATAAGCATAATATAAAAAATATGTTTATGAAGATGGAGATCTTAAATCTTAAAGATAGAAAATTAGATATAGCCATGAAATAACAAAAATAGTTTAGGAAAAACAATCGGGGAGTTACATCAGATATAATAAAAGACAATGACAAGAAGAGCATATTTAGGAAATATCACTTGATGTCTTGGCTTAGAAGTAGATATGTTAAAAGTTAAAAAAGCAATTTCATAGGCCACAACAAAAGTTCAAATGAATGAAATGGCTAACTAAAGTAAATTCATGTTTACCACAACTACAAGTTCAATTCGAATTACAAAACAAAAGCAAAAGATGTTGAAATAAGCACCATGCTCATCTCAAGAAATCCGCTTGAAAGGAATGAAACTCTAAACCAAACTGAAACCACACCTTCTCATAATCCTAAATGTTTAAGAGACCATCTTTTGTCGAACTCCCAAATACATCTAATTTGTCTAGAGACCACTGAGGATGAATGAAAGCCAAAGGGCTTTACTACTAGTTCAATTGCTTACCAGATGCAAGAATGCCTTACAGCAGATCTAGCCGTTGGGTTTTTGACAGAACCATTGGAAAACACTCACTTGATGCATATCTAGGATAAAGGATGAATGCCTGATGCAAATCTACGCTTTCCCCTTCTTGGATGTTTGACGCGGCTAAGTTTGGGGTGTTAAACAGATGAATGGGATCACATGGAGCAAACAATTGAGATGTGCTCAAATCTTTTGCTATTAAAAGCCTCAAACGCACCGTTTCATATTTCATCGATGTGTAAGGCGTGCTCATCATTGGCATTCACAAAGGATCTAAACACGCATTAAAATTGGGTCTAACAATGTCCTGTCAATCAGACAACAAAAAAGGAAAAAAGGAAAAAAATTAGATAAATTATTGAAAAATTACAATTAAAGACACAAATCTTATAAAATTTACAATAAAAGATATTAAAAATTAAAATCATCCTACAATTACCATAAGATTTTAAAAAATTTATCATTGATTTTAAGAAATATCACTTGATGTCTTGGCTTAAAAGTAGATATGTTAAAAATTAAAAAAGCAATTTCATAGGCCACAACAAGAAGTTCATATGAATGAAATGGCTAACTAAAGTAAATTCATCTTTACCACAACTACAAGTTCAATCCGAATTACAAAACAAATGCAGAAGATGTTGAAATAAGCACCATGTTCATCTCAGGAAATTTGCTTAAAAGGAATGAAACTCTGAACCAAACTGAAACCACACTTTTTCATAATCCCAAATGTTTATCCCAAATGTTTAAGAGATCATCTTCTATAGAACTCTCAAATACATCTGATTTGTCTAGAGACCATTGAGGATGAATGAAAGCCAAAGGGCTTTACTACTAATTCAAATGCTTACCCGATGCAAGAATGCCTAACAGTAGATCTGGCCACTGGATTTTTGACAAAACCATTGGAAAACGCTCACCTAATGCATATCTGGGATAAAGGATGAACGCTTGATGCAGATCTACGTTTTCCTCCTTTTGGAAGTTTGACGCGGCTAAGTTTGGGGTGTTAAATAGATGAATGGGATCGCATGAAGCAGACAACCGAGATGTGCTCAAATCTTTTACGATTAAACGCCTCAAACACACTGTTTCATATTTCATCGATGTGTAAGGCATGCTCATCATTGGCATTCACAGAGGATCCAAACGTGCATTAAAATTGGGTCTGACAACGTCCTATCAATTAGACAACAACAAAGAAAAAATGAAAAAAAAATAGATAAAATATTAAAAAATTAATCCAAATCTTATAAAATTTATGATGAAAGATATTAAAAATTAAAATTATACTTAAAAACTATAATTATTGTTAAAATTTTAAAAAATTTACTATTGAATATAAAAAAATTTAACACTTTTCTACCATCAAAATTTTAAAAAATTTATTATTAGATATAATCCAATAATAAATCACTTAATTTTAATTTTTAAGATATATGATTCTTTAATTATAATTTTTTTAAAAAATATTTGAAAAATCTAGAGCAATGGCTTACAAAGGTAAAATCGATACAAAGAAAGTTTAAAAAAAAAAAAAAGGAATTGCGTACCATCGCCGACAACTGAAGCTCGGATCTGTTATTCATGATTCTTTTTCGCCACTCTATCCATCGAGCGAGCTCTGCTTATGCGGGTGTGTAGAAGGCAGCTGAAGAAATTTTCGGGCTAAAATGGAGGCACGGATTGAAGATAAAAATCAAAGAAAACCACACTTGCATCCAAAGCAGAATCTGCGAAATCAGCGTAAATGAAATTTTGCATCCATTTCTGCTAGCAAGAAGGAAGAAGATTAACAAAACCCATTTGATGAAAGTGCGACAACGGAAACGACGGAAGGGGGAAAAAAGCCAACAGGTTAAGTGTTTTTTTTTTTTTGTGGCTCGAAGGTCAAGGGTTTTGAATAGAAGCAAAATCCAGAAAAATTACAGTAGGAAAAAAAATATGAAGACTGTCACATCATGGAACAGAAACGGATCAAAACAAACCTTTTATTGTGAAACTAGGATCCACCTTCAAAAAATTGTCCCTTAAGTCTCGTAGAAAACAAATTTAGAAAAATAATAATAATATATAAATAATATATATACAAACATAAATAATAAATGTATGAAGATAAATAATGCACTAGCACGCAATCCAACAAAAATCACACAATAAACACTTATTAGTAAGGTGACTTTCATGAATATATATATATATATATATATATATATATAAGGAAAACAAATTTTAAGATGAGAGAAAAAAATTATAGTAGATGGGACCAAAAAAGAGTAAGATAAAGAAAAAAGATCACATCAAAAAATAGTAACAAAATAGTAAATTTACAATAATTTTATAATAAAAAACCTTAAATAAATAAAAAATTACTAAAAGTATTAAAAATTTAAAAATATAATCATGAAATAAGAATAATTATCTTATTTTTGAAATTTTAATAAAAATTACATAAAAATAAAAATTAATTAATAATAATTGTTGTTAAAAAATGAGTCTTAATTGTTTTAAGTATATAACAAATTATTTTATTACTAACACACACAAAAAAAATAAGTAAACAAATACATAAAAATAATTGTTAATAAGAAGATAAGTATTTATTTAACCGAAATATTAAATTGAACTTTTGTTTATCTATATCCATATAAGTTGTCGAAAGTTAGGCAGAACCCCTAGCTCAAGTGGTTCCGATATACATGGGCTTGATCTCCACATGTCTCTCTCTTTACTTTCTATTCATCAGGCCTTGTTCCTCATCAATAATAATAATAATAATAATAATAACACTAATACTAATAATAAGGAAGTTACCAAATGCTCCAAGCCAACTTTTAGCCTCAAGTTAGATTGGCTTTTGAATATATGTCTTTTGTTTCTTATATTTCTTTACATCTTTTATTTGACTTTTTTTTTCAATATTTTCAATTTATATACATTTTCAATCATAATATTTGACCTCTTGATATCTTCAACGATCATTAACTCCTAAATTTGTAATAAAATGCAGATATAGTCATAATAACGACATTTATATGAAAAATAATTATATATAATTTTTATATTTTTCTTAAATTCTTTAATAATAATATGATAAATATATTATTTTTACAGATAAGTGTATACTTTTTATAATTACATATTACATGATTAAGTCTTTTTAAAAAAACTTATACACATATTATAATTTTATTAAAATTTTTTATGAGAAAAATATAAAAAACTGTCATTAAATTTACATATATTTATATTATAAAAGTTGATAAAATAACTATACAATGAATATTTTTTTGGTAATTTTGTAATTATCTCTTAAAGCATTAATGTTGAATATTTTTATTTACTTCAATTATTATTTATATATTTTTATCTATTATTTATCTAAATTGTATTTCAAAGTGTGTGTATATATATATAATATCTAATATATATATATATATATATATATTTCCTTTCACATACGCCAGACTGTTTATTGACCCAATAAGGATATTAACTATTGAGAGCCTCTTTGTCCAATTGCGTATTTTTGAAAAAGGTACTCATTCTGAAATTTTATAGTGTTTGGCCAAGCAATTTATTTAATAAAAGAAGCACTTCCAGATGACAATAGGGACAATTTGAGAAAACTAAAGCTTTTCTGTTGAAATAGAAGCAAAAAATTATTTTTTAAGATAAAATTATTCTCATTCAAAATTATTAATTATCACTACACCTCTTATCTTTTTGATATCTACTCTTTTAAATACATGCTTTTAAATAATTAGCTAAACTACACAAAATCTTTTATATTTAAGTCAGATTAATATAACTCGTTTAATCTTTAAAACTTTAAAATAAACCTTTTAAATTTTAAATTTTATTCCAATAATTCCTTACTGTTAATAAATTAATTAATTTACTAATAAAAACATTAAACATTAGCATATTTTCAATCACATGACAAATGAGATTAAAAAAAATAGAAGCAAACCCAAAAGCTCTTTCACTTTAATATATTGTGCAACTTCTTATTTCTCACCAAATTCTAATTCTTTTTTTTTTCCCATTTTAATTAGCTGTTTAATTTATTTTAATCGTTCTACTTTGTAAATTCCCTGCATTTTGAATCTAAAAAGCTATGGTCGAAACCAAAGACCCACACATAATGGAAATCCTAGTGGACCCAGCACGACCAGAAGAAGCTACTCTTTGCAATTTCCGGCATAGCCGAAACAATCGAAGACCACCCATGAAACAGTCCAGGATTCTATTGGGATGTTTGTGCTCACACCCACTGCCCCAGAGCTCCAAAGATGTTGTTCCCTTTTCAATTTTCATATTGTATTTCAACGACCAACTCGAGCATCTCATTAATCATTTTTCTTTTTTTTTAATATCATCAAATCTGGGTCCTACACGGCATCTCTGATCTGATATTGTCTTTGGTCAACAATGTCCACGTCTTTTCTAACATTTCATACAATACAACAAGAAGATAAACAAACGTAGATATTGTTAGCTGCCAAATAAGAAATTGGTTAAATTCAAATAAACCCGAGCCGTGTGCAAGGACACTGTCCTTGAGAGATATTCCGCCACAAGACGGCACTCCCCAGGATTGAACGGATTCTTCTGCGATGTCGCAGGGAAGCAGAACAGCGAAAATTAAAACTCAGAGAGAGGAGAAGAGAGAGCAGCTCGAAGGTTGTCCGTAGCTGTAGTGCATCGAACCCAAAGAGCTATGCGGTATTTATAGGCTTAAATGTAACGAGGCGTTGGACCACATTTAATTATATTAACGGGAACGTTTCTGAACGTTGGGCGGTTTCCGACATAAGGATTAATGGAAATTTAATCAAATAATAAAAATAAAAACGGATTAGTAATTACACAAAACGGATGACCAACATTCAGAAATATTTCCACCCTGAATTCATAACCGAAGCCTTAAAACTGTAGATATTCCGGAAGGCTATTTGAAAATATTTAATTTTCAAAAATTATTTCTGGCAACGGTAAAAAGTGTCCAACACCGCGTATATTCTGCGCACAGGGGGGGGAATCGACGAATTTCAACTGAACTCACTTGTGTTGGTTCAGCCTTTTGTGCGCGCAAGCCCATTCTCCTCCTAGGCCCATTTTGCTCTTCCATAATCACATGTTAATATTTATACCCTTGAGCCTTCATTTGTTTAAGCAATGTGGGACTCCTCTTTTTCTCTTCCCCTTTTGACACACACACATACATATTCTCCAACAATCCCCCACATGTGTGTCAAAAGATCACTATCATCTGAGTTATAAATATGAGTATAAACATTTCGAATATGGTGTCTTGCGGACTATGAACCATTCCTAGACTAATAAAGCTTAGTACACACAGTTGTAGGTGAAGCTTATAGCTTCTATGAACCAACAATTCTTCGTTGTATACTAGAAGCTTTAAGAGTCAATTTATACCCCCACAATTTTCGCTATTATCGCAGTTTTGCGCTTTAAACTACGGCCGTGCGCGTGCCTGGTTTTAATGAATGCTCTAGAGATTTTTGCCATGATCTCATAGGAGCGGCCCCACTCCACATTCATATAGGTGATTTCATCAAGTGTGACTGCAATGATCACACCATCCATAAGGAATATGAAATCATTAAGAGCTTTTGCTCAGCCTCGCCAATAATGCATCCTAACACTTTTCCATATCATAAGAAGAAAATAACAAAGTGCTAGCAGAATTAACAAATGACTTGTTTTTACCCATATGAACCTCCTTCATGGGATCACCAATCACAGAGGTTGGGTTACCGTCACTGTTAATTTTCAAATTGGCTTAAGTCCCATTTCCCTCGATGTTTCCAAAATTTGTTTCTTCCCTAAAGGTTTGGTTAGAGGGTCTGCCAGATTTAATTCTGACTTTACAAAATCGATCGATATAACTTCATTTTTCAACAGCTGTCTTATAATATTATGTCTCAAACGAATGTGCCTACTTTTGCCATTGTAGGTCTTATTTTTAGTAACGGCTATTGCCGATTGACTATCACAATGTAATGACACTGATGGTGTTGGTTTTTCACCTAATGGAATATTTGCCAAGAAGTTTTTCAACCACTCAACCTCATTACTAGCCAGCTCTAGAGCAATGAACTCTGAATCCATAGTGGATCTTGCTATAATATTTTGTTGAGCTGATTTTCAGGTTACTGCACCACCACCAAGAGTGAATACATAACCACTAGTGGATTTGGTCTCTTCTGAATCTGAGATCCGTTAGCATTACTGTATCCTTCTAATACAGCGGGAAATCCATTATAACATATACCATAATTCATGGTACCTTTCAGATAACTCATTAATTTGTCCAAAGCTAACCAATGTTCACTACTTGGACAGTGAGTATATCTACTCAATCTACACACAGCATATGCTATATCAGGTCGGGTGTAATTCATTAAATGCAACCGACTTCCAATAATCTGTGCATATGTAGATTGAGCTACCGAGTCACCCTTATTTTTAACTAATTTGGTGCTAGCGTCATAAGGAGTGCTCACAGGTATCTTTTCAAAGAATCTAAATTTTTTAAGAATTTTTTCAACATAATGTTCTTGAGATAGCAAAATGTTATTTTCACTCCTTATGATTTTAACACCTAATATCACCTTTGCTTCACCCATATCCTTCATGTCAAATTTAGAAGAAAGAAACCTTTTAGTTTCTATCACAATATTCATGCTTGTACCAAAAATAAGCATATCATCAACATATAAACAAATAATCACACAACCATCATTCACAATTTTTGTATAAACACATCTTTCTACTTCAACAGTGGAAAACCCATCACTTGTTAAGACTTGATCAAGTTTTTCATGCCATTGTTTCGGTGCTTGTTTTAATCCATATAATGATTTAACAAGTTTACAAACTTTATTTTCTTGTCCAGGAGCAACACACCCTTCAGGTTGTACCATATAAATCTCTTCTTCTAAATCACCATTTAAAAAAGCAGTTTTAACATCCATTTGATGAATAAAAAGCTTGTAAATTGAAGCTAAAGCAATCAAAATTCTAACAGAGGAAATTCTTGTTACCAGAGAAAAAGTATCAAAATAGTCAATATTTTGTTTTTGAGTAAATCCTTTAGCTACTAGCCTCGCTTTATATTTATCAATGGATCCATCAGGATTATATTTCCTTTTAAAAACCCATTTGCAACCAATAGGTCTTGCTCCCGGAGGCAAGTTTGCCAAAACCCAAGTTTTGTTTTGATTTAGTGAATCTATTTCAGCTTTAATTGCTTCTTTCCAAAAATGAGCATCGGAGGATGAAATTGCTTCAGAGAAATTTGATGGCTCCTTTAGCTACTAGCCTCGCTTTATATTTATCAATGGATCCATCAGGATTATATTTCCTTTTAAAAACCCATTTGCAACCAATAGGTCTTGCTCCCGGAGGCAAGTTTGCCAAAACCCAAGTTTTGTTTTGATTTAGTGAATCTATTTCAACTTTAATTGCTTCTTTCCAAAAATGAGCATCAGAGGATGAAATTGCTTCAGAGAAATTTGATGGCTCATCTTGTAACATATAAGTATAAAAATCATTTCCAAAAGAAGTTTCTTTTCTTTGTCTTTTGCTTCTCCTCAAATTTTCAACAAAATTTTCTCTTTCATTTACTTTAGATGAAGAAGGAAAATTTTCTGTTGTTTGAGAAGTATATTGAACTTTCAAAGGAAAAATATGTTCAAAAAATTCTGCATCTTTGGTTTCAATAATAGTGTTATGATCAAGAACGTCACTTTTTAAAACTAGAAATCTATATGATGCACTATGTTCAGCATATCCAATAAACATGCAATCAGAAGTTTTAGAACCTATTTTTCTCTTTTTAGGATCAGGTAATAAAACTTTTGCAAGACACCCCCACACTTTCAAATATCTTAAATTTGGTGTGTATCCTTTCCATAATTCATAAGGTGTCTTATTTGTTTTCTTATAAGGTATCTTATTCTGTAAAAAACATGCAGATAATAAAGCTTCACCCCATAAATTATCTGGTGCAGAAGAACTTACAAGCATAGCATTCATCATTTCTTTTAAAGTTCTATTTTTTCTTTCTGCTACTCCATTTGATTCAGGTGAGTATGGAGGGGTTACTTCATGAATTATTCCTTCTTTTTCACAAAAGTCATTAAATAAAACAAATTCTCCTCCTCTGTCCGATCTAACTCTTTTAATTTTTTTATTTAATTGGTTTTCTACCTCAGCTTTGTATAAAAAAAATTTATCAAAAGCTTCATCTTTCTTTCTCAATAAATAAACTTTTGTATATCTAGAAAAATCATCGATAAAAGTTACAAAATACTTTTTGCCACCTCTTGTCATAGTTTGTTTCAAATCACCTAAATCAGTATGTATTAAGTTAAATAATTCAGTTTCTCTTTGTACAGAAAAATGAGACTTTTTGGTTAACTTAGCTTTTATACAAATTTCACATTTGTTTAGAAAATCATTTTTAATTTCAGAAATTAAACCAAGTTTTTGCATTTTCTTTAAATATGACTTACTAACATGTCCTAATCGAGCATGCCATATATCAAAAGTATCAACCATAAAGACAGGCAAGTAAGCAGAAGATGATGCATTTTCATTCATATCAGCAATGTTGAGTACAAACAGCCCCTGATTACAATAGCCCTTCCCTACAAACACATTATTTTTTGTCATTACGATCTTGTCAGATTCGAATGACACCTTAACCCCAGCTTTGCTTAATAGAGCTACAGAAATTAAATTAGCTCTAACATCAGGTACATGAAGAACATCATTGAGTGACAGAGTTTTTCCAGATGTGAGTTTTAGTTCAACCTTTCCTTTTCCTAGAACTTTTGCAGTTCGGGAATCAGCAAGGTAAACACGGTCTTTTCCTTCCTTGGTAGGATTATAGGAGGCAAACATTTCACGATTGGCACAAATGTGCCTGGTAGCCCCAGAGTCTACCACCCATTTTTTCACATCGGACACTAAGAGAGCTTGAGAAATGACCGCTATAATGATTTCATTTCCTTCATCTCCTTGAACCAGATTGGCCCTAGGAGGATTGTCATTTCTAGCCCTCTTCCTGCATTGAGCAGCATGGTGGCCTGGTTTTCCACAAACAAAGCAACTCCCTTTCTTTTTGAATTTGGGGTTAGAACTTTTGGGCTTGTAATCAGATTTTGTTCTAGAGTCATACCTTTTGCCGAGCTGCTTTGTCTCTACCAAATTTGCTTTTGAAGCCATCTCTTTGCCTTTTGCAGCTTGCATCTCTTTTCGATTTGTGTCTTCGATTATGATGTGAGTGATTAGGTCCGACAGTGGCAATTGCTTTTGTTTGTATTTCAGTTGTTGTTTGTAGTCCTTCCATGATTCAGGCAGCTTCTCAATCAAAATTCCAGCAACAAACTCGTCAGGTAAGTTGATTTTTTCTGCCCTCAACTCTTCTAGCAGCTTATGGTACTCATTAATTTGCAGCTTAATATCTTTATCCTCGGTCATCTCCCATCTATAGTAATTCCCAACAACAAACTTTTGCTTCCCAACATCCTCAGCAGTATATTTGGGGATTAGCGATTCCCAGATTTTGCTTGCTTCCTTGTACACATAGTAAACATCGAAGAGATCATTAGACAAAGTGTTAATGATGGTATTTCTGCATACCTTGTTGGCATATTCCCAAGCAATCCTTTGATTTTGGTCAATATCTAACGGAGGCTCGGACTGTGTGAGAGCAATAGCAACTCCATGTAGGTCAAGGGTAGAGTAGACACGTTCTTGCCACCTTCGAAAATTTTTTCCGTCGAACATCTCAATTTTTGAAATATCAGGTGGTGGCCTAGACAGTGGCATCGCAAACGGGCCGAAGGATGTAGCACCCATATTAGCACCGGCAGGGCCATCGGGAGCAATGGTGTTGTTTTGTTGTGACTCCATATCTCTCAAGATTGTTAGCTGCCAAATAAGAAATTGGTTAAATTCAAATAAACCCGAGCCGTGTGCAAGGACACTGTCCTTGAGAGATATTCCGCCATAAGACGGCACTCCCCAGGATTGAACGGATTCTTCTGCGATGTCGCAGGGAAGCAGAACAGCGAAAATTAAAACTCAGAGAGAGGAGAAGAGAAAGCAGCTCGAAGGTTGTCCGTAGCTGTAGTGCATCGAACCCAAAGAGCTATGCGGTATTTACAGGCTTAAATGTAACGAGGCGTTGGACCACATTTAATTATATTAACGGGAACATTTCTGAACGTTGGGCGGTTTCCGACATAAGGATTAATGGAAATTTAATCAAATAATAAAAATAAAAACGAAAGTGTCCAACACCGCGTATATTCTGCGCGCAGGGGGGGGAAATCGACGAATTTCAACTGAACTCAATTGTGTTGGTTCAGCCTTTTGTGCGCGCGAGCCCATTCTTCTCCTAGGCCCATTTTGCTCTTCCATAATCACATGTTAATATTTATACCCTTGAGCCTTCATTTGTTTGAGCAATGTGGGACTCCTCTTTTTCTCTTCCCCTTTTGACACACACACATACATATTCTCCAACAGATATTTCTATATTTGAGTTTCAGAAAGCAAGCTAGCTATGGCCTATATAGCTGGTCATATAGATCACATAGATAAATGTGAAACTGTTGCAGAACAACGTCATAAATGAATTAGCTCGGCGACGGCTGTGGTTCTTTGATGTCGAAGCATAAAAGGTTGTCAACGAGCTCAAGCAAGATGTTTGATAAAGCTTATGCATAGGACAACGTTGTCCTAGAGAAGAAGCAACTTCTAAGTATCTTGAGAGCTTCTTTTGATACTAACGGGAAAGTCAAGATAAAGAATTCAAAGAATGAGCTAGAGGAATTAATGGGAGGCTTAGAGAAGCGCGAAGAAAAAGCTTCCACCTGCCCAATTTATGTTCCATCACAAATATGGAAGAAGATGAGAGAAAGAATTGAAGAAGAGAGAAGAGATGGGGCTTCTAGGAAATTATAATTATATTCTCTTTTGCTTCTACTTTTCATGTCATTTGCCATATGGATAAAAGTATGTTGATGTGTAACTATTTGGTTAGTGAATTAATATACTCACTGATACTATAAAATCTAGAGTTTGGGATTTTTTTTTTTAAGTAACAAAATCGGCACAGGCCTAAAATAGAAAAACAAAACAAGAAAGGTTGACTAACAAAAATTGCAAAAATTTGTAGTCCTTAGCATCATCCCTTCAAAGCAAATTTAGCTTAGGAAAGGGGTCTAGAAATCATGAAAAGGCCAAGACTCTTTGTGAGATTATAAGAGGCTACCCAATCAACGCATGCATTTCTTTCCTTGGAAATATGATTTACTACTACCAATCAGTCTATCCTTAACCACTTAATGATTCCATCAAGGATGTGACTTTTAAATCTATTATTACTTTTCATAATATTCACTAAATTTATCATAGTCGCAGAATCACTTTCAATAATAACTTGTTGAAAATCTTTATACGAAGCAAGTTTTAGCCCATTAAAAAAATCTTACATCTCAGTCATAGTGACATCACAAATGCCTAAATTTTGTTGGAAACTAATAATCAAATTTCCATCTTCTCCCTTAATTAAACCATCATAGCCTACAAGCCTTGAGCTTCCCTTGTCTACACCATCCACGTTAAGCTTGACCTATTTGTTTGTAGGGAAGCTCCACTTTATAGGTATTCAATGTTTAGGACCAAGATTCATTCTACTAAATTTTTCTTGGTAATAGAAGTTGTTTATGAATTATGAAATCTCATCTCTTACATTATTCGATCTTCTGAAACTACTATTAAATAGTTCTTAATTTCACCATCTCCATAAGGATCAATAAGTGACTCCAAATTTAATAGTCCTCATATACAACATAGAAAATAGTCTCAGGTTGACCGGTCTTCTCTATACAGTTATGCAACACATTCAAAATTGCTTCATTATTCCTTCCATAACTCATGCACATGCTATTGTCATTTGACCAATGAGATCAGATGCTCTATGTTAGGAGTCTACCATGGCTAGCCAAAGCAAGATTCTCACTCTCTAAGGAACCTTCAGCTCCTAGATGAGATCCCAAACTTAATCTTTTTGGTGATTCACACTAGTATTCAGCATATTATAGGCACTTGAAGGCGAGAAGCTACCATTATTGTTAAGTCTCCAACTAAGGAATGTTTACACCATCTTTAGTGTAAGAAGAAAGAATAACATTTATTTTTAGAAAAAAGTGTCTCAAAAGAACTCCATGCAAATGAGAAATATTCCATTTTCCGTCAAGGGTCATCATATCTGTCACACCCGAAAATGTGACCGCGCAGCATCAAATTGAAATCAAAATTAAAAGTAGTAGAGTCGCCACTAAATTTTTATTTTTTAGAAGGAAAAATTTTGGAAAATAATTTTTTTATTTAGAAAACAAAAAAAAAATAGTTTGCGAATCAAAAAATGAATCCAGGAGTCAATTGTGAGTGGGAAATGTGTTAGGTACTCCACCACACCCGTTGCTAAGAACGATTACCCTACATTAGTTGTGCAAAATCAATATTCATTTTTTACATTTCTTTTTTTTGTTTTTATTTTTCTTAGTCTTTTGTTGTTATTGTATTTTATTTTAAAAGAGGGTTTGAAAAAATTTTAAAAGATTAAAAAAAGGGATTATGTTCTCTTTTTGTTATTGTTGTTATTATTCTCTTTCTTTTTTAGTTTTGTTGTTTGTTTATTTTTTCTTCCTTTTTTTTATTTAATGTTTTCGGTGAAAAGAGAAAAAAATATGAAAATCATTTAGACTATTGCAATTAAAATATTTTAAAATTGATTTTTATGTTTTAATTTGCAAAGACTGAATTAACTCCATTTTCTTACTCCTTCTTCCATTTTGATCATTTTAATGTTTTCTATTATTATATTTTCTTATTTTTGGTTTCTTTGATTTTTTTTAATATATATATTTTTAATTTATTAATTTTTTTTTTACATTTTCACTTTTTAGTCCTTGATTTTTTTTTTATTTTTTTTTTAGGTTTTTGAGCTAAAAATTTTCAAATGTCTTTCTTTTAAATTTTTTTTAAATTTTTGTTTTTATTTTTTTTGTTGTTTTGCTTTGTTTTACTCTTTTTTTATTTTCTAAAAATAAAACTTTCATATTTCAACTGACTTTTGATGAAAAGAGAATGAGGGTAGAAAAAAAAACTTTTGACTTTTACACACAAATGAGATTTTAATTTGCAAAAGACATAATTCATTTCACTTCTTTACTCTCCATTTTTATGATTTTTCTTTCTTTAATGATTTTCTATTATTACTAATTTTTAATTTTTGATTTTTATCAAATGAAAGATGAGAGGAGTTTCATAGTTTATAAAAAGGAATTTAATCACTTTTTCAAGAACTTAATTTTTGTTTATAATTTTTTATTTTTTTTATTCTTTTGGCTAAAGGTTTGAGTTATTATTATTTTTTAATTTATTTTTTTAGGTATAAATCGTCGGAATCCAAAAATTGATAAAAGATTATAAAACCCAAATATTAAGGGGACTTATTGTCTCACATGATTCTCTAGTTAATCTCTATGCACCTGAAGGGACAAAAAATCCCACACGGCAACTCTAATAATAATAATAATAATAATAATAATAATAATAATAATATCCTATAAGGAAGTAACACATTTTTTTGTTTTTTTACAGGTATCTAATAACCTGTGGTTGTGTGTGTTTTGTGTCTAATCAAACAAATATCATAATTCCGAACAATATTTACAAAGATAATAAAAAAAAGAAATTTGCAAGAATTGAATTACTATCACTTGTTTGTCTTCACACCCCTTTGCTTTCTTAATGCTCTTCTTGATGAACCATAGGGTATCTCTTCCAACCATCTCCTCGGGTAGTTTCTTGCCCTCTTGTTTTCATCAGATCATAAGCCTCCAGGTCATAGGCCTCGCACAGAGAAAACAGAATGTGCATTAGTTTCCATGAAAAACTATTTACACCTAAGGTAGCATAGCATCGATAAACTAACACATAAGGTCAGCAAGCCTATTTGGCATTCTTGCAGATAAAACAAACAAATAAAACAACAGGATTTTCATGATGGAATTCCAGCAAACGTGCCCACAAACTCCACTCCCATTAGATGGTGTTGAAGGAACATTTGTCCAATGATAAGGAAACATAAATGCACACAATCTTATAACAACAGGACCTATAACTGGTACCCACACAAAAGGGCGAAAACCAGAGCATAAGATTCCAAACAAGAATAAACTACAGAGGTCTTGTTCCTTATGTCAACTCACCCATCAGTAATGGTGTTCAAACCAGAACAGGGAAAACATGCAAAAGGAAAAACAAAACTGAGCAGCCCATGAACCCACACAAACTAAAAAAAATGGATTAGAAAATATATCCCTATACTAGCGAAAATAAATAAATAAAAATTAAACGATTTACAACAACCTCTGAATCCAAATCTCATATTAATGGCAGAACACAGCAGCAAGAAGCATTAGCCCAATCCAAATAAGAATGCCAAATTGCACGAAGTCCAAATCTCCTCTTTAGGAACCAAAGCAGCAAAGAACATCAGAACATACATATAAATAACGGAACATGAACAAACCAATGAATCACATCCATTTTAACTATTCTCATATCCAATCCCACAACAAAAAGTACTATGACGACTTAAAATCACAATTAGGGTAACAACAAATGAAAAAAAATGAAATGAATCTCCCAATAAAAGGGATAGGACTTCATCAAGACAACATAGCGAATATGGAAGTCCTTGAGAACCTCCTTCAGGTAGACATATTCAACATGTTGATTTTCAATCCAGGCCAAACAATAGAATTAAAACCCAAACCAACAGAGACCATAATCAAAGCATACACATACCGAAGGACAACATAGAGACAGAACAAATTAATTAGAAATGATATTCCTACACCAGTAAAAAATTAACACAACCCAGAGGCCATCAGAAATAAAAAGAATTCATGAACTTAACAAACATTAATGTAATGCCGAAAAAAAACTTATTCAATCTATGATGAAGGTCATAGCAAAAACTATGTAAGAAAAGGAAATCAGAATCTGAACTTGATAAGCACATATTACTGAAATTAGGTTCCCATTAGAGGCATATTCGTCCATACACAAAATCAGTATTTGAACTATGGAGAGAAATCAGTACCTCTGTTCTTACAGTTTTCCTTTTTTTGTTCTTTTTTGTAACTCAAAAATCACCTAGCAGAAAAGCCTCCCCACCATCTTTCTCCTTCTCTCTGTGTTTTCTTTTTTGTTTCACCGAATCCATTTCTCTGCTCGACAACGCCATGCCAGGAAACCCCCTCGGCCTTTCACTCTCAGTCTCTTCACCTCTTACTCAAAAGCCCCTTCTCCATCTCAAAAGCTCATTCTCTCGCACAATCTTTGGAATCTCTTATCTCCGTTGATCCCTCGCTTCCTTTTCGCCTCTGATTTTTTTCTGTTCCTTTCTCCCTCTATCTTTGAATCAGAAAATCCTTTTTTTTTGTTTTTTCGCTCTCACCATCTCTCCTTTGCGCCCTCTGCCTCCATCTTTTCTTTCGATTTCAAATCCTTCCTCTTTTCTTTTCGCTCTCAATCTCTCCCCCTTTTTTCTGGTCTCTCACTCCCTTTTCTCAACCTCTATCTCTCCCTTCGTTTTTCATTCCCAGTGCTCTCAGCCTCTCTTGCCCGAATATGAAAACCTCTCTCGCCTTCTCTACCTCTTCTCCAATCCAAAAAATCCCGATCTCCTTTTCTCGAATCTTTGCCTGTTCTCCCTCACTCACTCTCTTTTTCTCCTTTTTACCCAGCGCTTCGTTTGCTTCTCCATCCCCGTCTTTTCCTTCTCTAATGTGTCTCTTTCGTCTCTGGAGCTGTGTGTCTGCTGCTTGTCCTTTTTTACATTTTTCTGTGTCTCCCTACCTCTCTACTTCCTACTGGTAATGGCCAGACGCACAAAAAATGGTATTAGGGTCAAAACGTAAAAGCCCTGCGTTTTCACCTCAACCTAAATAATTTTTTTTTTGTCTATTGTATTTTGATTAGGCTAGTGGGTTTGAATTAGGCTAGACTTGGGCTAAAATTCCTTCTTTCCTTAATATTCTCCTTCTTCTCTCTCTTTTATTTGTTTGAATTGGGCTGATTATTCTTTTTTTTTTGTTTGGCCCGGTGGGTTTAAAGAAGATGGGTTGAGTTATCTTAGTCCATTTTTTTTAATTGTTTGAGATGGAGATTTTTTCTTTTTTTTTACTCTTTTTTTCATTTCTTGAAATTTTATTTTTATTTTTATTTTTTTAATTTGGTTTTTATGTTTTCTTTTTTTTTTTTACTTGCTTTTCAATTTTTGGTTTTCTTTTTTTGTCTGTCCCTTCTTTTTTTTTTTTAGTTATTTGGGCTTTAGGAATTTAAGAGGAAAAAGTTTGATATCCCTTTTTTTTAAATTAACTTTTCCTTATTTTTTCATTTTTCATATTTTTTTCTTCTTTGATTTTGTTATTATTTTTGAAATTTATCCGGACAAAATATGGTGTTCACAATATCTAACACGTGTTTTAAGATTCCAAATGTAGTTAGTATCCAATAAACAAGAGATGATGTTTTGACCTTTGATCCTTGCATTAGACTATAATAGAATGTTTTTGGCAAGTTTCTAGCATCTCAAAGAATGTTCTTCTTAGCTAAAGGCTAGCATTTAAAGATGTTTTTCCAAAGCTTTAAGTCAAATTGTTTAAATATATTATCCTAAAGCAAATCCACTTATCTCCCATACTTCCCACAGACAACTCTCACCCATTACTCCTCTTTATTTGTGATTACATTCCCTGCCAGTTTTATGAGAAATGCCTTGTTCATTAATCACAAAAATTTGATTCTAGCACCACCATCCTTCTTAGACCTACACATGACTTTCCAAGATAAAGTATGCCACTTCCTTCCCTCCTTAACATCTCAAATAAAATCTCGTTTGGCTTTCTTAATATCAGAAATGATGTTTTTAAGAATTCACTTATCTTGCATTTGAAACCTAGTCATGTTGCTAGTAACGAATTGCACAAGAGTAATTCTACTAGCTAAAGATAAACAATTTGCCTTCCACCAACTTAGACAATTTTGGATCTTCTCAACAAATTTATGGTACCTCTGACGAGAATAGCCACTATTACTAATCATCGCATCCAAGCATTTCCTGAGCTCATCCACCCATTGGAAAACCATTAAGTTTGCAAATTTAATTTCTTCGTCCATTATTAACATTTCCCGATAATAAGATATATGTCTTGGTAGAGCTAATTTTATGCCCATACATATTGCAAAAATACTCAAGGCTCTTCATAACTTCCTTAATATGTTCTAAGCTTGCTTCACAAAATAGAAGATAATCAAGGAACATAAGATAGGAAATTAAGGGACCCTCTTAATTACTTGCTTTGATAAGCTTCCATTTACCTTTATTAAAAATCAAATGAGTTAATTCTCTATAACTAGCATAAATAAATAAGGGGACAAAGAGTCTTCTTGCCTTCTATCTTTGGAAGGAACAAATGAAGGAGTTTTTTCGCCATTCCATAACATAGTAGTTTTAGTGGTGATAATGCAGCTTATAATTAAATTTATAAATTTGGCTGGGCATCTAATTTCTTCAAGGAAAGTTCTTAAAAATTTTCAATTAATTCTATCATAATATTTTTGTAATTTTGCTTTAATAGCCATAATAACTAGTCTTACCCTTCATCCTTTTCATAGAATGCACTAATTCTTTAGTGATAATAATTTTGTCTTGGATGTTTCTACCATGAACAAATTGAAATGGTAAAGGGATACGATGGAAGGAAGAATTTTCTTGAACCTATTCACCAAAATCTTAGTGACACATTTATAGATCATATTGCAAAAAGAGATAAATGAAATTGACTAATGTTCGTAGGTTTGTCAACCTTGGGAATTAAAGTAACCAAGGTACTATTAATCTCGGAAAGCCTCTAATGGTTCTTTTAGATTTTTTGGATAAAGTTGTAGACATTAGATCCCACAATTTTCCAACTTTCTTGTGGTCTATTTTAAAATTTTAAAAGTTAAAAAATTATCTATACATGACCCAAGTTTCAAAAGTCTTGTGCATTTTGAGAAATTTACCAAATACAATAATAATGATAAAAATGTTTATAAAATAATTTTACCAAATATAAATTGTTTCTTTTTTTATAATGCCTTTTTAAAATTTTTTATTTTAAAAAAAATTGTAAAATAAGAAAAATTTACAATCCCAAATGGGGGCTGTCATTAAGTCACTAATTTAATTAATTGACTTAATTATTTTAAAAATTCAATATAAATATTTGTATGGGTTAAAAAATATGATTAAAATTTTAATAAATATGATTAATAAAAGTTGTAAATTTTATTTTAATTAATTATTATGACATTAAAATCAATACATTTCTCAATCAAATTTTAATATATGAAAAACGAATGTTTAATATTAAAATATTTATTTTAAATAAATTTAATTCTTATAAATAAATGAAAAAATATACTTTAGTTGCGTAGGACATTAATTATTTTAATTTACAATGAAGGATAATAAAAATGAATTTATTTATAAATAGTGAAATAAAATAAAAAGAAATATTGCTCGTGGACCGTGACGTTGCTTTTTCAAGTTTCCCAACGGATGCAAAAGCTTCAGCGTTGTTTAGCTTATATAGAGATTGAACGATGCAATTCTGACAAAATTAAATTACAAAAAGAAAAACCAATTTTTGATGATATTCATATTACTACTAAAATAGACGAAAGAATACATGTGATTATCACATAAAGGTCGAATGTCTTCATTTTTTTCCCTCTTCCTGAAGTGAGGACTCAACTATCTATCTTAAATCTATATCATGTAGCATTTTTGAAATAGCAATAATTGTATGTGCCACTACTCTCGCAATAAAATTTTTTCCGATAGTTTAATAAATAATATAATACAAAGACTGATAAAACTTATTAATCTTAACAAAATTTTACCACATAAAAAATGATGTCACTACAAAATGACCCTTTTCTTTTACGCACACAACCGGTCAAATTCTTACGTTTTTTGGTTATAACGCGTAGGGGTGTTGGATCTATTTGCGATCGCCTCAACTTCCAGGAATAATTCACAATTAGAGCAACGTTAACAAGTGCTTTTTTCATCCCATCGTATTCATTATGTTTTCACTCTCAATTGAACCCAGTATGTCTAATGGCGATGACAATTGTTACTATTATGTAGTACATATTTGTTAATATTTTATAGTAACAATGAACCTAACAAATGCATAGTCTCATGTGACAGTACTTGAGTCACTGGGCCAAAAAATAAGAGTCTACTTGAGGCAGTCATGTGGAGCAAAGTGGCCAGCCATTATTAGAATCCCACTTATGGGAAGTAATGCGGAGGATGCAATCGATACCGAACAAGAGAGGATCAGGTATTCTTCTCTAAGACAGCTAGCGCTGGGGTCAGGTAGTTATTTGCTTTGTCAGGCAAGTGAGCAACCTGAGCAATGCAGATACAAAATTTCAGTTTCCAAACATGCAGACTAGATTATAAGGAGCTGCAATTTTTGTTTTTGTTTTTCTTCTTTCTTTCATAGCAACGCTATAAATTTTTGTCCACATACCAGCTCGTAAAGCTCCCTCCCTTCTTCAGCAACATGTTCGTAAGACACCTGATTTTTAAAAAGCTTTTAGTTTCTTTTAGTCAAAGTTCAGTCTAATAACCAAGCATCTGTTACTCACATCAAAGCTTTTGTTTCTTGCAGTTGAATCATGTAGTGCCTTCACACATATATCAGCCACATCGGCACAGCTGATGTCCTAATAATCACGTACAACATTTGGCATCAGTCAAATCAATCATTTTTATAATTAAACGATTTGTGAACGTAGTTCAATAAATAAAGAAATGAAAAAGAAGATTGTATATGATAACAAAGAGCCATTACAAACAAGAAACCATCTCATGCAAAGAGACGTGTCAAAAACTCGTTAGACATTCTGTGACACTTGAATTTTGTTATGTTACAATTTCCGCAACCATATCTTGTCTTCTGTACGTGTCAGTGATCAAGTTCCTTAATTTGGGATAAAGACTTCGATAGGATAATGGATAATTTAAAAACTAGAATATGCAAACCTGAGATATTCTGTTTCCTTGGTCAAATATTAGAGCTCGCTGCCCACCGGGTTCTTCCTGCAAGGGTTTCAAAAGCTGCTAGTTACTCGAACACTAATTTACGATAGTATCCTCCTTATTTAGAAAAATTATCTGCTACACACAATGAAAAGGGTGAGTTTCTTTTGAATACTATGTTAACCTCTCCTGAGATTCTAATCATTATTAGAATAATATCTTGATAGAATCGAAGGTAGTGTGATGAATTCACCCTTAAAAGGGTGCAATGATAAGACCCAAGAAGGCATGGAAAACCCACCCTTAAAAGCGCATTATCAATGCATGGAAAACCCACCCTTAAAAGCGCACAATCAATGCAGAAAAACTACTCTCCTTAAGTATCACACCAAGCATTTTATACTACTTAACGTAAGACTTAGACATCCCATACTATCCAATCCCTACTAAAAAACAAATGGGCATTTATTCCAAGCATAAACCATACATAATGCATGTAAAGAATAAGATAAACAGAGAAAATGCTTTGAAAAGCCTTGATAATTATGGGAGGCTTGTGGTAAGTATATTTATAGTAGAGAAAAGGTTGTATAGCTTGCAATACAACCAATGTGGGACTTCTGTAGTCTAACTAAACAAAGAAGAAAGATAAACTAATACTACTTCTAACACCCCCCTCAGGCTGGAGCATATGAACCAAATGCGCCAAGCTTGTTCCAGAGTATGCAACCCTTGAGATTGAGAGAACTCTAAAAAAACCTTATTGAAGAGGAAAACCAGCTTAAGTAAAAATAACTTAATAATAGAAACCAGCTAATAAAACTCCTAGCCGACAATCTTCGATGAGCATCAAGTTGACTCTTTGGACAAAAGGCAGCCAAGAGATAACCTACAATAAGGAACTCAGATCTAAAAACAGCTGGAACATTTATAAAAAAAAGTCACTATGTGCCACTACGGAACATTATCAAGGAGGTCCAAAAATAGCATTTTTACTAAACAAAGTAAAGACACTAGTAAAATGCATAGCGGAAAACAGTTGAAGTGACATGCAATCAACAAAAAGATATGCCGGAATAAAACCCAGCAAGAGAGCAGCTAAAGTAACATGCAATTGGAGAAAAGTGGCTTGAATAATGCTCACCATAGAAAAACAGTTTTGCTAATAGCAGGTAGACAAGTTGGTATAATGCATAGTGGAAAGAGTGATTGGAGCGACACAACCAAAGAAAAGCTCTCTCAGAATGAAGCACAGGAGGAAGAGCAGCTAGAGTACAGAGAAAAGGGCTGTTGGAACAAAGCACTGCAGAAAGAGCAACTGGAGTGAATGCCATTGGGGAAAAGGACTGCCAGAATGAAGCACAATGAGAAGAGCGGTTGAAATGGCACATAGCCAAAGCAAAGTGCTGTTGGAATAAAGCACAGCAGAAAAAAAGCGAAAAGAAGTAGCCAAAAATCACCAGAAAAGTTTTTGAGTTTTACTCGAAAAGTAGCTGGAGGAATGTCGAAAAAGGTCAAAGAAGGCAGCTGGAGGACTACTGGAGAAGGTGGCTGGTCAAAGAAGGCAGCAGGAGGACTACCGGAGAAGGTGGCTGAAGCACAGTTGGAGAAGGCGGTCAAAGAGCTAGACATTCCCTGGAGAAAGGTGGGTGGGGCCCACCAACAAGCTTTGATACCTTGTAAAGAACAAAAGAAAGAGAGAGAATGCTTAGGAAAGCCTTGATAATTAAGAGAGGCTTGTGTTACATACATTAATGGTAGAAAAATGTTGTATTGCTTGAGATACAACCAATGTGGGACTTCTATAATCTAACTGAACAAAGAAGGATAAACTAATACTATATTAACAACGCACATATGAAGGGAAAGAGTATTGCTACAGCTATCCAAATGAGAGACTTGACCTTAGAATTACTAAGTGATTAATCAAGGTGGCTATTCTATCTACCTAAACAAGGGGTTAAGAAAGAGGAAGTAGGACATAAAAGAATACATACACCTGTCAATAATCTGAAAACCAGACTGACAATATAAAATTATAAAATCAATGCCTATGCAGGCAACCTCGAATCATACCTCTGGCAGTGATATAAGGGCTTACCTAATTAAATATTTTATCAAAGAAAGGCTGACTTAAGTCAAATTTTCCTTGTCCATGCCGACTTGACCAAGTGAGAGTCTGTTGCTGATTATGATCCAAATGTGTACCAAGAAGAATTGAAAGGAAGCGCTTGGAATTGAATGCAGCTTCAAACTTAGACTATCAAAATTCAAGTAGGATCTAGATGAAATGTTAACTGACTACAGTGAATCAGCATCTACCCAAGATGCCATATTAACTCAGTCTAAGTTTCAAGCCCTATTCAAGTCCATGATCCTTCTTACCATTTTTTCGGCACACATGGCAATTACAATCAATAACCATCTCTCTCACATATATAACAAGCGCCAACAGAAGTGTCTAGTCTTTTAATAAACTCTAACTTCTCTTATTCTTTTAAGCTCATATTTCAATCACAATCGGCTACCAACTCTTGTAACACAAGCACCAGCAAAATGATCTTCTTCGGGAAAAGAAGATATTTGTTAAAAGAAGAGGGTCAAAGCTACAAGAGCAGAAGAAAAGATATATATTACCACACTAATGAAGAAAGAAAGGTACAAAAACTAAGTTCACAAAAGCAAGCTGTCGAATCTCACAACTATAGCACTAGAAGCTCAAAGAAAACAGTCTTGTCCTACACAACAAGCAGAACATTAATTAATATACTGATGGACCCTGGTATATATATAGAAAATATAAGCAGGGTAGTAACGGAAAGGCTCATTGTGAGGAGAGAGTGTAACCTTGACAGCAAGGAAGGGGCACATGTCATTACTAGAGTGGGTGAGTGTAGACAATTCTGATACAAAGAAGACTTATTAGGACTGAAGGAGAAGTGGACAGGGTCATGGGAAAAATTATGGAGTGGCTTTGGGAGATTTCTAGCATCTTGAATAGCTCGATAGATCTCTATTTTGTCTGCATTTGTTTTCCATTTTGTGCTTCTATGCTTCCGTGTAAAGGCAACCTTGCCTCTGTTTTTTGCCATTTTATTCCATCAATTCCAGTATATTGCATATCAATTCTAGAGTGTTTGTTTGAATTCTATCATATACCAATGTATATTCAGGTATATGTTCTATGTGCAAGTATGGGCTTACAAACTTGCAGAGTTAAGAGGCAAATCTTACAACTTAAATGGCATATTATCTATGAAGCAGACACTTAAAAAGAAAAAAAAAAAAAGTCTAGTCCATGTCCAACATGTGTCAAACACTCATATTACACATGACATGACACTACACAACACCTTAAATTACATGTAAACACTTAAAATTTTGTCGTGTTGCCATGTCCCTGTCATTGTTGTGTGTAGTGTCTATATTAGTAGCCATGCTTCTTCCTGGCATATAATTGTCAATTACAAGTCCCCTAGTCTGCAACTGAAACTTTACCTTTAGGGGACCAGGACGAACTATTGTATATCCAAGGCCAGATCTTCTCAATGAATCTTCCCCAGCCTGCAGAAATTCCAAACATTGGCATAATCATTCACAGTAAAATATTAAGAATCTTCCAACAAAATTAGAGAAACTAAAAGAAATAATAGGATCAACCTTCTTGGCTTTAAGAACTTGCTCCCTTCTGGAAGGTTCAATTCCTAGTCCTGAACATGATACCAGGACAAAATCTGTTTCTTGCCCTGTCTGCAGTATATTCACCAGAAAATATCACACGAGGCTGATTAGTCTTATCAACATCAAGGACATGTAGTTTAGAACATTAATCATCCAGATGCCTCATCAAGCACAGTCATTTTGCCTCTTCCCCCCCCACCCCTCCTTCTCTTTCACTGTTTTGAATTTTTTATGATGGGCATCAAGCAGAGCAAGAAATGTTTATCTGCATGCTAGCAATGATGGAATGTATGCTATAAAGTACTTTTCACACTCCCAGGCAACACCATGAAAGATAAAACCATTCCTATAACTTTTAACTCATATATGATAACCATGATATAATTCCCTCAACGACTTGCCCTAAAATATAAATATACCTGAGGCTTGATCAAAGATTGTTCGGCGAGGGGGTAAGCCACTTATGAAAAAGGTTTACTTAAGTTTACAGCCATTATACAAACAACTGCTAAGCATTGTAAAGTTGCCAGAGCCAAGTGTTGTAAATTGCCAAATATAATTTTCTCTCCAGCTACCTCCCAAGGGGGACAGGATTTCATTACCACAGTTTCAGCACAAAAAATAATGTCATCTTCCATGAGGGAACACATTGGGAATACAGATAAACATTTGAATACAAAAAATATCTGATTTTGTGTGCATAGGGAAGTAAATTTTAGAGAGCATCATACAATATAATATAATATAAGAATAAATGACTTCAAAGATGCCCAAAACAATTACACTTTGTAAGACATCTTTCAAACAAAAAATTCAACATCTTAATGAAATAACCACATGTTCATCATTTGTGGTCCAAACCCAATAATTTTGTTGGCATCTTTGCACATAATTATCTCATGAAGAATAAAATATTGGTATATAATATATAACCATTTCAATCATCTCAACTTCAAAGGTGCAACTAGTACGAGTTAGCTCTGCCATTAGAATTTACAATTGAACTTAATGATTTTGCAATTGGCATACATGACTACTAGACTAGCATATTATCAACATTATGGTTGTTTATGCCATATGAAGAGAAATCAGCAGAAGAGCACCTACAGGCAAGGCTTTTATATATTCCAATATAAGCTTAAAGCTTCTCAAATCTTGCTTCATTGCTGCATGTACATCAACAGGTCTCTGAAACAACAGTAAATATAGTATCATCACACTGCAAATGTTTGGGAAAAGAAAAAACGGGAAATGTGTTATGTTAATTATTGAACAATGCATTTAGAAGTGCATAAGTGATATAAGTGGAAACAAATACAATAGTCTTTGAAAAAGGAAATGGAATGGAAAGGACAATAGAGTAATGGCCTCAATTTTGGCGGGTACCTAAACATGAAGCCCAGTTGTACCTACTATCCAGTCATTTCAGTATGATCATGATCCTTTAAAATAGACTTAGTAAGACAAGACTCCCTTAGACATATCTAGTTTTACTTAACTGTTTGTTTTCTCCCCTACATCAATAAGCTTTTGCATTTGTTTTGATTGATAGTAAATTTTAGACCCAAGGTTTCAAACTAAGCTTCATTTGACTTTAACGATAACAAAACTAGTAGAATTTAAGTCAAGCTATCAAAGCGTTTTATAAAGGGCAATGCAAAAGAATTGAAAGTTTTCTAAAATTTAATGAGCTACTAATGCTTATTATGTACTTAGGAGTTCTAAAATAAAGAATCGAGATGCAAGCAAGCCATCAGAATGAACAAGCAAAAACTTGAAGTACTGAAGTTGCCAAAGTTTCAACTAGTTACAAATCACTCAAAGCTGGCCAAAGAAGTATTTGACAAGCTCAATCAACTACCAGAAGGGATTCAAGACAACTGCAAGCATGTCTCAGTTAGAGGAAACTATAAAGATCAAAAAATAAAGATTGCCAGCGTATCTAGTCAACTACAATCAGATCAAACTAGTTAAATATCTGGACAAATCAGTTACATTCAGAAGAAGATTCCAAGCCAACTACAAATTTGTTCTATCTAATTAGCAGTGTTAGAAGATTAATGTGAAGTGCAGTCATGCTTTCTAGCTAACTACATATAAAACCATCCAGCTACAAAGCTGTGGCAACTAAAATTTTTCTAAGACATTTTGTAGGTAACTACTTTTTAGATCAGTGACTGAGTGAAAGATGTGAGACAGGGTGTTATAATCACGTAACAACTACTTTGTGAGGATCACTTGTTTGAAGCAGTCAACTAATGGTCTAAAATCAATTCAAAGCAACAAATTCACACAATTGGCATGGAAAGCAAGAAATCCATGGGAATCAACACAAGAGAAAACTGACCTTGAGTCATGCCATACTCACCCCCCCCCCTCTTTTTTTTTCAATTTATGATTTCTCCACTATGGTCTAGAATTATCATACCTATTATCCTTGAGAGTTTTTCAAGACTGTCTGTGAAAACTCAAGTTGTTTTGGGGTGTTAAAATCTCTGTATTACAAATTCATAATTTTGCAACCTAGCTTTATAGTGAGAGAGACCATAGGTGATCATTGCAAGTGAGCAAAGGAGAAACAGCGAGTGAAATTGCTAATAGTCAGTAATGGAAAACTAACTGTGCAAATTATAACTAGTGAGTGAGGGGGAAGTGAAAATTAATGAGCTATTTCATATTCTGAAACTCTTATTATTTGAAATGGAGTGAGTACAAATATATAGGATCATGGCAGTAGGAATAGCCATTTAGATCCAAAAACTATGCACCATAAAAGAGGGAAAATAAATATTTACAATCAATGCTAGCTAAATAAGGAATGATCCTAAAATAAAAGCATTAAAAGGTTGACAATCTGTAGCACCAGATCTGGAAAAAATCGCACCAAATCTGGTAATATCTTTAGCACTGATTTAGGAAACAACAGCCTCAGATCTGAAAATATCTTCAACACTAATTTAGGAAATTCGCTGTTGGGATCACAAATGAATGGAGCCATTATGAGTCGAGATTATTTTCAACAGAAAGTAGTATGTAATGCCTAGTGTTCTTTAGATGCAGTTGATGCAGCCAAATCAGGTTTGAGTTGAGAGGGGATGACCAAAAATTAAAGAATTTTTTTTTTTTTACAAAGACAATTTCAAGGCTAAATGTAATGAATAAAATTAGAAATCAATAAGGTAATGGAAAAAACCTGTCTTCTAGGCTCAAAACGTATTGTCAATGTATGTACAAGAAAAGGGTCCAGTGGTGGATCATCTGGTTTCACTGGGCGGAATGATGAAAATGGCACTCTAACCTGCCACATTAATACTTGACCAATCATCTTTGCTAAGAAGAAAATGAAATCTCAAAGCAAGTAAGTCACAACAAAAAACAATAACTTTCTTAAAAGGAAATAATTCTTACCCTACAAAATCCCACTTTTGTACTAATTCTTGCAAAATACAATTTGCTCTGACTTGGATCTACTGAAGGACCAGCTTCTAGAATTAAAACATAAGATCTTCCATTGCCACCAACTGAGAGGACCAGACCCTCGTACCTATCATGACAGATTTTGACTCAAGATGCATATAAGAAGTTCATATTAGAAGTAAAACTCAAGACAGTCCTAGATAACCATCATACCAACAGAAACCATATATATATATATCATCTGATACCTGTCAAGAGTGCAGCCTAAAGGCAGAGAAAGCTTTTTTGAAAGTTCAACATAACCTCCTCTAGTGAAGACATACCCTAGAATTAATATGAAAAAGAAGGGATCAAAAGAGAATACATAGAGTTTCTTTTTATTGTCTTATTTTTAATTGGAACAAAAACTTAAGAAATGTGAGTTCTCCCTTCTTGGTATTATTCATCAACATCCACTAGATATACCTGAGAAAACAGCATCTCCAGTCTCAGTGAACTCAAATTTAGCATCCAGCCCTCCATCATATTTTGTCGCAACTACATCTTGGAAGTAAGTTCCTTGGCGAAGTTCCCATCCATTCAATGAATCTGCAGATTTAAATTTGGCAATCAAGAGCTTGCTCTTACTGCTTCTACCAGCCCGCAATTGCGCCAATTTATTGTTGTAATCCTGAAATTTGTGTAAGCACAGTTGTCATCAAGCCTTATGTGCCCTTTATATTAGGCTTTCAATTAGCATGCAATGAAGTGTTATCTTCACAGAATTTGATACAGTAAAGGGATTTATCTGGATTTAATTTGGTATTTTTCCTCCTTGATATGACATATTGACTTTTCTCTTCATAACACACGCACAAGCATACATCACATGGGAGTGCAGGCGTCAAAAAATTCAAAGCATAGAGACAGACCTGAAATGCTTTACAAAGGTTATAAACTCCTCGGTGATCAACCCTAAAAAGATCACCAGTGATAGCAGAGCGAGCAGTAGCACAATATATTATTTTGTTGCAACCTTCTACAGCAGACTTGAGGGTGGAAGGGTCACCAACATCCCCAATTACTATCTCTACTGACCTTGGAAGCATGTCCACCACCTCCTGATCTGCCTGCCTTACCAAAGCCTTCAGTGTAGGAAAAACCATTCAATGAAGTCACAAGTAAAAATTAATATATTTAAACCAGTTTTATGTAGAATAATCATTTTATGCAATGATCAGCATATATTTAAGTTGGTAACTTATAAATGGTAACAAATTATGTTTTTAATTCCTTTATTGAGCAATGTATGATATTTAAAATAAAATACAATATCTTTGAAAGGAATTGTTATAGCAAAGCAGATTAAAATATACTCCCCTTCAACTTTGAACCATTTGTAAACAGCTCCTTCAACTTTAAAAATCAAATAATACCCCCCTCACCTATCATCATTTAGAATTTAAACCATCCTATCCAATTTCCTGTTAACAGAGATGCCATCTTAGACTCTGTCACTCACATGAGACACTCCTCTTCATGGCACATTTTGTCATTTCCAGTTACCCTTCTTTCCGTTTCTTCTCTGCCATACAATAAAATGAATAATGAACTCAACCGTTCTTTCCAAATACATAAAAGAAACCCCAAAAGAGACCATGAGCTGGCACCCACAGCAGAGCAACAAGAAAGTTATATCCCATACAAGATGAGAGGGAGAAATTTTGGTTATGTATCTCCTAAATGATCATGTTGCCAATTGTCAAATATTTTCTCGAGCCCATTTGATATCGTTAAGCAGAAATTTTGAGATTCATGTGAATAGAAAAAAGCAAGCAAGAGTTAAAATTCTAAAATACATGATGAAACCCTCTGCATAAAAAAAAAAAAAAAAGATTGAAAAGACAATTTCTACAGAAAAATATCAATTTTATAGAATAACCTGAATTTTTATTAACGACTTGTATAATGTGATATAGAATGGTTAGACGAAATTGCGAGTAAACGCAGGTGAAGAACGACATATAGTAGAGGTAAAAGCATGGAATCGTGGAAAAAGGCGAGGCACCTTCACGACGTAGCCCCTGAGCATGAGCTTGCGGACGACAACGCGACCAATGCGACTGGTGGCACCAACAACAAGCACAACAGTATTCTGAGCACCGGGGATAACGAACTCGCACATGGGCCCCTCTCGGATGAGAAGAGCATCAAGAGCGTCCTCATCATCGGTGCGGATGGTCCTAGAGATCTGACCCAATCCCGAGAACTTTCTCCACACCTCATCGAACAGTTGACGAGATCTTCGACCGAGACCTACCGGGTTTACGTCGTCCAGGCTAAGCGAGACGGACGGCTGCAGCGGTTGCTGCTTTTGTGCCGGCTGGTTTTTATCATTACCGTCATCACCATTTTGGGCATTTTTACTCTCGCTGTTCTTGCTAGTATCTGGAGCAGCAGCCCTGGGAACTTGAAGCAATCGAGACTTCCGCTCGAAAGAAGTGCGGCAGCGGCGAAAACGATTATCCCAATTGATGTTAGGAAAGGAAATGGAGCCAAGATGATCCGAAGAGAGTCCACACTTTAAGTGGTGGTACACATTGCTACTGCTGAAACTGGAACTAGCTGTTGTTGCCGATGCTGTGGCTCTCATGATTCAGCTGATACCATTCAGAGACCAAATTCGCCTTTAAAAATAGTGGCTATGAATGTGCGTCGCAAATACTTAATGTACGTTACTCAAACGAAGGGTCGGAGAAGAAAGAATTTTAACCACATAGTTCTGGAACGGAAGTTCTGTCCACAGAAGCGAAGATTAGTTGCTTCGGTGCTTCCACGTAGACGCTATAGTTTCTTGCTGATGAATTGTCATCCCCCCCGGCCCTTCACAAAAAAAAAAAAAGGGATTTAAGGATCTATAATTAAATTATTATTTTAAGATTAATTATCATTAATTTTAACAAAAAATAATTAAACTTCTTATTAACAGGTCTTTCAGAGTAAATTTTTTTATTTATGTCCTTCTTCATAATTCTCTCAAAAAAAATTTCTCCTCTTTTAGTTAGTATTTATGTTACTAATGTTATGTTTAGATGGGGAGGAGAAATGTGGAGAGAAATGTGAAAAAAAAAATTTTTTAAATATTTTTTTCTATATATTTAGATAGAAGAAGAGAAAATATAAAAGAAATAAAAATGTATTAATTTAATATAATAATATTATTATTATTATTTTAACTTTTTACATATATTTTTTTTAAAAAAATAAGAATAATAAAAGAAATTATTTTTGAATAAAATAAAAAAACTTCATTAAAAAACATATTTAAAATTAAAAATATAGTTTAAAAAATATATTTTTTAAATTAATTAAATTTTTATTTTATAAAAAATTATTATTTTAATAGAAAAAATATTAATATTTATTTTAAAATTTTATAAATATTAGTTTAATATATATTAATTGATTTAAATATAATATATAAATATAATCAATATTTTTTAATATTATTTAAATATTATATGTAATATTTATTATAATATTATATATATATATATATATATATATATACATATATACAATGCATTACCTATCATTGGGCAATACATTATATATACAGTCGAACATATATATCGGTCTGAATGTTAGTTGCACCATGTGTTTTTTTTATATGTAATATTTTTTTAAATTATATATAATTTATTGATTTTAATATTTAAAAAATATGTTATTATTTTATATAATTAATTTTTTAATTAATTGATTAAAATATTAAAAAATTTGTTAAATATATATTTTTTTTTATTATCTTTATATATTTTAATTAGATAACAGTCAGATATATATGTTCGACTGCCATTTGGTTAAATGAACAGTCAAATGTTCTTTTTTTTTTAAATTTATATGTAACACTTTTTTTTTAAATTATATATATAATTTGTTGATTTTAATATTAAAAATTATTATTTTAAAAAATATATTTATTATTAATTAATTTTGTAATAAAATTAATAATTAATAATTATAATATTAATTAATTAATTAAAATATTAAAAAATTTTGTTTTATATATATATTTTATTCATTTCTGCAATCCATACATATTTTCTCTTTTAAATATTTCAATATTTGGGGAGAAAAAAAATTAATGAGACTCATTGTACTTTTTTTTTAAAATTTTATCTTTTTCTTTATCTTCTTTTCAAACCAATTTTTCCTCTCTTCTTTTCTCTTTTCTTCAATTTTCACTAAACAAACAGAGTTTAGGTGATCGCCAATCATTTGAAAAAAATAGTTTATCAAAGAGAGTGGGGGAAAGGGGAGGAATTCAGCCTAAAATTTATTTGTATAAAAAATATTTTTTAATCTTACCAAAAATTGTATAAAAAAATTAGTTCAATTTATTTAGAATAACATACTAACTTAGTCTAATAACAAATTTTTTATTTTATAAGTTAAATAATACAATATATTACAGAGAAAATAAATTCTAATATTATCTATTATTTAAAATAATATGACACATTATCATTTTTATATCCCATCTTATTTAACAAATGGACCCCCCCCCCCTCCTATTGCCTATTCCTACTCCTGGCTCACTGTCGGTGGGTATTAACTAGACCTGTTCTCATAGCTATCTATTGGTACTCTCGGCATAGGATAACTTTATAAAAAAAAATTAAGTGGAACACTCCCCTGCGTTTCTATTAAAAAATCTAAAAATTTTTGAGCATTTCATAAATAATATATATATATATATATATATATATATTATAATGTGTCTGCATTATATATAATTTTTAGTGTCTGCTGATATAATTTTTAGTCACTTATGTCTAATATGTTTATATATAATTTTTAATAATGTCTTTCTATTTTTTTATTTTGATAAATTTAATCTATAAAAGAATTTCAAGAAATTTTAAATTGTGAGATATTTTTCAGTAGATTTAATTCCCAGAAAAAGTAAATTACCTTTTCATTTATTTGGAAGAGAATAAATCTCTTTTAAATCAAAAGATTATTAAAATATATTTGAGATAGTATTAAGTTCTTTTATTAAAAATATAACTTATTACAAAATGTCTTTTTTTAATTTTTATTTTGATATTATTTATTGTGTTGAAAACCTTAAATTTAATTCTAAATTTTAAAAAATGATTATTATATATTAGTTTTATACATATTTAATACTTGTTATATTATAAAAATAATAAATATAAGAGTATTTTAGTTAAAATAAGTGTAACTATAGCATACCTTTTTATTACAAAAAAGGTAATATAGTATTTTTTTTTATTTCAATGGAGAGAAGTATAATTTTTTAAAATAAAAGAAAATTTATGTAATTTAAATATTTTTTAAGAGGAGAAATAGTAATTTTCCCCAAAAAAAATCAAACCCATCACAAAATGACATATAAATATCTAAAAAAATAACTTTGATAAGATGCCTACTTAGCATGTTTATATATCATTTTATGGTGGACTTGACTTATTATTATTATTATTTTTAATAAATCATGCCTACTTGAAAAAATTAACCGCAGAACCAAGGCTCTAATAACCGAGCGAAAAACGAATTACATGAATCTTGTTTCCCTGTTCCGTTCTCAAAAGCAAAAGGGACATCGACGGCTACCTTGATGAACACCCGTTGAGGATAAAAGTGTAGTTTTTTTTTTTTTCCATTTTGTAGAAGCGCAAAAGAGATGGTAACAACTGACTGCATAAGTAGCATTTCATTTGACTCAACATTGCCTTTAAGAAGTTCAAAAATATTTTATCATATGCCTTATGAATATTTATTTGCAAAGAACCAAAATGAGTTTAACTTTTTTAGCCTTATGAATAAAGGTCATTAAGTCTGAAACCAACAAAAAAAATTTGTCAGAAATTAATCTTCTTTCAAAAAAGGCATTTTGGTTTGGAAAGATGAGATCAGCCATAACCAACTGCAATCCGCTGACCATAACCTTGGATATGATCTTAAAGACTATATTGCACAAACCGATAGATCGAAAATCCTTGAATGAAAGGGAAAGGGAATCTTGGGTATCGGGGTGATCAGAGTCTAATTGAACTCTTTCAATAAATGCCCACAGGTAAATAAAGCATGAATCATCTTAATAACATCAACCTTTACCAGATTTCGGGAGTGCCGGAAAAAATTAGCTGGAAGTCCATCCAGACTAGGAGATTTGAAAGTTTTCATCTGAAATAAAGCTTGTTCAATCTCAGAATCAGTAAAAGAAGCAGATAATCTTGGAACATGATCCTCAGTAAGGCGTAAGCATAGGGGTATCTTGCAATTGCTGACAAATCTGGGGTACACTAGGAAGTTGATCATGGGCGTAACCATCTTAAAAGTAATTGATGGCCAACTTCTCAGTATCAGAATACTTGCTTACCCACTGGCCATTTGCATCTTGGATACGGCTTATACGGTTATCATATGAAAGTAGCGCGAATTTCTGTCTCCTTTAACTAACCAAATTTGCTAGGCTTTTTAAGCCTAAAGCTACTCCTCACAGTGCAACATCTTTTCCAATTCTAGCCTCATGGTTTTTACCTTATCCAAGGAATCATAAGTGCTTGGTGAATATCATGTACCTGGGTGATTAGGGTTCTTATGTTGTCCTGTACTTTACCAGAGCATATTTTATTCTAAATTCTTGGTTCTAAAGCCACATTCTTCTAATTTAGTAGGGAGAGAATAAGCAAAAGAGTCCACCTTGGATTATTCCAAGCATTATGTACATGGTTACACTAATCATCGAAAAGCCACGTGGCTTCGAACCTAAAAGGCCTATATCTAACTGGGACCATATGGACAAGAAGTGCGGAATGATATGAAACAAAAGATTGGCAAATAGTCAACGCTTGTAACAGGAAAAGCATGTACCCACTTCGAATTGCATAAAGCACGATCAAGTCTCTCCTGGATCGCATCACAGCCGTGTCTATCATTGGACCGGGTATATACCAATTACCAGTAGGGATAAGATTAATAAAACCGAACTGATCCATGAGGTCCAGAAAATATGAAGCTCCAGGAATATGCAAACATCTGCTGTATTTCTCAGACGGAGATATGATCTGATTAAAATCACCAGATAACAGACAAGAGGAAATATAAGAAGAAACAGAACTAAAGATGACCCAAATATACACACACACACACATATATATATAATGCTCAGTTAACTTTGGAGGATCGCACCCAAGGCATCCCACGTCTGGCAGTGATACGGAGAGACATCTAAAATGTCACAATGAAAGTTCGATGTCCAAGCAAAATAGTACCACCTTACTCGTCAAGAGTGCCTGTACCAACAAAAAGGTCATAACCCAAATATCTTACTCTTGCACCACCTTTGGTGACAGATTAATGTCTCAAAATGGAAACTAAAACTTGGCTGATACTCTCACCCATTGCCGCAGTTGATATTGTCAAGAGGCAGCTAAACCCCAGTAACTCCAATATAGCATTGGCACAAAATCATAAAACTACCAGCCACAGCTAGAGGCTAGGACAGCCAATGAAATTTAGCTAAAAAGCTCAGGGTGAAACAGCTGATGCAGAGTACTAGCCAAAATCTAAGCACTAACCAAAATTCCACAACTAGCCGAAAACCCATGCCTCATGTAACAAAATGCCAATAAAATAGGAAGGCATGATCCAACATAATAGTAACCACCATGGGCAATGTAACGCCACACTCTTGATAGGAATAGTAAAAATAAGACATGAAGAAAGGAATGAAGAGAGTTATTTTATTGGTTGAATTTAGTGCAACATTCTAACACAAGAATTCCCCAATATATGCGTTCATATGGAAAGGACAAATCTCCCAATACAAAATTCATAAATCTCAAACTAATCCTAGGAAGATATTTATACTGAACATCCAAAGAGTATTACTTGCCATATTTGCCCAATGCAGCATGAATTAAGGAAGTGGTTGGAGCATGACTTCATTGAGTTGCTGAACCATGACTTTAGTAAGTTGGGCCACGTCCTCCTTGAATCCTCCCACTTCAACATGAGATATGCCCAACAGGTGGAAGAGTTGGACCTGGTCAACATCTGAGTGATGCATGTTCCCACCTTTCCTTCTTCTAGCATACGTATGTAGGTGGCAACTTCTTATCAATGCACCCTTTGAAAAAATGCCTTGTCCTGAAAGCAGAGAGCAGGCAGCACTTAAGTCTTACTCTTCCCAACTTGCTTCCTTTGCAAGACAGTTAAACCATTGAATCAAAAGCTCAAGAGAGAGCACCCCAAAATGAGTAACCCAACAATGAGAGAGAACTTTTGCAAGAAACAAGTTCACGATTAGCAGTAAAGGGTAATGGAGTAAAAGGAGAGTGACCATGAGCAAGGCGAAGCAACGAGACATGGAAAAAGTGGTTTTCATATCGCCACTTGGACAAAACCCTTGGCAATATAGTTGTATATGGAGAAAAATAGTATCTGCTTCAATAAAAGAGAGCTCCCTACATTTAGAATATGCTTGTGCTTTCATACAAGACTAGGCCTTTGCAAGGTTATATCATAAGATTTTTAATATTTTATCCTGTTGTAAGAGTTGTTCTCTTCTAAGTCAGCAATTTGCATTTCACCTTTGACAAAAGGATAGAGAGCTGGAGGATCTCTACCATATATGATTTTGAAAGAAATCATTCCAACAGATGAGTGAAGCCCAATATTGAAAGAATATTCTGCCCAGCACAGGTAATTGCTCCCAGAATGAGGTTGCTCATGCACAAAATACCATAGATAAGCCTCCAAACAACAGTTAACTACTTTCATTTGGCCATTAGATTGTGGATGATAAGAAGTGCCCAAGCACAGCCAAGTTTGACTTGCTGAAACAATTCCTGCCAAAATACACTCAGAAAAATGGTATCCTGATAAAAAAATGATTTAATGAGGAACATCATGCAACCGAACAATTTCCCTACAAAATATAGTAGCCACAGATTTTGCAGTATACGAGTGAGACAGAGTGATAAAATGGCTATATTTGTTAAAACGATCAACCACCACCAAAATGGTATCAAATCCTCTAAATTTAGGAAAACTTATGATGAAGTCAAGTGAAATGTCCTCCCAAGCTCATTGAGGAATAGGTAGGGACTGCAAAAGACCTGTTGGAGCTAGTGTCTAATATTTATTTTGCTAGCAAATCAAATAGTTCTGCACAAACTTCTTGACATCCTACCCCATACAAGGTTAATAAAAGTTTGATATTAGTCACTATAATGCTTTTAAAAAGCCTCCATGTCCAATTGATAAAGAATCATGTGCTTTTGCCAATGATCTTTTATGCAAATCCAAATGATTGGCTATAAAAAGGAACTCCTTGAAAAAGAGCTTGTTGCCCACCAAATAAAAATCTAAAATTGACATGGGGTCTTGTTGGAGGACAGTCATTAGGTCGTGAGTGTATGGATCGTTATGCAAAGCTTTGCCAAGATCCACAAAAATTCAAAGGGATTGGCATGACAAGAGTGAGTAAGTCAGGTCTTGGTGAAAGAGCATCCACACCTTGGTTTTTGATCCCTCTTTTATAGATGATAGTAAAGTCAAATGAGAGTAGCTTCATAATGAAGGGTTGTTGCTTATTTGTGGTAATTCTTTGCTAAAGTAGATATTTGAGACTACAGTGACCTATTCTAACAAGGAAAGGGTGTCCCAACAAATAATGTTTCCACTTTTGCAATGCAAGCACTAAAGCTAAGAGTTTTTCGATCATATTTAGATTTATAGCAATTAGAGAAAGAGAATCCCATACTAAAATATGCAATAGGATGTTTTACTTGCAACAAAATAATGCCTATTCTATCAATGCAAGCACCACATTCAACTATGAATGCTTACTGAAATTAGGTAATTATAGCACTAAAAAAAAAGTAAACATTTTTTAAGGTGTTGAAAGGCCACATCCACTTTTAATGACCATAAGAAACCATGTTTCTTTGTAAGGTTAGTGAGTGGTTGAGCAATAATCCCATAGTCACAAACAAACCTTCAATGATAGCCAATCAAGCCCAGGAATCCTCGTAGTTCTTTGACATTGCATGGCTTAGGCCACCCAAGGACAACTTTCACTTTCCCACACTAGCTTCAAAAATCCCCTAGCCAAGGAAATTAACCTATGACTATCCAAACAACATTTTTGGGCATTTGCATAATATGAGTTAATCTGGAGAGTTTGAAGGGCAATTTGTAAATGATCAAGGTGTTACTATGGGGAGGAGCTATAGACTAAGATATCATCATATAAATTTTTTGAGATATGATCAGAATAAATCATTCATGGTAGCTTGAAGCATTGATGGTGTGTTGATGAGGCTGAAGGGCATGACAACAAACTTAAAATGACTGAAATGGGTAGGAAAAGTTGTCTTATGGATGTCAGCTAGAGAAACTCGAATTTGATGATAATTGGATCATAAGTGAATTTTTGAGAAAATAGATGCTTTGAACTCATCCAGGAGTTCCTCAATGTTGGATATCGGGTACTTATCTGAAATTGTAATTTGATTCAAGCTTCTATATGCAACACAAAAATGCCAAGTTGAATCTTTTTTCTTGACTAGTAAGATCGAACTGGCAAATGAACTTGCTCTTGGTCAAATAAAACCTACCTGCAAGAGGTGATCCACCTATGTTTCAATTTCGAACTTCCGATAATATAGGTAATGGTAGGGCTGTATATCTGGGGGTTTGGAATTAGGCAGCAAAGGAATTGTATGGGAGAGATTGCGAAAAGGAGGAAGTGTTGATGGTTTAACAAACACAGATGCAAACTCATGTATGAGCAAACAAATAGCTTCATGAGTGATACAGAAAGTGCCGCAATTGTGTCTTACTTGAATAAACTTTGTAGACTAGCCTCGCTTAGCTTTACTCTAGGAACTCCTTGTAATTTGTACTGCTAACCATTCAAGTAAAAAATCCAGAACATTTTATTCCAGTTGGCTTGGATGGTGTTCAAAAAAGCTAGCCATTTTATGCCCAGTACTAAATTGGCACCACTAATAGAGAAAGTGTAATAGTCAAACCTAGCAACTAGACCTCAATCTTTTGACAAAAGATGTTGCATCATATCACACCGCCACTGCCTATTTGTACCCCAAATGTCAATACTCGTTGAACTAGTAATTTCAATTCATTCATTAAAGAAGCAAAGATGAAGTTGCGGGTTGACCCACTGTCAACCAACAAGAAAACCGCTTTTCCTCCCAAAGTGGCCCAAAGCCTCATAGTAGTGCTGATGGATTTATCCAAGTTGGCATGGAAGGAAATTTCAACCAAATCTTTAGCATTATCATCTGCTTCTAGGTTGTTAGCTTCAACAACTCCCACTACTTCATCACTCTCCATGAGTTCTAGGAGAGAAAAAGAAGAATTCTTGCAACAATATCCAAGTGTGAATTTCTCATTGCATAATCAATGACCATATGTATACATCAAGAATAAGGAATACATTGTGGTGTAACATTCTTCGCATCAAAGCTAAGGTTCAAACAACTTAACTTTCTATTTTGGTTTGGCGAGTACTTTAATTATCTCTGTATGTACTATGTGATTTGTTAAGAATACGGAAATTATTGTTCACTATGTTGTGAATATATGTGTTATATGCTAAAGTTGCGGTCTAGAATTGTCAAGAATATGTGTTATGTGCTAAAGACAAAATGGTAAACACTAGAAGGGGCAGACCTATTAGGGCAAAGCCTGAAAATCTTGTAGAGGTAGATCATATAGCAGCAATAGGAAATGATACTGCAATTATAAGATGCCCCAACTAAAAGGGATAATGAGAGAGCTAATGCCCCTGAACCGATTCTAGCATTCAACATCCCAAGGTTGCTGTTGCTATGGCTGGAACAACATTTATAGTGTTGGGGGGGGAGGTCAATAGTTGTGTGGGACAAGAAGCAAGCTAATTACTCGATAGATGAAACTCAATTTCATGTGTGCTCCAAGTGGAAGTCATATTGGGCTGCCTTAGTAAAGTCCAATTTGTTCCCTTGGGTCCACAAGCAAGAGTGTTTTTGGACTCAAACTCAGCTTTATAAGTACTTCTATACTATTGGATACAGACATATGTGTTCAAATCTTCCTTCAGCTCATTAAGAAACATAGCCAGAAAGGCAGTGTTTAGGGCAATTCTTGACTATGGAAGAACGCTTGGCAAACTCTTGGTGGCACTCTTGGACTAACCCCATTTGCCAAATGCCGCAAAGATGTTCATCGAGGTTTTAGAAGGTCCATAACCTTTTTGCAAGGCCTTCACAAGTTCCTCCCAATACAGTATGGTTTGCTCAGTGTTAATCCAAGCAAATAAATCAAGACTATCATCCTCCACGTACATGATGGCAATATCAACTTTAAGCCCGTTTGAGGTTTGATAATGACAGAAACATTTTTCTACCTTGAGAATCCAATCAAGTAAGTCATCTTTTTCAAATTTAGGAAAATCCATTTTTGTGTGAGGTGGCCTTGAATGTCCCTGAATCCACCAAGAACTGTCCTAGTCATCTTCTACCTCCTCTACGCATAATGATTGTCAAGTTGTATTCAGTTTCTTTCAAAGTTCTTTTGTTGTCAATTTCAAAGCTAATTCAATTTATGCAACTTAGTTTAATATCCATTTCCATTTATAAAATGCATATTCCCATCTTGATACACCATCGGAATCCTCCATCCTAAGTTGAACTATGTTTAGGCCTTAAGAGAACCCTTCCTCTAGAGAGTTGTGTCCCCTCTCCCTTTGTCTCACAAAATTGGAACTGAAAGTTGGTTTTTCAAGCTTAATTTCATGGCAAAGTCTTATCAACTATCTAGCTAGTCCCCAATCAAAAAAACAAACTAACAACAACAAAGCTTTTCTCACTAAGTGGGGTCGGCTACATGGATCAATCAACACCATAAACACCTATCGTAAATCATATTTTTAGATAAACCATTTAAATCTAAATCTCTCTTAATAATTTCTCCTATAGTTTTTCTTGGTCTTCCTCTACCTCTAATTATTGGATTATTCTCCATCTCATCTACTCTCCTAATTGGGGCTTCTATAGGTCTCTTCCCAACATGACCAAACCATCTAAGTTTTGATTCTACAATCTTTTTTGTAATAGGTGTGACTTCCACCTTCTCTCTAATGCATTAATTTCTAATCCGATCTCGTCTAGTGTGTCCACTCATCCAACGCAATATTCTCATCTCTACAACATTGAACTTATTCTTTTGTTAACTTTTTATTGCCCAATACTCAATTCCATAGAACATTGTAAGTTTTATAACTGTGCGGTAGAATTTACTCTTAAGTTTGAGTGGTACTCTTCTATCACAAATAACACCTGAAGTACCCATCCACTTCATCTACCCCGCTTGAATCCTATATTTTACTTCTTCTTCTATTTTCCGTTATGTTGTATGACGGATACAAGATATTTAAATCATGTGACTTGTGATATAATATGTTCTCTAATTTTTACTTCTGCGCTAGAAGTGGTGTGTCTCTTACTAAACTTACACTCCATATACTTCGTTTTACTTCTACTTAAACGAAATCTATGAGTTTCCAAAGTTAATCTCCACCTCATTCATTTCTGCTCTCGATTCTCCAACTAAGATAATATCATCTGCAAAAAGTATACACCGTGGCACCAACTCTTAGATATGTTCAGTAAGTACATCCAATACTAAAGTAAAAAGATAAGGGCTTAGAGTTGACCCTTGATATAGACTAATAGTTATTGAAAAATCTTTTGTAGGTCTACCTTTTGTTACTACACTAGTTGTAACCTTATCATACATATCTTGTATTGCTCGAATATAAACTATACGAATTCCTTTTTTCTCCAAAGCCTTCCATAGAACCTCTCTTGGTACTCTATCATATGCTTTTTCTAAATCGATAAACACCAAGTGTAAATCTCTTTGATTTTCTTAATATCGCTCCATTAATCTTCGCAATAAATATATTGCTTCCATAGTTGACCTTCCTGGTATAAAACCAAATTGGTTCTCCGTAACTTTGGTCTCTTTCCTTAATCTTCGCTCAATTACTATTTCCCATAATTTCATAGTGTAGCTCATGAGCTTAATTCCTCTATAATTTGCACAATTTTAAATGTCCCCCTTACTCTTATAAATAGGAATTAAAGAATTTTTTCTCCACTCGTCTAGCATTCTCTTAGATCTCATAATTTTATTAAATAACTTTGTGAGTCAACTTATACCTTTCATTCCTAAACTCTTCCATACTTCAATAGGTATATTATCTGGTCTAACTGCTCTGCTACTCTCCATTCACTTTAATGCTTCTTTTACTTCTGCCTCACAAATCTTACGATAAAAAATATAATTCTGATCCTCTTCTCTAGTGTTTAACCTATCCGACTGCAATGAAATCTCATAGCCTTCATTAAAAAGCCTATGAAAATAACTCTTCCACCATTTTCTTATATCTTGTTCCGTGACCAAGATTTTTCCTTCTTCATTCTTAATGCATTTTACTTAGTTCACGTCTCTTGTCTTTCTTTTCTTACTTTTAGCTAATTTGTAAATATTTCTTTCCTCATCTTTAGTACCTAAAGATTGGTATAACCCATCGAATGCCCTCATTCTCGTTTCGCTCACTACCTTCTTAGTGTTTTTCTTAGCTACTTTATATTTCTCCTAATTTTTATTACTCTTACATAATAACCACACTTTATAACACTCCCTATTAACTTTAACCTTATGTTGTACGCTTGCATCCCACCACCAAGATTCTTTATCTCTAAGTCCAAAACCTTTTGATTCACCTAATATTTTGTTTGTTACCTTCCTAATCTCTTTAGCCATTCCATTCCACATATCGTTAGCACTTCCTTGTATTTTTCAAAGTCCTTCCTCCACAATTCTCTCTGCAAATTCTTTTCTTTATCCCCCTTTAGTTGCTACCACTTAGTTCTTAACATCCTATTTTTACCTTTGTTTTTTACTCTCCTCCTAACTCGTACATCCATAAGCAAAACTCGATGTTGAGTAGTTAAACTCTTTCCAGGTATAACTTTGCAATCCATGCAAAGTTTTCTATCCAATTTCCTTATAAGAAAGAAATCAATTTGAGAACAAACTCTTCCACTTTTGTACGTGATTAGATGTTCCTCACGTTTTCTAAAATAAGTGTTAGCTAATATAAGATCGAATGTCAATAAAAAGTCTAGAATAGTTTTACCCTCTGCATTTGCTTCCCCTATGCCATGTCCTCCATGAACACCCTCGTAACCTGAAGATACACTTCCCACATGACCATTTAGATCCCCTCATAGAAAATCTTTTCTCCTAATAGTATTTCCTGAACTAAATATTCTAAATCTTCCCAAAATTTTACTTTGTGATATTCTTCTAATCTTACTTGTGGTACATAAACGCTAATAACATTAAAGATTTTTTTTTTCACTACTAACTTTAATGCAATGATTCTATCTCTTAACCTTTTTACATCCACTATAACATTTTTCCAAAACTTATCTACAATTATACCTACCCCATTTCTAGATTTAGCCTTCCCAGTATACCAAAGTTTAAAACTCGAAATATCTAATTCTTTCGCTTTTTCTCCTACCCATTTAATTTCTTGTAAACATATAAAATTAATTTTCCTCCTAATCATAGTATTTACTATTTCTATTAACTTACCCATAAGTGTACCTATATTCTAAGTCCCAAAACGAATCATACTCTTGTGAACTAACTTCTTTATCCATATTCGTTCATGAAAATGTGGAAGCCCTTGCTTATTTTTCATTACACTCAGGCGACGATGCAGCGGCTCTTACTTATTTGTCACTGTACTCAAGTTATATAGCGCGTTACTTCCTGGCAACGACTTACCATTACGTTTAATATATCAATTATCCATGTCATAAAGATTCAATAAAGTTTTACGTTAGCTATCGATTGTCTAACACAACCCTCCTCTTTTTTCCAAGCTTGGAACCGACTATGAAAAATAATTTGCATCAGAGCTCGTTATAGGTAGAATTCCAAAAAAAAAAAACACACTAACACAATAGAAAATCTGGCATGCCTAGTGGCACTCCCTAATCTCAAATGATATATGTTTGAAGGCGTTAAGAGTTTCTACAATCATCTGTACTCAAGCTTGATTGAAAAAGCAATATTATTGAATGACTTGTCATTTTAGCCCGGAAAAGGTACTGATGCCCCTTCCCCTAAGGATGGCTCCTCGGAACCATTTACATTAATGATAGTTATAATCCCTTCCCTAAAACATCATGTGGTGGAAGGAGTACTTCTTAGAAGCTAGAAGTAAAACTTTGAAACATAAATGAGGATGGAGATCTTGGTGGGGATCTATGGGGACTTAGGGAATAGGGATGGAGGAAAATTCTTCCAATAGCAGGGATCAGGGATGGGGACAAGGAAAAAATTAGATGGTAGGGACAGAAAGCAAGGAGACACTCCCCACCCGTCCTGCAAGATTGCCATCCCTATCTATGTGCTCTCTGGTTCTTTATATATCTTGAGATTCAAGAGCATAGAGATTTCATTTCTAGGTATGGTTGCTTTTATCTATTTACTAAATATTGTCTTAAATATCATTTATTTTTAGCTAAATACATATTGTATACAATCAAATATATGAAAACATAATATTGCAAGTAGACAATAGATAACCATGATGTGTAAACTCAACAGGCTAGCTAACTTACTAGTCAAAAGATTGTATCAATTGTGGATGACATCTTGTAAAAACCAGATGATGACAATAGATGGGATCAAAGATTGCTACAGATATTCTAGAATTTATTATTTAATGACTTTTTAATAATTAATTATCTGATGATATTTTTCTTTTAGTAATGAGAGGAATCAATGTGTGCCCCTTGCAACTGTTATGGATATAGACACGAATATGAGAGGATCTAGAATTTGAGTAAAAAAAATGTACTAAAAAGTTATTCTGGATAGGTCTGGCTTTTACTATAAAAAGAGCAATGGAATTGTTAACTCAATTTCCCAGGTATATCACAAAATAACTATATATATAATTGTGATTTTTTAATAATTTGTTGTCATATAAATGTGCAGGTTTAACATTGAGCTTAGAGTAATTGATGAAACTGACAGTGCGATACAACAACAACAACAATAAAGCATTTTCCTATTAAGTGAAGTCAGCTACATGGATCAATCGACTCCATAAATACCTATCATAAATCATATTTTTAGACAAACTATTTAAATTTAAATCTCTCTTAATAATTTCTCCTATAGTTTTTCTTGATCTTCCTCTACTTCTAATTCTTATACTATTCTCCATCTCATCTACTCTCTTAATTGGGGTTTCTATAGATCTCCTCCCCACATGACCAAACCATCTAAGTCTTGATTCATTACCACAAGTATGTTTAAAACTCTGCCAAATAATAATCCTCCTTTAGGTCAATCACTATCCACATGAATTACAACCACATTTTCATATTAATATTTCAAATAAATTAATTTACATAATATAAGTTACTTTGGTAATATGTTGTTTGAATCAACTTATTCTAGAATATTATACATCCAAAGAAAATAGCACCATTATTTGACTTTATATCATCAATATATATATATAAATTAAAAAATTGATCATAATCTTTAAAATTAAAATATATATGAATAAACCTCATATTAATTCCTTTGACCATTACATGTATCTATATATATGTATTATATTCATACATGGATCCACAAGTACAATCAAGCATACATCAACCTTTTTAATTTTTTTTAATTTGATAACAAGTAATATAATTTAAAAAAAGAAAACCAAAACAACTTATATAAACCTGGTCAAATATTAAACCAGGCCACACATATTAGGCTTTATTATGAATCAACCTATTTAGCAAAGTGTGCGTTATATATATATATATATATGCAGGCCCCACAAGTATATTTTGTTTTAAAAGGCACACATATCAAATTCCATATATTCGATATACTTTAAAAGAGATGAAAAGCATGAATGATAATTATATATATATATATATATATGTAACGCTTGGTACATTGTACAATTACTGGAACGGGCCAGTTTGAAAAGCAAGTCTCTTAAGATGAGTGATTCAAAGCCAAATAAAATTTGAATAAAATTTTAAATAATAGAAAATAAAGATTTGAGTCTTGAATTGCCCAAAAACTAGGGTTGGAGCGATTCGACAAATTTGTCGAAAGGCCAGTGGCATTTTCGTAAATAAGTGTAATTTTGGAAAAACACCTAAGAGGGCTTTTTAAATAGAAATTTTGAGTTGCCCAAGGTTCTTAGAGGCCCCAAAAACCATGGGAAGCCCCGGGACTGGTAAAGCCCCTCCGGTGTACTCTTTCCAACGTCGGTTGACCCGAACTTTAACCAATTCGTTCGGAAAGGTTTTAGCTCTGATTTGAGTGATTCCAAAGGTATTTTATTAAATTAGGACTCTAAATTTTATGATGGAAAAGACGGTTCTAAAAAAGGAGCTAAAACGAAGCCGAAACGAAATTACTATGACGGAAGGGTAAAATTAGAATTTATGGTTTCTTGAATGTTCTAAAGAGTTCCACACTTTTCTCCCTTCTTATCCTCTTTAATGAGCACGACCTATTCTGCCCAAAATACAGAAAATCTTCAGCTCTCTTAAGCATACCAAAGGGAGGAGAAAAAGAGGAAAAAAGCTAAGGAGAAACTAGGTAATTTCATAAAATTTCTTGCTCCATCTTCCTCCAATCTTGTTCTCCTCTCTTCCTCCTTTCTTTCCATGGATTTTTTGAATGATTTGGTTCTATTTTTGACCCAGACCTAAGGGGAGAATTTTGAATTTGCTAAGGAGAAGAGAATGAAGGAGAAAGACACTTGAAAGCTCACTTGAACCCTAGGTGATCTTTGCTTTTTGTTGCATCTTCTCTTCCCCCTCCCTTTGTGTGTATTTCAACTAAGAATAGAACCAAAGGAGGGGAGGATGTTCTGTCCAAATATAAGGAGGGAATAAGGGTTTTAGGCCATGGGAAGATGGAATATGGCAAGAAATTATAAGAAAAACCAATAGAAAACAAGTTAGAAAAGTATAGTGTTTTCTAGGGTTTTGCAAAATCTGATTTTGTGTGAATGTTTCCTTGGCTATTTGAATGTTTCCTTAAGCTCCTAAGACCTTTAGAAAGCCTCCCAAGTGGCTCTCTGATCAAGAAAAAATCACAGTTTATGAACCTCCATTATGGTGCATATTTCGATCAAGCTAGGTTCATTAGGCTATGGGATGTTTTAATTTGTTCTAGCCTTGTTTTGGGACTTTATATGATGTTAGAAGATGGGAGAAACCATTGGAAAAAATTTAAGAGCCATAGATTGGGAGATGGCCTAATGGTGTCCATAATGGTGCTTTGTGAAGCAACTTGATTTTCCAATTGTGCAATTGAATGTGTGATGGCTCCAAGGACCTTAAATAAGTCCAAGAAGTCTAGAAAGAACAAGAGAATGGAGCCTAGCACTTGAATAATATGAGTTTCTTCAATAGGCTATTTATGGAACCAATATGTCTATTTTGGAACCAAGTATGTAATAAGCTTTAGGTTAATATCTTGGCTTGCTTCAAATGTGTAATTGTGTGATGTTTGTAATGTCTAGGCCAAGAGAACCCTACTCCACCTAAGTCCTCTTATGAAACCAAGGAGGGGAAGGAAATTGCAAAGTAAGCTTGCATACATAAAAATGTAGCTCTCCACTTCATTCTCTTTGCATTCTTGTATGCATATGTATGTCTTAGTGTGCTTGCATGCATTCTTGATGCTTGATAATATGCCACTTGATCCTTATTGTGCATTGGTACCAATGTGTTGTCTTGAATGACTATGGTTGTGGAAAGAGCCCATAAGGGTGACGTGATGCCAAAAGTCCCTTGATGAAGGTGAGGAGATGCCAAAAGTCTCATGGCATGGGTGAGACAAGGCCAAAAGTCCCTTGAATAGGTGAGGCAAAGTCAAAAGTCCCTAGGCCAAGAGTGAGGCAAATCCAAAAGTCCTAAAAATGGGATAAGGCTAAAGCAAAAGTCCCTAGAGCATGAAAGTAAGCTTGACATGTGAATGTAGCATGGAATGAAATTTATTGCATACTTTATGCTTGTATAGTTATGCATTTGGTATATGTATGCCTTGAATGTGGTGTGAATGGGTGTGTGAGCTATTGAGATTCTTGGAATCTCACCCCCCCTTTCCCCTTCATCCTTAAATTGTCCATGTGGTGTTCCAAGTCAAGGAGATGCAAGCCAAGGACATTGAACATCTTTATTTTAGTGTATTATGTACTTTAAATGATGGTTAAATGTCAAAGTAATGATGTATGTAATATTTTTGTGATGTAAGACGATGGACAAGTGTAAAATGATATATGAATATGATGCAGACTTTATATGACACTAAATCAATAGTATTGTGCAAATTGGCTCTTGGATGGCTTGATGTAACTATGCATAAATAGATGTTGAGAGACCAAAATGAGTTGCATGAGGTTTGGGATCACTTGGGCAGCCTCCATAAGTCATATTTGTGCTTTGAAACTTGCTCAAGGGGTGCCAAATTCAAGAAGAGGCCATTTGGTGCAAAGTGACTCTTGGTAGGAAGCAAAAATGACCATTTCATGAGGCTATATCACGTTTTGTCCAAATGAACTATTCTTGACCTGAAATTTTACATGCATCTAGAGCTTATTGAGAGCTTTTTGAAAAGCTAAAGTTGGTAATTTTTGGAGGTCTGTGGAATATTTAGCGAATTATTGAAATTGAAAAATTTTCTGGTTTTGGTCCTTGGTACTGTAACACTGGTCCGAAATTGAATTCTATCACTCATGGGGCAAACGATGTCCAATTGCCACAAAATTTTATACAAAGAAACTAGACATTCACAATGACTTGTTGCAACTAGAAGCACCTCATTTGGAGTTCTAGAGAGGGAGATATGAATTTTTGAACATTCTATCCAGTATCAGGACCCTTACCCGACCTGATGTACTGTTCTATTGAATTTCGAAACTTTGGGTACCTGAACTGGTCTGAAAGTATTTTTTTCCTCTAGCTAACATCTACATATTTTCATATTGGTATCATTTGTATGTATTAGATTTTTATGGAATTAATTGGACATTTTCAAAGTTTGCTGCAGAATCTGTGACAGCATCAGGAGGTAGTTTGACCCCTAGATATTTTTGGATGTCAAACGCCCTTTGTGATGGGTGTTATGGTCTGTACATATTTTTACTATGAAGTAGACATCCGTAGCTTTCCATAATGGCCAAGAATGTGTGATTTTGATTTTTTTAGAATTAGTTATGATTTTTCGAAATTGTGCCAGAAAAGGGCCAAATCTGGCCAAAAATAAACCTCCATATTCTAGGTTCCATTTCGGTTTCCATGAGTTGTGGGCATGATTTTATGATGCAAATGAGTTTTATACATGTAATTAAATATGAAAAAGTATAGTATGGGGTCACTTGGCTCACACGATATGGAACGGAATTTCCATACTCGATGCAACGAAAAAATAACATATTTTAATGCCATTTTCTTGCCTCTTATATGTATTGATTGATATGAGATATAAAGGTAGCATGGAATGAACTAAAAAATTATGGTATTACAATATATATATATATATTGCCAACAGCCAAAACCATTTACACATGCATTAGTCTCGAGGGACGAAGGAGGCTAAGTTAGCCAAAAGATGGTTATCAGTTCAAGGACACAAGGTGCCCTTACTTTTTCAGGGTAAGAAGGGGTAGAGAAAATGCCTTAAGCCAATGTTCAAGTATCAGGCACTACGACGCTAAAGTAACCCATGCCATACTCCCTCTTTAATAATCATCATCCATTATTATCAAGGAATTGTGCTTGCAAACTAGGGTGTCTCCTAGTGTGTATTTATTCAAACACCAATTTTAAGGCCACATTCTTTTTTGGGATTTTAATTATGAGGGATTCTAACCCTCATGATCCTTTTGTATCTCAATTCCTGTAAGTGAGGGACTTTAACTCTTATAAGCATTAATCATAGTGATAACAGAAAATGTAATATGTCTTTTTTAATCTTGTACATAAATTTTTGCTAGTATAATTATAATAATCATCATCTATTATTATCAAAGAATCGTCATCACAAACTAGGGCATCCCCTAGTGTAGATCCATTCAAATAGCAAACGATGACCACATTCTTTTTAGGACTTTAACCCATGGGAAATTCTAACCCTCTTATACCTTAATTCCTGTAAATAAGAAGTTCTAACCCCCTATAGGCATTAATTATAATGATAATAAGAAATATAATACATCAAAGAATAATTCTACTATTAAAATTAAGATAGCATAATAATTAAGTAAGGCAAGTAATTATTAAAATCAAACATAGATTTCTAATTCAAATAACCAATAAAATCCATGACTTTTCTAAATAAAAGGTTGTCTATATAAATTCTACTAAAACCCTTTTCTATTGTTAATATAGGTTTTAATGTTTTCAAGGTCTCAATAGTTCATGGTTCATACAGATAATTATAATAAAGGTGATCTGTTCATGGGAAATCTCCATGGGTTAGTCTTCCATGCACAAGAATCATAGTCAAGGCATTCCAATTGATATAGCCTTTCATGCATAAGTATAGTTTTTTATGTCAATCTTCTTTGCATAGGATCTATAGGATGGTCCTTGTATAGAGTCTTTAGGATATTCCTTGCATATGGCCTTAAGTTAAGAGATTACTTTATTCACAATTTCCTAGAGTTCTAGAAGAATTAAATCAGTTAACACAATTGTTTAGGCAAAAACCTAATTGATAATTCCCATATCAAATAAAGAGAAAAAATTAAAACAAAAATGTATTTACATGTAATAAAATTAGGTATATAAAAATTTCCTTAAAAATAAGGAAAAGCTAAGTCTCCCCTAAGAACCTTTTTCTTTTTAAATCATTATGCCCTCAGGTAAAACATGTGGTGTCATGGCACCTTCCCTCTCCTTACCATTTTCATCTTCTATTTATCCTTGCTTTTGCAACCTATAGATCCATCTCAGCTCCTCTCATTTCCCTTCTTATTTTTATAAGTTTATTATCTTTTAGAACTTATTGTAAATGAATCTATTTACATCAAACCAATCATAATCTCATTTTCCAACAAAACCTAAGGAAAAAAAAAGTTAGAGAGAGAAAGTATGAACTTCCTATTTTGGTCCCACTTCATTTACCATTTTCCAAATATTTAACAACCAGAAATGACCTTTATGCCATCCTACACCTTTTCAAACTAACCATTCATTCATCAGAACCCAAAACCATAAACACCCATTTTTAAACACAATCAAAGGAGAAAGAGAAAGAAGCAAGAGAAGAAAGTGACCTGCAATCGAAATTATCAGTGAGATATAAGGAAAGTATCTTACATGGATTGAAGCTTTTCCCTCTTAGTTTCTTCTTTTTTTAGTCAAGCACCACTGCCACTTCACTTAATCTCACCCTAGCTTCACTATATCTTTTTCTCTCTTTCTACATGTTACTTCTCTCATTATGGTTTTTTCTCCTATCTTGCTTTCTTTACTTCTCCCTTTTGCTCCTTTATTTGTACATTGAAGGATGATATTTATAGAAGAAAAAGGCAGTGGTGTCACACCCGAAAATGCAACCGAGTGGCGCCATGATCAAATACAGAGAAAAATTTGATTTTTCTTTGGGAAGAAATTGAAAACCAAATTTCCAAAATAAAAATGAAATAAGATGAAATAATAGGTTTAGAAGTCGCCACCAAAATTTTAATTTTTTTAAAAGGGAAAACTTTGAAAAAACCTTTTTAGTTTGAAAAATGGTCTGCAAACCAGAAAAATAGATCCGGAAGTTAATTGTGAGTGGGGAAGCTGTTAGGCACCCCACTACACCCATTACTGACAACGATTACCCTAAGTTAGTTGTGCAAAAATAAAATGGCCTTAATTCTATTTTAATTCTCCCTAACAAATCATATGTAAAATAAGAAATAAAGAAAATACAATTCAAAGTAGAAAGAAAGAAATTAAAATAAAACACAAAGAAATTCAAGAATTGAAATAAAAAGAAAAGGAATGAAGTTCAAAGAAAAATATTTTATTTACAAAAAGCAGACTTGACTTAGGATGAAAGCCTAGGGCCTATGTACCATTCAAGAGGGATCAAAGTCCATGTAATTCGATTAGAGATTATATTTGGTTGATGTTTTGTTTTGTTTTGTTTTTGTTTGATTTTTGGTTTTTATTCTTTGTTTTTTGTTTTTTTTTTATTTTTTTGTTTTTGAAAAGACAAAGAAGATAAAAATTACTTTTTCCTTTAACAAATAAAGCAATTTTAAAATTAGTTAGTGTGCTTTGATTTGTTAAAATTAAATTAAATTTTAATCTTCTTGCATTTTCGCTTTTTCTAAACTCTTTTCTTTCATCATTTTTCCTTTTGTCTTTTTTCTTGTTTTACTTAATTCTTGTTGATTTTTTTTCACTTCATTTTTTTTAAAAAAAATTTTGGTCAAATTTTCTTTTTTAATTCATCTATTTTTAAATTTCAAAATTATGTTTATGTGGAAGTAGTAAAATTTTTCCCTCCCCTTTTGTCTTAATTTATTGTTTTTTTTTCTAATGATTTTTTTAAATTTAAAAAGGGTTTTTCTTTTTCCTTTCTGCATTTCCAAACTTTTTATTTGATTTAATTTTTAATTTTTGACTTTCTTTTTTTTTCTTGTATTTTGATTTTTTTGTTTTTGGTTTTAATTTATTTTCAACTCTTTCTTCTTATTATTATTTTTAATCCTTTTTCCTTGAAAAGGGAAAGAAAATAAGAATTACTTTTATCCTTAGCAAATAAAACAAATTTAGAATTAGTTGATACGTTTTACTTTGCTCAAGATTAATTTTATCTCTTTACTCTTTTCACATTTTTAGTTTTTTTTTCTTTCTTCTTTTTTTTGTTTTTGTCTTTGTTGTTTGTTGTTTTTTCTTATTATAAAATTAGAAAGGATTCTCATTTTTTCTTCTTTTAATTTTTTTTATTTGATTTATTGATTTATTGTTTTTTTCTTGTATTTTTTTATATAAGTGATCTTTCTCCCTCATTTCAAATGAAATTTTGGTTTTAATTAGATTTTGATTTTTTGTTTCTCATTGTTGATTTTTGATTTTTCTTTCTTTTTTTTTCTCTTTTTTTTAATATATTTTGTCCTTTTTAATCATATATGCATATTTATTTATTTAAACAAGGAGTTTGTTTTTATGAAATATAGTTTTATTGAAAGAAACTTTGAGAAAAAATCAATAAGTCTTGAATGGTTCAATTCTCACTTTTTATGCTTTTCTTTGTTTGCTTTTACTTTTTTTTTTTGTTGGTTCTTTTCTTTTTGGGTTTTCATTTTCCTCTTTTATTCTTTTATTTTTACTCTTTATTTTTTCAAAAGAACAATCTCTAAAAGAAAAATTTATCTTTGAATCTTTAGAACAATGCTTTTCAAACATTTGCCAAATAACCTTTAAGAAAGGAGAAGGCAAATATTTGAAACTCAATTTAAATTTTAATAAAAAGCTTTTTAATCCTCTTTTTTTTTGTTCTTTTTATTAAAAATTTTCTTTAAGGAATTATTCGCTGAGGGCCATTGAAACCCAAAACACTAAACGTGAATTCAAGGCTCAAAAGGCATCAAGGAGGCTTATTGCTACACATGGCCTTTTGGTCTATTCTTATGTGCCTAAGAGGATATAAACTCCCACATGGCTATTCTAACATGAAAATTGACGAAAATAAAATAAAATAAAATGAAAATATTTACAAACCAAAATAATAGCTTGCAAGTGTGTGTGCTAAGTGCTCAACCAGATTCATCATGTTCCAATATATTTCAAGTATAGAAAAGGAAAAATGAAAATAGTAATAAGACATGTAAAATGGAACACAAAACCAATTTGTCCTCATGGTGATGCCTCCGCCCTTCAGCTTCTTCATGCTTCCCCTACGTCTTTGATATTTGAGTATACTGCCATGCTGTTTTGTCCTCCTATCCAAACATCTCCAAGTGATTTGTATCATCACAGGGTACTCCTCAGAATGTCAACAAGCCAAGAAAAGAAATTGTGTCAGCTTCTAATCAAACAATCATAATCAAATTAATTCCTTGACAATCCAATAAGTATAAAAACTCAAATCTTTATTTCCATGCACCCATATGTTCATGCAAGACACAAGCAATTCCATCATTCAGACCTTAATACATTCAATAAGTTTGAACACTGTGGGGTCCTAAAAATGTTCTTCCCAACTAAAATTTAATACCACTCAGTGTCATAGTAACATAACCCAACAAACAAATTTATTGAAATTACTAACTAGTACTTTCATAATTCATGAAGCAATTTTCAAGAAAACATTTGTTCAGATACATTACACTAGCACGCATAATCAAATTGTTCATCCTATCCTTATATCACTCATGAATACATCTCAAAGGTATTAATTCTTAGTCCAGTATGAGGCATATCAAAATAGCACAATGGGGATTGACCACGCTTCCACATACGCACAACCCTCTGGCCCTTGCCATAACTTTCTGTCAAGGCATATTGGCATGCAGCACAAGGATCATAGGCATTTTAGTATCATTCAATGAGAAGAACCTTTTAAAATAGACCAAGACCTTTTTGCATGACAAATTGACCATCACCAAAAACGTATTCCACCTATTTGACATATAGCCCAAATTATGTACATGCTGCACAAGTTTCCTTTCATTAACCCAGGATTTATCAAAATTCACGCAAGGATGAGTATCATACAAGTCTCAAAGCTATTATATAAGCCAACAAGCAAAGAACAAGGCTAACGAGATACAAACTAACTAATCAAGTAATCTTAGCCAACGTTCCGCTGAAAACAACCAAGACCTCAGTAAACAAACAACAAAGTAAGATATCTGTGACTTATTCATAGAAGTTCAAACTCAAAATTTCGTTGTAGAGACAGAATTCCCAAAGACACAACAGCAAAGCGTATGGGGTTAAAATTTCCTAACCAATGGTGTAATGCAGCAAGCAAGATCATAAACAGAGATAGGGACCAAATACATATCAGAGACATAGCTTTCTACCATAAATATTAACTCAGTTTTGAACATATTAGCCCAGATCCCCAGCGACTTTCATATAGAACCTTTAATGCTTCGAGCCAACTCGTTTGCTTCTCCTAAATTAATCATCACTCTCAGACAGAAGCCTGGACACCCCGGTTAAACATTGGGCAGAGATTTATGAGGGATGTTCAACAACAAGTTCAATTAATGTGTTCCAATTATCAACAATGGGTCACAGAACAACATCAGACAAAAGAAACAATCGGAATTTCCAGTTAAAACTCAGAGTAGGAAAAAATCTTGATATTAATTTGTTAAGGGAAATGATTGAGAACACCATACTACCCTATTCAAACGACCGGGTCAGGAGGAGAAAACCAACTCATAATAGCAAGCAAGACATTCTATGATCGAATAAACTCGAACTGTTCTTCCAAAATAGAAAGGAATTACAGGGGTGCGAAATTGGTTTACCTTTCAATGCTAACAGACTAAAAAGGGAAAATGCCTCTCGCTAAGCCTGGGCCAGAAATGCCTTTGAATCTTCCTCCATTCTCCTCAATTCGCATCTCCTTTGGTTCTCTCTATTGCTCGTTCTTGTTTGAAAAACCTCTGCGTCTCTCGATTTCAGGCTCCTCTCACCCTTTCCTTGATCCACGACTGTCTCCGTCCTTTCTGAACCCCGTGGCCTTCGAATATTTTCCAACCCGAAATTCACTCTGAAATAATCTCTCTGCCTCTCTTCTTCTTTAATTTGAAACCAATCCTCCCCCCTAAAAGCCTCTTCTCTCAATCTTCCTTTTCCGCTTTCAGTCCCTTCCTCTGCCTCCTCGATTCTTCCCTTCCCTTCGATTCGCTCTAATCCCTTCACTGCAAAGCTCTCTCCTCTCTGCTTCTATCTCAATCCCCCCTCTCCGACTCTCCTCTTCTCTTCCTCTCTTTTTTGGTTCTTCGTCTCCAAAACCCCAGGCCCCCAAAACTGTTCTCCTTTTTTTCCCTTCGTCCCCTAGTCTCGAGCTCCCTTTTGCTCTTTTTAATTTCTGACGCTCCCCCCCTCACTCTGACGCTTTTTCTCTGCGTATGTCCCCACTTTCTTTGCATCTGTCCCTCTGCTTTTGTGCGTTCGTCCCTTTCTTTATTTGCCAGATGAGAGGACCAAATAGAGGGGATCAAGGGACAACCGGGTAGGGTTTTCGGTGGATCTGGGTTGGGCTTCTTTTTTTTTTTTTGGGACTCTAGTGGTTAGGTTTGGGATTGGGCTGAAGTTTTTTTTTTCTTGCATTTTTGAGCTAATTTTGGATTCTTTATTTATTTTTCTTTAGGCCTTTTCTTTTTTTTTTTATTCTTTTTTGCTTTGGTTTGGACTCTCCTGAATTAAGCCCCCAAAATTTTAATTAATTTTTTTTTATTTTACGTTTCTCCTTTTATTATTTTGATATTTCTTGTAGTCTTCTTTTTTTTAATGAATTTTTTTAATTATTATTCTTTTAATTATTTTTTTTGTATTTATTTATTTTTACTTTATCTGCTTTTAGCCTTTTATTTTTAATTCATTTTTTCTTTCTTTTTTCTAGTGTCTTTTTGATTTTTTTAATTCCATTTATTTTGGATTTTTGTTACTCTCCCTTTGATTTTTCTTTTGTTTTAATTTTCGATTAATTGGCTTTTACTCTTTTTTTTTTGAGTTCTTTCTCCTTTGATTTTTGTTTTAATTTTGGATTAATTGGCCTTTACTCTTTTTTTTTAATTTTATTTTTGAATTCTTTCTTCTTTGATTTTTGTTAAGCTTATTAAACTAAAGGACTTGTTTGATTTTTTTTTTTATTTTTTTTGCTTTTTGTTTTGTCTTTTATTAGTTTAATTTTATCATTATTTTTGGAGTATGTTCGGACAAAATACGGTGTTCACAAGTGGATGAAAGCCTTCTCAACTTTTCTTCCCTAACTTTTTCATATAAATAATTTTTTCTAATTTCACTAACTTTTATCTATAATATTAGCTTTACAAATGAGTTTTAGTGTTAGTAACGATTATGGAAGTTGATCATTTAACTATATTTATCATCTTAAACCACTCCAATTGTCCATAGATTGTCAAATTTTATTTTGGTGAAAATCACATTTTGGCCTTAAAAAAATTATATTTTTAGCCTCGGTTGAAATTACATTTAGTTATCTAACTTTTTACTATTTATATTTTGACTTTAAATTTTTACTTAAAAATTTTATTTCCCAAGCATTTTTCTTATAATTTCAAGATTTTTGTGGCTTAAAAAGTGCTAAAATTTCCTTTCCCTAAATATTTATTTTTTTAATTATTCATTATTAAATTATTAGAGTAATTATTATAAATTCCTCAAAATTGCGATTAAAGGCCTAATGGCTTAAAAATTTCATTTCGTCACTAAAAATTTATATCCTTCTAAATTCTTTGGAATTTTTCTTTATCTTTGTATTTAAAGAGCTTTTTTATATTCATTTTGATCAAATAACCAAAAATAAATATTAATTTGAGGAGGATACTATATGTTGACACTCTCCAACAAAACAAAGTCACAGAAAGGAAAAACAGGCACCTATTACAGTTAGCTTAGTCATTGCTGATGACTACCAATGTCCTTAAAGTTCATCAAGGAAAGCTATTCTCACAACTATCTATCTTACCAATAGACTACCCTCAAAGACTTTTGAGTTCAAAACCTCTCATTAACAATTTCTATAAGTCTTTCCCACTACATAAATTCTTTCTACCTTACACAACAAAATTTTTTGTTGCACTATTTTGGTCCATATTTATCATTAAGTCAAACTTGTACCTAGATCTCACAAATATATATATTTTTGGGTTATTCTTCAACTAAGAAGGGATACAAATGCTTCTCACTTATAGCTAGAATTTTTTTTACTTCCATGAATGTAACATTTCTTGAATAGCAACCTTGCTATTCCAAAACACCAATTCAAGGGGAGAGTGAGACAACCATATAATGAGGTTTGCGGGACATACCTATACCTAATATTTCCTTTGAAAATAAAATTGAAACTGAACCAAATGGACCTGAAAATAACACGTCATTGCACCTATCCTCAATTCCTACCATGAACCTGACAATCCTAAGCCAATTCAAAATGAATAGCCTTGGGCTAGTACTAAACCTAAAAATAATAGTTCCACTATATGGCCACCTAAACCTTTTGTGCATATAAGAAAAAGAAGAGAATTCAAGATTAAACCTAGTGCACATCTAAAGCAATTTTCTCATCTAAGCTGGAGGAAGATGATAATGATTTTTACTTGCTAATTGTACTAAGAAAAGGGATAAGATTTAGCACACAATATCCTTAATATCCTTTTTAAATTATATTTCCTACAATAGACTTTCAACATGTTACCAAAGTTCTATGGCCAAAATTTCAAAAGAACATATTTTTAGCAATGTCGTTGAAACTATGAGGAAATCTAAGTGGAAAAAGGTTATAGAAGAAGAAATGGTAACCCTTACAAAAAATGGTACATGGAAACTAGTTGATCTCCTTAAAAGGAAGAAGATTATTGGATGCAAATAGGTATTTACAATCAAATATAATCTTAATGGTAGCATTAGTTGTCATAAAGCAAGATTAGTGGCAAAGGGGTTCATATAAACTTGAGGCATGGACTTCTAAAAAACATTTGCTCCCATAGCAAAATTTAACACCATTAAAGTGCTTTTTCACTAGCACGAAATATAGATTGGTCTCTACACCAGCTGGACATTAAGAATACATTCATAAATGATGAATTGGAAGTAGTAGTTTATATGGAATAACCTCCTAGCCTGCATAATGATGGTTCAAATGTATGCAAACTTCAAAAATCTCTTTATAGGTTGAAGTAAGCCCCCCAAGCATGGTTTAGAAGATTTACTAAAGTGTTGAAAGGATATGGATATACACAAGGGCAAGTAAATCATACATTAGCTATTATCATGATGGAAAAATCTCCATTTTAATTGCCTATATAGATGACATTGTGATTATGAGGAATATTGATTAAATAAGGAGATTGAAATATGATCTTAACCAAGACTTTGACATAAAGGACTTGGGAAAACTAAAATGCTTTTTGGACATGGAAGTGGCAGTGTTCAAAAGTGGCATAGTTGTGTCGCAAAGGAAGCATACATTGGATTTGCTTGAATAAACTAGAATGCAATGTTGTAAACTAGCCAAAACTCCAATAGAAGTTAACTATAAGATATGGTTAAAACTTGGTTGACATAAGGATGTACCAAAGGTTGGTAGGCAAGCTAATTTATCTCTTATACACTAAGTTGATTATTAGTTTCTTGGCTAATGTAGTGATTTAGTTTATGAACAAGCTAATCAAGAGCATTTAAAAATAGTTTATAAAATATTGAGATACTTAAAAATGACCCCTAACAAGGGCATTTACTTTAGAAAAGGTACAAATAGGAATGTAGAGGTATAAGTGTAAATTGGCTGGTTTGGTCATTAAGAAACAATTTATATTAGGATATTGCACATTTGTATGGGGCAATATAGTAACTTAGAAGAGTGAAAAACAAAGAGTTATTACTACAAACAATGTTGATTCGATTATATTTTAGGATTGTTACAAGAAATCTATATTAATAAGGTCTTAGAGAGGTTTCAGATTAAGGATTGTTCACCAAGTATAATACCTATTATGAAGGGAGATAAGTTCAATTTGAATCAATATCCCAAGAATGATTTAGAATATAACATTCCATATACTTATATTGCAGGTAGCTTTAAGTATGCTCAGATTTATACTAGACCTGACATGGCTTTTGTTATCAAAATGCTAGCAAGGTTTTAAAGTAACCTAGATATGGACCACTAGAAAGCTGTGAAGAAAGTGTTAAGGTACCTTAAGGGAATCGGATCATCTATAAACATACTAATAGCCTAGAGATAGTTGGCTACTTAGATTCGGGCATTGCCAATTGTGTTGATTCTCGAAAATCAACATCACATTATATCTTCATATTTGCTAGCACAACTATTTCTTAGAATAGTGTGAAGTAGACTTTGACTGTTACTTTTATCATAGAGACTAAATTCATCTCTTGCTTTGATACTATCTCCCATGGTATGTGGTTGAGGAGTTTCATTTTTAGGCTTAAAATTGTATATTCTATTTCTACTTAAATAAAAATAATAATTAATTAATTAATAATTATTTAAAAATAAATAATAATTTCTAAAAATAATTCCTAATAATAGTAGTCAAATACCAAAATCAGATGATCGTGTTTATATTAAATTGAGTTTCATACAAAGATGTTTCTAAAATACCTCTTAAATTATGGAAAAGTTGAAAATTAAGTTTATGACATGCATACATTTAAAGTTGCTCATTTGAAGTAAGGATTTATAATCTACAAGAGAAAAAGTTACACCTTAGACTGCTTGTGAGCATTTCATTAATTATGCCGAAAGATCAAAAGGATATAAATTTTAATATCCATCATATAGTATTAGAATTGTGAAAGGCATTAGCTTAAGGGATCTATAAAGGCATATGTTTGATTAAACTAGTTAAAAAGAACTTAAAATGCCCATAAAAGGACGAATGAAAGTTGTGTGATAATACAATTGCCTTGATCATCATTCCTTTAAGAAAAAAGTGAGATGAGTGTCATTGAATTAACATACACCCTATCACGACTTCAAGTGGCAGATACTCTAATTAAGGCTGCGATCAAAACTAAACATGAAAACTTGAGTTACAAGTTGGGTATATTCCACATATACCAACCAACTTGATAAGATGTGTTAAAAGTATCTCACATTAATTATAAAATTATTCCATCTTGATTTAGTTTAATGATCGTATCTAATCTAACCCAACAACTAGTTTCCTATTGATTTATTTTATTTTTTGTGATCTTGTCTGAACAATTATGTAAAATTATTGCGTTTACTTCTTGTATATTTTTATCTTTTTTAGATAAACTTTGAATCATTACTACCCATATAAACTCAAATAAAGAAATTAAGTACCAAAACTATTTTATTATTCGATTTGATCTCTTTCTCTCTCTCTCTCTCTCATATTTTTTTTCCTTTCTCAAGTACAAGAATATGCATACACGCGCGCACACACACACAACACTTTCTCTCACACACCTCTCTACACACGTGCATACATACACACACCACACAACCCTCTCTCCCTCTCTACACATGCATGCACGCACACAAAATACACACCCCCCACCCCTTTACACACACACACATTTAAGGGTGTTCATCGGCCCGATTGGCCCTAGGAGCCCGCCTTAACTCGGTCTAATCGGACTAGGTAGGACCAGGCTAAAAGTATAAATGGACATAATTTTAAATAAGACTATTCCGAGCCGGGTCGGGCCACGGGCAAAGGTATGTTCCGCCCAACTCACCCTAATAGTTACTTTTTTTTTTAGTTATTAATATCTTATCATCTTATTTTTTTTATTTCATTTAATTATCTCTGCATACTGCAATTTTTATTACTTACGCAAATATTCTTTACTTCTTAATTATTTTTATCATTGATGTGAATCCTTACTGATATTTCTTTTGTTAAATAATAAAAAAAAATATTTACCTAAGACTAATTATGTTAGTATATCTTATATTTTACTTGATAATACTAGACTATTTTTTTATTACTGATACAAATATAAGAGTTCTAAAAGTCCATTGTTTTGAAATATATACCTATAAGTTTGTGTAAAAATATTTTTATATTACAAGTATCAATTCATTAAAAAATATTAGTTTGGGCGATCCTAACCCGCTTTATCCCAATATAAATCAGATTTATTAGAATTGAGTAAGGCCACAAGTATAAAAACAAGTTTCATGTCTTAATCGAGTCAGGTATCGGACATACTAAATATTCAATTTAATCTTGCCCATGTACAGCCCTACTTATTAAGATCGCCTCGAGCCGCCCTAACCCGCACTAAAATTGAGCTTCTCTGGATCGGACCGGGCCATGGGCATAAAAATACGCCCAAGACCCTAATCGGGCTGAGCTTCAGGCCAAGCATCGCCCTGACCCGACCCTGTCCATGTACACCCCTACACACACCCCCCTCTCTCTCTCTCCATGCGCGCCTGCGCCCACACACGACTGCATATATTACACAACTACCTATGGACTGCATCATCTAAGAAGATTCTACTTATTGATCTTTCATCTTTAAATAAACTTTACAAAAGAGGGCCAATCTTCAGCAGGCGAAAAATGACTTGTTATCTACCTCCCACATTCCTTTGTAAAGACAATATAGACAAATTAGGACTATAGTACACTCGCCACCAAAGGATGGCGTTTGCGTAATACAAGAACCTGGCAAAATCAAAGAATCACTAAACCGGCCCACATAAACAGAGAACCACCCTAAAGCCCCGCTGGAATTGGTTAGTCCTGGTAGAAGACGGCAGCATTAATTAGCTGAAATCAAACATCCGCTTCCGGACAATCATGTCATAAAGAAGCAATCGACAATGAAAAAGCCCCCGGCAGGTGAAGAGAAGTGAATCTGCTGTGCTGTCGTTTTCTTTTATCCCTTTCAATCCATAAACCACCCACAAAGTGCTGTCAGAGCACAGTTGCCAGCTGTGTCCAAGAGGGGCGAGGGTGAGTGAAGCTAATCTCTACCTCTGTCGAGATAATTTCCTTAAAACATCCATATTTACATTAGGAAAATGTTCATCCTGCATTGTTGGCAACTTCTGCAGCTCTCTGTCTCATCATCTCCATCACAGCTGCTCTTCGCCGAGAATCAGATTGCTGCTGCAACCTCCTCAAATGTTCTTTTAAATCTCTGAATTGGCCCAAAAGTAAAAGATGTTACAAATTTAAAAAAAAAAAATCTTACAATATTAACTTAAAGATGGCAATCCCGGATCCACAAACCTGCAACGTGGTACATGACACTCAGATTCTTTGCAAGCACGAGCATGAAGTTGAAGCAAATACCACATTTTCTTGCAAAGAACACAGCCCCCAGAGGCACGTGTTTTGCATTGCATTCCATGGCGGAAAAGCCCCTTCACTTTCCGACAATTGGGATACTGGCAATGTGCAGAACGACATTGTGATGCATGCACAAGAAGATCAAGCATTTTCCGTAGCTGTAATTACAGAATCAATAACTATCAGACCTTATATAGAAAGGTGTGAGATCAACACAAACATGGTGATGAAATGAGATGATGAGGTCAACAATGGGCAACAAAAATTCAGAAATATGCTGAAAGAAAGAAACAAAATTCCTCTGGAAAGCAGAAGGCAAGCTGACAAGTAACTTAAGGTAATAAATAAATATGTCAGCAGATATACATTTTCAATGTTTATCTACCCAATGTACGCTGTAAATAAGTCAATAATAAATAACTAAACTATTAAGACAGACATGCAGGTGAGAAAAATCAGTTGATGTACCATGTTAGTAACAAGATGTAACTGGATTTTGGGACTTGCTTCTTCTTAACTTAGTAATACACTAGGATAAAAATGTCATTGAAAATCATCAGACATATGAAATTCAAGATCTTGTGCTCAAGCTTGCATTCCATATTTTCAGATGTCTTAAAGGTTAGAATGATAAACTAGACTAGATGAAGTCAGCTCCTTTATGCTTAAGTTTCACCATGAAGGATTCTACAAATGCTTTATTGACATATCAAATGACCAAGTGACATGTAAGCACATTTAGATATTAGACAATCCACAGAGACAAAATCTGAAATCTAAATGATACCTGCAACACTCGAAGCTGCCTTGCTTCTTTGTTTTGAGCATCACGATCAGCCATTGATGGATGATTTGTCAACTTATGAGGATGATCAATGCCTCCGTCTTTTTGATAACAAGCATTGCAAACATCATAATCAGGGCAAATTTCACATCGCCAACCTTGACCAGTTTCTATGTCAAGATAGCATATATTACAAGTTGTCACAAAGGCAGGAGCTGTTGGATTATGAAGATGATAGAGAACCATCATTGATGAATGCTTGGCCCGCCTCAGAGTATCATACTGATAATGGTTTCCCTGACAGAGACTCAGAAATGCCTGTCTAGTGTCAAAAAATTCGCTCTCAAGAATCTCATCTTTGTCCTTTGTATCAGCTGGTACATCAGTAATTTCAATCTGCAAAAACTGCCAGGTCATAAGAAAGTACTCAAACAAGCTCCCCCCCCCCCCCAACTGAGCAACTACCATTACGAGGTGTGATTTGGAACTGCATAAATTTTCTAACACCTAAATTCCTCAAAGAAGAAATTACACAAATAGAAGGTGATAGATTGCCAAGTAATTCTCACGGTAGCACAGATTGAAGTAGTGTAGAACAATTCACTTTACATGTCAACATTAGATGGGCTTGCTTACTTACAGGGTAAAGGGTATGTTTCTCCCTCTGATTGATAGGATGCCTTTCTCTTTCTTCACGCTTTTGTTCTGCTTCGTGACACCTAAGAAATCAAACACAAAAAATTAGATCAATATCTAAGATTCTAAAATATCTGTTCACAAAGATGGCTGGGGAGAGGGGTTAAGACATTGCGTATGAGAGGCAAAGTCGATATAAGGGATGTTAACAATAGTTGCTGATATTTGAAAGTAATGTTGAGACATATAATTATGGAAGATCTCTCAGTTAAACAAAAAGAAGTTTCAATATTTATTCAAATCTGTACTAGATTTCCATTTATGTACAAAAACCCTCCAGACTCCAGATCTTACATGCCAATTTCAAGAATAAACTAAATAACGTGTAGAGTTAAGACACCCCACAGAACTCCATAATCGCAGCTTCAATGTGGACTTCAGAAAGGTGAAACAAATCACCATTTCATCACTATAAGCTCTCCTATAATGGCAGGTTACAGAAAACAGATATTACATGTAGCAGAGTAAGTAATAAATATAAGATAAATTATAATTCATGTCATTTAAAGTTGTACATGATTATTTCTGGCCTAATTAAGATGAGATACCACAGCGTGGTTAAGTGGTAATGGAACAAATCATAGGAGAGTTGAATGACATAGTTTAAAGTTCAAACCATAAGGGGATAAATTGATTTTGGGCATATATCCATTTCTCAAGCTTTCAGACACAGAAGAGAACAAGCTAAAGACTTTAATTTCAAAACTACAGGTTCAAGCAGAAGAACAAACAAGGAAGGACAAGGGATTTTCACTACAGAAAAGGACATTACTACCCCCATAACCACAGATCCAAACTTAGTTCCCACAATTCCCACCAAAGTAATCAAATTTTGAACCTCTTTTCTTCTTTAAAGGGGAAAAAACAATAAATTTAGATTCTCTCCCACTTGAAAGAATGTTTCACTTACACCATGGATAGTTTCATAGTCTTTCAAGGCTAGTTACCGGCATTAAATTGACATGAAATTGAAATTGTTTATTTAATTCCAACAATAGAACACTGAAACTATTCAATAACATGTCACGTAAACATTTAACATTAAAATGTGATTATTTTCGTCAAAATTTGGACATAAAATACCATTTGGTAGTTAAGTGATAATCAAACAAACCATAAGGGTGTCAAATCACACATTTTAATCCAGAGGGGCAAATGATTTTGGCAAAACCACGGCAGGGGTAAACAGTAATTTACCCATAAAGATATGACAAGAATAACAGTAACAGTTCAAATTTAAAAAAAAAAACTACCAGAAGTTTGAATGCTTATGCTGAACTTACATATATATATATATATATATATATATAAAGAAACTAACATCTAGAAGTAAATTTGCTAGCTAAAATCAGACCCCACTATTAAAAAATGAACTACTTGCTCAAAACAAAAGCAGAGTGGTTGTCATCTTAACCACCAAAAGACCTCAACAAATTTGACCCTTTCTCACATGTAACTCTACATGGATATGCTGAAACTCCTAAAAGTGCTAAGATCAAAATCTTTCGAGAGTTGAGTTGATGAAATTTGATCTTCAAAGCACAGAGAGCCAAGTTTCTATCTAAATCTCCTCCTTTCTTTTCCTGCTCTTCTTGATCTTTGATACTGTACTGCTAACATTCGTGGCCATCGATAACAGATTCCCATCCCTCACTTCTTATTCTCTCTTGAACTTAAAATTGTTTTAATAAAAGAAGAGATATTATAAGAGAAAAGAGTGAACTCTCTTGAGCTGAGGATATGATGTCCAACTTAAAGAACACAAGGAAAAGACAGAACAAACAAGCAAGACATAACAACCAAGCAAAGCCCACCATATGCCTCCATGTTCACCACTGAAACCCTCCAAAGTAGGCCTTACTGAGCGCCATGAAGAGGCCAATAAGACTGCTTTAAACCCCCCTTAAAAAAGGGGGGAAAAAATCTACCAAAATTTTTTTTCTTCTGACTCCCAAAAACCTCTGCTTTTTATAATTCCTATATTTAAAGAAAATATAGAAACAAAAGACAGGAAAAAAACGTAACAGGGAGGACAAGAAATCCTTCTAAACAAAGAAACAAAAGACCATAGAAGGAGAGAGGGTAAACAAAATGCAAAAAGTTGTCTAATCCTTCTGCATATCACCATTTTCCCTGTATATTACCCACAATAATTGACAATTTACAAATTTCAAAGCTTAGAAGGTCCTATAGAATTCCACTCCAAGGATACCCCCTCAAGACAGACGATAAAACTATATGAAGAAAATCTAAATTTAAGATTAACTATTGCTGCAACTTTACTGCACTAGTCTTCACTCCGGCAACAGCATGACTTCAATGAAAATAAACAGGTATTAATAAATAATGCCAAGCCATAAGCCCATAACTCTGGAGAGGGTAGAATACCAACAGTGTACAGCAATTTCAATATCTTATGCAAATTTCTACTCATAGAAATTGTTCTGTTTAGCAGCCTAAAGAAGTTACCAGCAGTTCAAAAGATTTTGAAGTTTTGGTATCAAAATCAAAGATATTAGTCAAGTAATATCATAGGACAAGACACAGTTAACAACACAACAGTTCAAGCCAAATTTCACTCTTCAGTTGGAGAAGACACAAATCTTGATATACTGTGCAAAGCTGATAATATACTTTAAAACACATTACATGACAAACTATGAAAATAAGGTTTAAGAATCCTTACTTATCACAAATCTGAAAATTCTTGCACTGCTTGCAACCCAACGGTTGCCTGACACCATTAAAATACAACAGTGACTGCAGGCATGCTGCAAATGAACCATGATAAAATCTTCCTTCATCGGGCTAATGGTTTCACCAAGCTGGAGAAACAGCAAAAGCTTTGTAAGAAGAAAACTATTATCTTCCCCTTAGGAAACCCAACTAATAAAATGTTTAATGCAGTTATGCAATGAGAAACTATTAATTATTCCAACATCTAATAATGTAACATATTGGAAACATAATTTACGAGGCATCTAATTTGCCCAAAAGAACAATAATGTGTAGCAAGGAACAAAAACAGGGAATTACTTTATGCATTAGGAGTAGATCTTTGGAGGCATTTCCAGAAAGATCTGACTGACCAGATGCCTTTAAAGCCCTTTTTGTTATAGTTTTCTTAGTGGTTCCTTTCTTATTCTGTTTTCTGCCATCTTCTTCTTGGCGGAGCTGATAAATCAAATCCTCTGCAGCCCCTGGCCAGTAGTCGCCATCAAAATAAGGAAGTCTTGCAGCGGTAACCTTAGCTCTACATTCACCAGTAGATACAAAGAAATGGTCATATAAGTTGGTGAGATCGACTACAATATTCTCCTTGGCAGCTTTTCTTAACATTGATAGGTACCTGAAGAAATGAGTCCACATAAGAAATTAAAGTTAGAGATGAACAAATCAACCGCTTTGTGCAAGTAGCACAATTACATAACTTGTTCTCCTTTTTTTTTTTTTTAAGGTTATGCTGAAGCTCACCATTCCCGAAGCTTATCAGATTTTGGAGTTTTCTGAATTTCAGGATGACAATATAAAATATAATCTTCACCCTTCAATGGAGGACAGGCCCAAATATAACAGCTTGTAAAACCACGATTCTTACAATATTCGAGGTACCCAATCTAAGAAGAAAAAAAAAATATGTAAAATTACTCAAATATTAAGGAATACAACTTACAGAAAGTTCTGTCAAACTCGACTCGAATATCTTCAAGAAAAGCTACCACATGAATAATAAACATCACATAAGAGTAGCAACTGCTTACCAGAATTTCATGATAAACAAATGTCCGAAGAGCCTCTCCAGTCACTGCTTTAACCTCAGGCCTAAAATACTTCACAGAATCGAGATATGAAAGATACACCCGTCGCTGATTAGGGAATTGACATTCAGACCCAAACTCTTGCACATACATGCCAAACAGGCATACTTCCACACCTTCAATCTTCTGAAACAACAAATTACCTGCAGTATGAACCAAAGCACATCAATAACCATAACCAACAATAATGATCAATCACCACTAGATTAATCAGGCAACCAAGCCATTACCTTCGATTTATATGGGAATTCTGTTGGGTAATTTTCTTCCTGAAAAATTTCCAAAAAACGCTGTTTCACTTCTAACTTCTTGTCTACAGATGACACAACTCTTATAACAAGTGACTCAGCCCCAGGCACCTGCTAAATCAATTGAAAGAGTTTTACATGTCACCAGCACACCAATGAAGCTAATCATCAATCTCCAACAAACAGAGAAAAAAAAAAAAAGGAACCAAACTAAAATATCTAGAACCGAAATATGGATGGAGTAAAAAGTTTCACTAAATACACTTCTAATTACTATCATTGAATCATACTACTTGAATAATTGGTACAAAAAGCATATAAAACTAAAGTACAAAATTTGTATTCATTATCAGTGATAATTCAGCCACTCACAGGTGAAAAAGATAGTAGTTACTACCAAAGCTACAAGTGCTCACTGATATCCAAATTCCAAACTAATTCCTTTGGTTTTTAAGGACACAAACTAAATAAAAGATTCACATGGAGGAAAAGTAGTGAATATATGTAAGATCAGAACTTCAGGTCAAAAAAGTTTATTTCGTAATATTCAGGTCAAGAAAATTCATTCCGCATTACTGATTCTATGGATTCGTCATAAACAGCAATGACTGTTTAGGTTGTTAAACCATGGATGGTAAACTGTGGCATCATAAGCAAACTTGTTCCACCATCACCAACAATGAAAAGCAGTTTACCACATAAATTTCCAGTACATCCCCACAAATTTTTGGGGAAAATACATTTAACTTCTGGAACCAAGGCCTGATGAGAACTTTAGTACATCAACTTTAAAATGTAACAAAATACTCCGAATTTCTTTGCGAAAATAAAAAGAAAAAAAGAAAAACTGTCTCATTTAATGTGGGGGTGTTTTGTTTTTTTGTTTTTTTCCAAATAAAGGGGGGTGTTTTCTTATATCTTAAATTTGATGTACCAAAAATTGCTATTAGACTTTAATTCAAAGATTAAAATGTATTTCCCTTATATATTAACAGTCTGCACATAACCAACAATAATCTAAAATGCTATAGCAAATAGGAACCAGTTTATGAATCACCTCATCGTAACTTTTCCCTTGAAGCATTGCCCTATCTTGTCTCTCTTGTTTTAGTTTCCTAAACAACCGTTGCTCTATGTGGTCACTGAGAATAGTTCTAGGCAAATCCTTGGCCCCAAGAACGGCACTTTGGGGTAAGGGTTTGCGCTCTCCTCTTTCTATCTCTTTAATATAGCAGTTAGGGCAAGTGTACTCAGCTTGTCCCCCATCATTTCTTCGACCATTAAATAAGGCACAAATTTGATGTTGCCAAGCTTCACATTTATCACATTGAACCCACTGGATGAAAAAAATAAGTAATCAATAAAACATATAAAAAGCTCCCAATCAAGCAAGAAAATAACACATGATACACACCCATTCCTCGGTTTCTTCATCATTTTTCTTTTTCTCCAGCCTTGCCTTAGAAATGGTAGTTCCATCAACAACAATGGTGTCTCCACGAGCCTCATTATAGCATGGAATACAAAAATAATGCCGTGTATCCCCAGCACCCATGGTATAATACATAGCATTTCGTTTAATGCGAGCACCACAAATTGAGCAATAAATAGGAGGTGGTTCAAAAGTAAGCTTCTCTACAGCACACAACTGACAGGAGTTCTCACTCATCGAATGTTCCATTGCTTGATTCTTTTCTGCTTTTGCTTTGCTCTGTAACAAGATAATAGATGCCTCTTGATAAGATGTGCATATCAAGGATAATTAGAGGTATGAAAAAGTAAAACCTAGCATTGCCAAATAATCCGACAATAAGAAGAATTATTCTTAGATATATAAGAGCATGGCATTAAAAGGACATCATATTCAGATTCAACACATTCTTGAACAAGCAGAAGCACGTATAATGGTTGGATTGCTTTTTTCCAACTTGCTGTATCCAAAATATCAACCTCAAACAAAAAACCATGAGAAGGAACAGAAGAGAACAGTGTTTATGAAGCTTAGTGCATTTAATCTTTTAAGCCTCCAGAAGAAGCAGGAGGAATTGTATGTACAGAAACTTGACAACCTAGGGTGGAGAGCAGTAAATGATTCAAATGAAATTTATGATAGGCATCTAACATGGGAAAACAAGACAAATTTGCTTCTTATTCCAGCCTTGTTTTCTTTGTCTTATTGTGCACTGGTGTGTCTCTCTTCCTTCCTAGTAAAAGTTATTATTTATCCATGAAAAAAATAGAAAATCAAAATTCAGTAGATCATAAACATCACTATTTAAGAGACAGTCAACCTAAGCATCCAAGAAAGTACGTGATTACAGTGACCAAGGACCAAGGTTGTCCTTATGCTTAACTAGTGTAGTTCAAGGTTGTCAGTTGCTGAGACACCAAAATCATATTTATTATAGAAAAATAACAGTACATGGTCACTTTTTCATCTAGTATCTGGATGTGGGAAAGAAACTTTACTCACCATGGGAACACTATTTTTAGTTTCTTGCATTAGCATTGTAGTTCTCCTTTCTTGTTATCTGGAACCTGATTTTGAATTTTGTGCAAGTGTGTGTTCATAAATGAACTTTTGGGTTTGATTTCACATCCTTTATTTCAAGAACACTAGTTAAGGGCAAGGTAGCTAGTTCAAAGATAGTTTGAAATTGCAGTCAAACTTATCGAAACATAGATACGCAAACAGTCATGAAGAAAGACAGACTGAAAAGAGTTCAATAGCTTTAGACTATAATGGAACTGATTTGCACAAAGATGCTATCAATAATCAAACTAATGGCTGTACTGTTGTATATTCCATAGATAAAACAAAATGTGAGAATTTTTAATCAAAGGTTTCTTCTATCACATCTTCTTTAGGAGAAATTTATTTATGTCCTCCCTGTGGGCTTCTGCCAATGGCTTTTTTTTTTTTTGGGGGGTGGGGGTTGTCTCTTGCAGATTTACCAAGCGACTGGAAAGCTCTACTGGGCTAATGACTGTTTAGTCTTTTTTCTAGGTTTTGGGAGGACTACTTACCCACCATTTTTGTATTTTTTTTTCTCTTCTCATTAATAAATTCTTTTTTCTATTAAAAGAATGTTATACATTCTATGAAAGTTAAAGTGCAAGATTACAAAAAGACTTACTTGACCAACCCATTGCCTAAGGCCAGTGATATGTTCCCTGACTTGCTCTGGAGTGAATAGCTCAGTCATCGAGACCCCTTTTATTTTGGGCTTACCTGATTTGGTTCCTGCTGCATTTTCAGATGGCTGGGTCACGCTTACTGGCTTATCTTGTCCAGTTTCTTTCTCTGTTTCAATATTTTCTGGCCTAGTCAAGATAGCAGACTCATCATATGTGACAGTTTCACTAGCAGGCACTCTGTCATCCACTTTACTTATATTAACTTCACTAAGATTTTCATGCGCCAAATGCACCAGAACTTCTTTCTTAACTTCTATAAGCTCAGATTTAATTTGCATAGATGTCTCACCATGGGGATAATCTTGGCACTGGGCACCCTTGGAAACATCAGAATGACAGTTTGCAGAAACTGATATAGCAGAGTTGTCATTCTCAGGATTCAAGGACTGGGTAAACTGTTCAATCTTCATACGTTTTGGAGGTGGCTGCAGGTCTTCTGAAGTTTCAATGACAGGTAGCAGCGTTGATATCAACCTGGGTGATGGAACTTCGGTATTATAGGATTGGCAGGATCCATTTACAGCAATTGGCATACCTGAATTAGGACCTGACCGAATCTGAGGCTTAAGTTTAAATGAACGTCGATAATTGCGGACAAAAACACAAACAGGGCAACATGGATCCTTGCAGTTTCTGAAATGACGAAGCAATAGCCTGGTATGATGACAGCGGGGATATGTACAATGAGTCAGGTCACATCCTTCTATGTGTCTACATAACTTCTGGGCACTATAACAATATCGTTCTTGGCATTGTCCTTCAGGGGCAGGACACCGTCGAGCATGAAGCAGAAATAAAAGCCACCTCTGTTGGTTCCTGTGTGCCTTCTTGATAGCACTGCCTGAGTCTAGTGGCTCAGCTGAGCCTCTAGAAGCAACAGCATGACCAACATTAGATCCATCTGATGATATATTATTGCATTGAGCTTCTCCTTGCCTTGATATTCTCTGATGGAAATCACAGTGGAGATGCTGCTCTTTTGACATATTCCCAGTTATGTGGTTAACATCCTGTGACTGAGAATTCCATTGATTTAAAAGTGCTGATTCAGACTGTGTCCCAACTGAAAGACAGCTAAAATTATTTCCAGACTCTGTAGCCAAATGACTCAGGTGTAACATTTGTTGCGATTTCTGAGGTGCTGTTGAGGATAAATCATTCTGACCAGTTGGAAAAGAAAGATGGTGAGTGCTCCTAGAGCAATCTTCAGCAGTGTTCTGCTGGAACTGATTTTGCATCCCAGAAATATGAAACTGTTCAGAAACCCGTGAATTAAGCATATCTTTATGCTGTTCAACTCCAGGCTCAGACTTCACTTGGCTTTCTAGATTAGATGTGAGCTGAGACTGACTAAAAGCATCACTGTTGACCAAATGCTGAGGCTGCTGACTTTGCAGCCTAAGTTGAAATTGCTGTTGAGCATATTGCTCTGGCTGTTGAAATTGTTGGAGCCGTTGCTGATATTGCTGTTGAGGATGCAAAAGGCCATCTCTTGAAGTCAAAGAAGGCTGAAAATTCAACTTTTCCAACTGATTAACTGCTTGAGACTTTAGATGAGCAGCTTGCTGCATACCATGCAAATTCGAATGACTACTTATCAGAGGGGTAGTTTTGGATATTGCAGGCAATTTTACTGAATTCAAGTTCTGACTGCTCATCATAGATCCAGAAGATGTTGCAGATGAATAAAAATTTCCAGAAGCAAATGAGTCAACATTATTCAATCCATATCCATCACCTGGCAATAGAATTTTTACCCTTTCTGTAAGATGCCAAATTCTATAGGAAAAATATATATTTCTGCGCCCCTAAAAGACCAAGGGAGAAGGAAGGCACACGCACACAGACACACAAACACCCATCCACCCCTCAACAAACAACAAAACAGCCAAAGAGATTATACCACTAAACAGAAGGATAGGGTTGGGGTAAAGGTCTTAGGTTCTACACCTTGTAAACTAACAAAAATGAGCAAGAGAGATTACCCTGCACTGGTGGTTGCTGATTTTGATCAAAGTGCTGCTGCAATTGTTTAGGGGAGTTAGCAGAAGTTGTGGCATAGCCATCAGAAGTGCCAGATTCATTTGCAAGTTGCATATTATTTCCAATCAAGCTTAATCCAGCACTTATAGCTCCATTTGAGTATGCAAAAGCTTTTTGCTGTAAACCAGACCTCATTCCACTACCCATTTGGCTGCCAAGGTTCTGCACTACATTAGTGTTTTGGCCACCAACATGCTGCTTCTGCTGCTGCGGCTGTGATACCATAGTAGATTCAACACTGGAAAAGACACCACTATTATTTGAAGATTCTACATTCATATATGAGTGATTGCTGCCAGTAAATCCAGGAGTGGGAATCATCTGGCTTGCAATTCTCTGCGCACCCATTGATGACATGTTTCCCCCAGAACCAATGGAAAAGTTGGCAGAAGACTGCTGATAGCCATTAGGCAAACCTGCAATAACTAGACTCTATGATTCAGGGGGGAAAAAGAGAGTAAAATAAAAGGGTTGGGTGAAGAAGGACAACACCCAGTATTACCATCACATCTACTTAAGGAATTGCCATGCAAGCTGCCAGTTAGAAACATGCTTCCACTACTGACAGATGTAGATGCTAAGCTATTACATCCACTAGCAGCAATCATGGAGGCCTCTACAGAAGATGTAACCACCATGCTTGAATTCACAACATGCGACATGCCAGGTGTTGGTATCATTGTACCAATTGGAGAAGAGCTGACAAGCTGCGAATATTGTTGGTTATGATTATTCATAGATGATCGTCTTATGCAATTAGATAAACGGCTCTCTAATGTTTCCAAGTTCATGTACTCCTCCTGAGAAGATAAATCCAAAACATGATCAACCCTAAGAATAATAATTTTGGAGAAAAGGAAGTTCTTTAAAAAAAATTATTAGAGAGGAAAGGGAATATGTACAACCCAAGTGGGAGGCTAAGATATCAAATGTTAAGAATAACAAACAGATGCCAAGAAATAAACCTTAGAAACAGCAGCTTTTAACATGCCCTCCTCCAGGCGTTTAGCAAGATCCTTACACTTTCTTCTATTAAGTTCTGTAACAGGCTGCTGCTGCCGCTGCAATAATATATCATAGCTGGAGAGTAAAAGAGCAAGGTGTTTAATGATGTTCAGTGAATATTTATTTTATTTTTTGATTGCTGGGTACAAAATGTTCAGTAAAAATACTAACAAATAACAACAATGGCAAAAGATTGTTAAGAGTATGATTGTCTGATCTTATGTGCTATGTTTGAATTGTCATGGAACAAAGTGGACATTTTCAGAGAGGGTAAGAGAGAAATCTGGTTCACTGATGGCACCTACACCACAAGGACCCCTCATCAACAACTTTGATAGAATGGCCTAGTTAACAAAAAGATAAAGGGCCATAAAATATAAAGTGGAACTGTGGAAGATAAAAAGGAGTAACTCAATTTTGTCATTTGTCAAGTACAACTTACAAATACTACTGGGAGCACTTTGCAAATGGTTGCAATGTGAACTACATTGTGAGACTGACTAAACCACTTATGTAAAAGATATGTAACATTAATTAGTTCTCACAACTGCTTATGGTTTTTTTCTAGGGGGGGGGGGGGGGGTAAATTTCAATGGTCCATTATGAAATTATCTATAGCATTTACTGACTTTCACGCTTAGATTTACCCTTTATGCTTCACTATTTTTTATGAACACAAAAATATCCATCTCTGCATTTTAAACCTATTAACAAGTTTCCTAAGAAGAGTCAATGCAGTCAACTCACCTTCTGATTAAATGGATTGCAAATAAACAATTCATAAAACATCAAGACAATAAAACCCCAAAAAAAAAAAGTTGTCTTACATCTTCTCTTGCGTAATCGTGCGCGCTCTGAGAAATTCAGGGTCCATATTTATGGTTGAACGTGGAACACCACCTAAATTTGGTATCTGAGGGAGGGCATTTCCATTGGGCTGAGTCAGTCCAGGCAACTGGGACCCTGCTTGATTAGGTACCTGACCTGACAACTGCCCTGAAATGTGCGCCTGCAGTTTCATCTTCTCAATTCTTCACCCCTGCTTTACAAACCAAATATCGCATAACTCAAACGCTCAGGATTCCACAATCAGCTAGCAGGTCAGCTGCACCAAACTCCTATTATCATTGCACAAACAAAACAGCTTGGTAAAACTTTTAACATAAGAAAATAAAGTCATTAGAAATCATGCACTGAAAAATATGGGAATATCTATATATATAACCCCAAAATCAAAAGTCAATAATCTATTAGTGGCATGAATATAAAAAACTGGGAAGAAACTCAGTTGATAAGAAGTTACAAAATCTAGAAGGGACGACAAAAGTCATTGAATGCAAGAAAATAATTTAAATTTCACAGAATTCTATGAAAACAAGAGGGGCGGATGAAAGACCGTTAAACAGATCCTCTCTGCTCGTGACTGGAAATTTAAGGGTTAAATTTAGATTATATAAATTCAATTAACTATAACTACAGTCAGTAGCCCTAGGCAGATACTAAATTAATACAAATTATAGCAATTAAGGAACCCGGAAACCCTAAGGGATTAATAAACTACAACGAACCTAAAACGGTGAACAATCGGGTACAGGCCCGACAGGAGTTCGAAATTCAAATCTAAAATCGAAAAGGATCCAAACTATCGACGACCGCACCGTCGACGATCGACAATTCTTTGTCGTCGAGAAGAAGAGAAGGTCGGTGACACCGTCCCAACTAAAGGCACGTGCGAATTTCGCCGCGAACGAACTATAGCAGAAATAAACAAAACAAAAGAAGGGAAAAGTTGAGAATGACTAAACAAGACGGAATCGAAAAGTATGTTTGTGAAGCGTAGGTGTAGAATTAGTTCGGTCTCGAAACAGTATACCTAAAATTTTAAATATTCAAATTGTTTTCTAAAAAATAGTAAAATAATTTAGTCTATTAATTAAAATTTTGATAATATTTTATTAATTTTTAATAACTTGTTTATTTTAGTACTTTAAATATATAATTTAAATAAAAAATAAAAATATATAATAAAACAAAATTAACTTTTATATATATATAATATGTGAGGTAACACATTAAATTATTTAAGTGAATTATTTTTAAATATATATTTAGAATTTTAAAATAATAAAAAATTGATTATATTAGTAAAATTTAATAAAATATTAAGAAAATTTTAATTATAAGAATTTAATTGCAAAATTTTAAATAAAAGGAACCAATTAAAATTAAGTGAATGTATAAAAGCCAAAAGAAATAACTTTTCTCTCAAAAAAATCAGCATAAATTATATGAATAATCCCCCAATTAGATTATGAAGAATACTTTTTTAATGGAAACTGTTCGTGCCACATACATTTAAAACTAACTTTTTTTTTCAAGAAACGTATCAAAAATGGTCATGGTGAGATGCGTGTCAATGACCACATAATTAGTGGATATTGTGTATTTTTATGCTACATATGAGAATTCATCTTTGTGAAGCCAAAAGACAACAAACAGCCCCAAAATATATCTATATACAATCAAAATTTTATTTGTCCTAAAAATATATGTAATGCTTTTTTATTGGTTTTTAAAATATTTTTTATAAATAAATCCATAAAGTTTGAAATATTTTAAATAAATCCTAGGTGCTTATACCATTTGTCTCTCTTTGTTAAAATATGACATGGCACACTTTTAAGCATCTTTTATAACCTATTTGGTTGAAAGATATAAAGGTGAAATGAATATAAAAAATAAATAGATGATGGTAAGTGGGATAGAAAAATGACTTATTTAACACTATTTTTAAAAAATAAGTAGATAGTTAAAATGATAAATTGATAAATACAATAATAATTACAATAGTATAATAAACATTGCACAAATTATATAAAGGGAATATGTTTAAATCACAACAAACCAAACAAGGCATTAATCTTAGTTAGAATATTGGTGGTAATTATTTGTTCTCTTTTTTCTTTTTCCTCTTTCTCACACTTGAATCAGCTAAAAACTATAACAACTATATGCTCTTCCTCAAATCAGTCTCTCCAATAAATGCCATTGGCAATAAAATGCAAAAAAATGCTTGAAAATCCAAAACTTGGTTTAAAAATAAATGGCCAAAATTTTCATTGAATAATAATAAATTTTTACATTGGGGGATTTTCAATGTTGACATTTTTATATCTAACCTTTGTATCAATTTTGATTTCTAATTTGTCCAAAAATTGGTTCATGTGTACAAAGGATGAAGCCAAACAGTTTTTAGTTGTTTTTGTTTGCAATTCAAATCCTCTCTCGTAGTTGTTTCCTGTGGTATCTCCAGTGCAAAATCTCAATTGTCAATTTCATCTCATGATCCAGAAATGAACACACTAGTGCTAAGGGCAAAATGCACCATTTCCATTTTAGATGCATCCCTTGGATAGTATCCATGTTGCCAAGTGTTCCCGTTTGCACCGTAGATCAACCAAAAGCAATGTATAATACTCAAAGGAAAAAACATATAATGCAATTCCCTCCATTTATGCATCTTTATTTTCCCTTCATTTCTGTCTTGCCTCCCACTATCCTCCATTTTTGGCTTTCTTCTCTTTCTTAATTGTAGCTGAATCGGTTTAGGGGGAATTAAAATTTCATAGACATTAAAGCATGCATCTTGTGGAATTGCTACAAGTGTAGATATGAAATTTTAGATAGTTTGTATGGTAAAAAAGCTTATAATGCCCCATGCTAGGAGGAAAGTTGTTTTTATTCATTTTTCTTTTACTTTTATCAAAAGGCAACCCATATAAGATGTAATATTAATTTTTCATACATTAAAAATATCATTGGTAGGCTAATTTCTTTTTTTTCATTACTTGTAATGACTCTAATGTAGTAGCACAAAGAATGCTATTGTGTGATGTTAATGAATTTTTCCAATTCGAGAAATTATTTTTGTTCTTTTATACTAACAATTTCTTTAAAAAAATAATAACACCAAAATTTTTAATTGTTATTTCTTTTTAATTTGGTTATACAAGATTTACAAAAATATTAATAACATCAATATTCTCTAACACCAAAATTTTTAATTTTTAATTAATATCATCTCATTCTTAATTTCATCATTCCAAGCTTATTGATATAACATAAAGTAGGATAGTGTTTGATAGTTTAGAAGTCATTTAGAAGTTCTAGACTAATTATGGTAGGCTAGTTGGGTTTAAAGTCAAGAAACAACATCATAATAGGAGGAAAAAAGATGGCACCATTGGGACATGCAAGTTTGTTTACTTCAATGAGGGTTTGCAAAAGTCTGACAAAAGAAATTATGTAATAAGCAATTCACGACTTGAGACCAAAACTAATTACATACCAAGAATAGGAGTCATCAATGTGGATGGAAGATTTAGAGTATATGACTTTGTGGAAGAACATAAACATATTCTTCATCTTAAAATAACCCATATATTAGCATTTTAACGAAATGTATCTGAAGTTTAATGCCATCAAATCGATTTGGCAGATGATGCTAGCCTTTAATAAAGGGTTGCATTTGACTTAATGAGTACTCAAACAGGAGGAAGAAATAATCTTGAGTATGTCTACTTGGATTAAAAAAAAATCTTTGAACAAAAAGGTAAAGGAGCTTGGTATATAGATAAATAGGTTTTCTAATGTAATACTTCCAGCAATAGTTAGTGGAAAATCTATCATTGTATCATGCATATTAAATGGATTTAGACAAACAAATAACAAATGTGTTTTAGCCAAATAAATGCTTATTGTTCTATCCTTTGACAGTACATATTGTACTAATAGAGCATGTAGATTGCTTGCAGTGTTTTTAGGATTCAACCATAATTGAGGAGTGGTGATTTTTGGGGATGCATTGCTAAATGGAAAATTTTAAATTCTTTCAAGTGATTGTTAGAAATTTTCTTGAAAGTCTACAAACAAAAAATGACTCAAACCATTTTCACTGATCAAGATAAGACCATGGCCTAAGCATTAAGAGAGGTGATGCCTAAAAGTTGCTATAAACTATGTACAAGGCATTTGATGTAAAATAGCATCAAGCATCTAAGCAACTTAATAAAGGATGAATCTTATTTCTTGATTAACTTAAAAAAGTTTATATATAATTATAAGAAAGAAGCATAATTTAAGGCAGCTTAAAGTAACTCACTTGCAAGATATGATGTACATGAGAATACTTAGTTAAATCATGTGTATAGTATAAAGGAAATATGAACAACATGTCATAGAAAGAAAACTTTCATATGGGGCATGCAAAATACACAACTATGTGAAAGTGTGAACATAGACATCAAGAATTGTATAAATGTGCCAATAAACATTGTTAAGCTCTTCAAGTGATAAAAAAAGGTGGTGAAAGATAAATGATATAATGAATTGAAGTTGAATTCAAAACCCTGCAAAAATTATCAAGATTAAAGAGCCTACATTCCATTTTTGACCTCTTATAAAAAGAATGGGAGTTATACAAAGTTGCTTATGTAAAAGCATAAAAATGAAGTTCCTTAATTGATTGAGTATGTCATTACCATGGTCCACTATACAAAAGAATAGAAGGTTTCATTTAACTCATATCAAAAGTCTATTTCTTGCTCTTAAAGGAAGTTTAAGACCATTAATATATTATGTTGTCATACATTGAAAATATTTAGTATCATGGATGTCAAATTAGTGCCTAATTACTATATTTTAAAAAGGCAAGAAGCAATAAAATGTACTATACATGATGTTATGGGAAGTAAAGTCATAAGAGATGCTTACTTAGCTACCATACAACGCTATAGAGAAATTTATCCTGAGTTTATATGGATAATGATTGAAGCGTCTAGTAGCAAAAAAGGATCCTTGTTTTTATGTGAAGTTGTTGATGTGTTAGGTAAACAAATATAAAAGATTTGTAACAAGCAAATAAGTATGGACAATGATTTAGGTGATTCCATTATAAATGCAAGTGGCAATGCATATTTGACATGAGTGAAAAGACTTAAGCAAAGAGAGAGTAAACAGGGTTTGCAACACTAAGAAAAATGTTAGGTTGAGCTTCAACCAATGAGGAAAAAGAGAGATTTAAATGCCAATGCTGGACAAAATCAACATGTTATGGTAATGTAAAGTTATGATTGTAATCATTCATAACAGTTTACTTATTTATTAATGTTCCACAAAAAAGAATAATTCAAGTGCTATTTTTTTCCTAATATATTTTTTTCTATATAGGGTTCCAATATTGCTCAAAGTCAAGTGCAATATATAATACCCTATCCAATAACTCCCCTGAGTATCTCCTCTATCCAATAACTACCTTGAGTGTCCATGTTACTTACAATCAATAATTCATGGTATGTAAAATTATTCTTGTTACCATTTAGTCAATATACTTCTTTGCTTTCACCAAATAAGTCCTTTTCTTTTTTGGGCTTTTCTTCTAGGATCACATTGTTTAGAATCAAGTGCAATATGTAATATCCCATCTAATAGCTCCCTTAAGTGTCAATGTTACCTATAATCAATAAGTCATGGTATGTAAAGTTGTTCTTGTTACCATTTAGTCAGTTTACTTGTCACCCTATTAATGGAGGCATGACCAGCCTAGAATATGAAGAAACCCCACATTTATAAGTCGCACACATAACCAAAACATTGCTTACACTAATCATATATTCAATCACAATGAAAGTTCAATTTGAAACATGAAATCATTCATTTTCATTGCTCATATTAGATTTAAAGCTCAGACATTACATAAATCTATCCAAAAGTTATACTTAACTTTCTATAGAAAATCTAATGAGTCTTTTCTAAATTTAAGGCACACGAGATTTTCTACAAATAGTCAAACTAATCAAATATCAAAGAGAACTCTACTCTCATCATCAACATTTACAAAATAACACAAGGTACAAAGGATACTACTTGTAATTCTGTATAGCCAAATCTAGAGTTCAAAATAGTAAATATATAAGAACACAAAAGAACCAAGCATATGCAAAATAATGTTGGGCTCACTAAAATGACAATCTGACTACATTGGAAGAAAAGGATCAGATATAACTCTATTATCTACAATAATAAATAAAAGAATAAGCCATGGTACTCGGTGAATAGAAAATAAAATATGATAACTAAAGGGACAAGTGGGCACTGAGTTTTTCTAAATGTAAATAGGTTTAAATATAATAATAAATAATAGAATTTCAAATATAGAAGAACATGAAATAATTTTTATTAAATTAAAATTCTAATTTAAAAAAATGCATAAAATAATTGATATAAATAAAAAGCTAAAGAATTTAAATTAGTAGGAAATTGTTTCAAATATTATTAGTAAAATCAAATGCAAGCAATATATAAGCATATAAGATTTTAATTAAGATATAAAAATAATACAAGATGGTAAAAATAAATAACTAAATAGAATAGATAAAAGGAAATAAAAATCACATTAACATTTAAAAGTTCAATGTTAAACAGAAGCTAATGGTTATATTAAAAATAATTTAACAAAAACACATCATTAAGAAGTATCATGTAGAATTCTAAAATCTAAAATATATACTGACATGGATATACTGTCTACAAGGGTAAATAATCACATATTAAATCTTAAAGCGCTATAGGCTGGAATCGTAAGTAGGACTATTACCATTTTTCCTGTTTACCAACATCCCCACGGCTCTTAAACAATTCAAAAACATCCAGCTTAGTATCCTTCAGATACTCAATCTTAGAAACCATGTGATAATATTTAGGGTACACCAAAGTTAATAAGACTACTATTAGCAACTAGCATTATACATAATCTTATCTTATGTGTGTGTGTGTGTGTGTGTGTGTGTGTGTGTGTGTGTGTGTGTGTGTGTATTATATAATACACATAATTTATACCAAAAAATATTTTTGAATAAGTGGTCCAAAAAGCAAACTTCACAATTAATAGTTGGGTATTTCAGAATCGACACTTAAACAATACCACAAAACATATTGAGGCAAACTTATCATTGTTTGAATTTCCAAGAATAACACTTTAAGTCTATATGTCATCTTATAACAACCTAACATACATTGCATATCATAGTTTGAAAGATTTAATATGATAATAATATATACACATTGAGGCATTATCTAAGAGGTTAATCCCAATGGACATGCAAAATGCAGATAAGAAATGGAGGAAGTAAAAATGAAAAGAAGAATTAAAAATGTACATGTTTTATAACATACTCATAATGCTTACAAAATAATGATTGATTATTTCACTGTTGAACCACTGGCACACCTTTACATGAAACTTTCTAAAAGATTTTCTAGAACAATCAAATAAATCTTTAAACTTCATGCACTCAATTTAGGGTTCCGTTCTTTTCTTATATTAAACCTCGTTAAAGTAATCTACCCCATTTGAGTCTTGATTCTCTTCTTACTTCTATTTAGTTCATTAATTTCACTTATTTAAGTCATCATAGTTTGTTGCTAGCTTGCTTAGTTGAACTTGGTTAGCTCTTAGCTTTACTTGATTATCTTTATGACTATGTCATTCCCACCTAGTCAATTAATTTCTTTTTGAGTAATTCTATTTTACTTGTTGAATACTTATCTTAGTCTAATATTTAATTTATTCATTTATTTGTTAATTTATTGCTCACTTTCAATCTTCTATTGTTGTGTTAATCTTTATTAGTTCATTACTTTACCTAATCAATTTTATTGCCTATGCCATTCCTATTCTACCAAATTATACTTGATTAAATTCTACAAAGTAATTTCCCACTATAGTTTAATATTTAATTCATCTTTTTTAGCCTTTTACCTACCTTTAATTCTCTAATATTAATTAATTTATTTAGAAAGTTTAATTTACCACTTTCTAGAAATTTAAAAAGTGCCTTTGAATGTCAACAAGCTATGGGAATCAATATTGGTACACCTCATCCAATCACCAAGTGCATTTCACTTCCCACAATCTCATTAAGTGACAAATGGAGTTTATCATCGCCTAAAATCTTGTGGTCTTTCTTAATTATTTAATTTATCATCTATTTAATTTCTACTTAATTAACTATTATCCTAGTATCAGTCCCAATGTAATACTTAACCGAATTTAATTAATTTATTATTTTGTCTATTCTTACTTTCTTTATAGGACTCAATTTAGTTTACATTCATATTACTACCCTGTTAGACACAACTACTAGAATACAAATGTGAGAAAACTAAACAAGAGGAAGGTATCCTTATCTAAGATTTAATGGTGCTCTAAATCTTCCACACTAGATAGGCAACCCATTAACAAACCTCTAACCAAGACTATGGCCAAGGAAAAAATGGAAAACTTGAAAAAATTAAGACAATATCTAATAGGGAGTTGAGGCCATGGGGGTTGATGAATAAGGATGGATGATCGAAGTTTACAAGGAAAGAGAATCTACCATAAGATAAGAAGTTGAAATCTATGGAACAAAACATAGCATTAAGGTTGGGAGGTGCAAAAACAAAAAGGAAGAAAAGTGTTGCGTATATGGAAGAAATTGGCTAGATTTCGTGAATAAAACTAACAATTTTTTTACCGAAAGGCATCAGAAGAATGAAGTTGTTTCAGCAATTAAACATGAGAAATTACCTTGTAAAAGAAGTGAATGAAGTGCAAGAATAATAACCATAACATGACAAAAGCCAAAGGATATGAACCTTAATCTTGTAACTTAAAGAACATAAGAGATCTATAGTAGGGTGAAGTAAAGCGGCAATCACACGATGCAAGTACAAGGGATAAAGATGTAGCCAACCAGATTTGAAGAAGAAAGAGGCTGTAATGAGATAAAGATAAAGCTCTGCTAATAGAAAATGTTGGCTGAAAAATTTGGATAACTAATAACTTCGATGATAGAAGGTTCCATAAGCTTGGAGAGGCTCATTTAGCAAAGAGACCCAGGAAGAAAATGAGAGAAAGTAGTGAAGGCTTCGATCAAGTGAAAAGAAAGAAATCAAATGCAAAAGAAGTATATATGAAGCTTAAAGGGACACATAGACATCATTAGACATTTTTATAGATTAATCTTTGAAAGACCTTTAGGGAAATTAAGAAGAAGAAACAAGGGCTATCCTTAAAATTTACCATTTGGTTCTTAAAGAAATGTTGTTACACATATAACAAGGAAAGAGGGAAAAGGAAAGAAAATGAGAAAGATAAATGGAACATCTTAAAAGGATATACTAGGTTACAACTACTCTAATTATAACTAGCTTGTGTCTTATTTGTACTCTTTTAAATTTTTATATTATGCTTAATGAAACTTTTAATTACTTTAAAATTTTAAATTTATTACTACATTGTCATTTAATAACATTGATATTAGTTTTAAATATCAATTAGTTAAATGCCTAATTATTTTTAATATTTAAGTTCTTAATAATTATTAACTCTCACTAATTTAACTTGTCAGCGACCATTGCACTACATCTTTGGTTTCACTTAATAAGTCATATTTTCTTGCTTTCTTTGTAGGATTGTGATGTTGCTCAGACTCAAGAATGGTATGGCATATCCCATCAAATAACTCCCAAAGTATCAATATTGCTTATAGTCAAGAATCCATTGTATGTATAGTTATCCTTGTCACCATTCAATTATTCTACGTCATTGCTTTTAATGAATAATTCAAATCTTTCTTTTTTTCTTTGTAGGATAACAAATTTTACTCTGAATCAATATTATTTTACTAGTTATACTAATTTCTTAATGATAAGTAATAGTAAATTCTATTTATTTTTCATAGTACTTAATTTGGATGATATGATTTTTTTCCCTTTGCAATATAGGCTTTACTTGATCATTCTTGCCTATCACATAAGGTACCTAATTTGTGTGGTGATGTTACAAATCTAAACAATAATGAAGAATGATCAATATAGAGCTAACTTTGTATTTTGTTATGTACAACATTAGTGATTTTACAAGAAAGTATTTTGAATTGTATTATATGTTCACATTATTGTTTTTGTAGTATGTGTTTTGTTATGTATAATATAATAATATAGAGCCAAAAGATAGAAAAGATTTGTATGCCTTCATTGAAAGAAAAATGCACCATATTTATTGCAAGAAATACACTTTCAACACTATATAGTTTCATTATTCTTTATTTGTTATACACTTTTAACAATGTACACTTTGAACACTTGCAATATAATTTTTTTGCTATACATTTTCATTCCTACTCTTAATTTTGCACTTTTATTTAACACACTAGCACTTTAATCTGTTTTCAAATTCTTGTCTTCATATGTCCCCAACCATCTTGCTATTGAACCTTAAATCTTTTAATTGCCCAAAACTTTTAGCTAACTTAAAGGAATTTGCTGAGTTATTTGCTTCTATCATTTTGCTAGCACCTTACTTGATGTTCCATAGTAGTAATTTGCTTCTATTATTTTGGTTTCATTGTATTAGATAAATGTTAAATAACTAATTTGGAAGTTTAAATTAAAATACTACCTTTATCAAACAAAAATTCTAACAGTCATTAAATTTTAGCACATTCATTTTAGTAGTACTATGTTAAATAGAAAGATAAGTTGTACCAACACTCAAAAGTTCTTAGTACCACTCAAAAATTCACTCCAAAACTAAACAAAAACCATAAAAATAGAGTACTTTACAAGTTACAACCCTAGGTCATTTATGACCTTAGCAAAAGATGAAGTAATTCAACCATTTGATATCATTACAAAAACTTATGTAAGGAAGAAAATCGAAGAAGGAAAGCAGAAGGAAAGGTTACATCTTGTTGGTGTTCTCATTCTCCATCTAGTTCTCCATTGTAGATTTGTAACAAATTTTAATTAAAAAGGTAGCTTGAGGGAAGAGGAAGCTTGAGGAACAAATATAAGGAAGAAAATCGAAAAAGGAAAGCAGAAAGAGATGCTGCGTCTCATTGGCATTCTTGTTCTCTATCATAGATTTATAGATCTCATTGCATTTCTTGCAGCTTTATTCCTTTCTTTTTAGAATGGTGTGTTTTAACTTCATTCCTTTCCTTTTACATTGTTGGATGACATTATCGGCTCAAATCTTAGTATTGCAAATGCACTAGGGACAAAAAACATAGGAAAGGATCTAAGCTGTTTTGTTTGCGGTTTTCCTTCAAAAACAAATGCAAAAACTAATTGCACATTCATTATTAAAAAAAATGAAATAAACAAAAAATTTAGGCTTGCAAATAAAAATTCCTATAATATGTATTTGTTTAAATTTTAGACCTAGATTGAGAAATGCAAAAACCCAAAAGGGTTAGGTCTTCATCTTATTGATTACAACATTCCATTAATGGATCTAAAAAAATTCAAGTTGTAGAGATTATAAGGCAAAGAATGGAGTTTATGAGTTCAATTTATTAGACCTAAAGAATTAATTCATTTGCTTTCATTCTTAATCTTCAGAGAAAATGATCCACTGTTTGTTTCTCCTCGTTGATAGGTCATTAGGAGCTATGAACAAATCTTTTCTTTATAGAAGCTTTAATGCTTTGGTATCTTGTTTGAATTTTAAGCAATTTACAACAACAAAAAAGCTCCCTATTTGAAGGCACGACCTTCTTATTTGACAATTGCAAATTTATGCATTAAAATAATTTTCTAAGAAATAGTTTTTTTTAATGTTACATTTTCTTTATAAAGCAAATCAACGATATCTTTAATGATATTTTGGTCAAATGGATGTTTTCATAGGGAAGTTTATGTAGATTTTCATAATAAATAAGATGATTGTGCACTTAAGTTATCGTTTAAGGAAAACAAGAGTAATATATTCTAACTTCTTTTTTTCTTTTTTTAATGTCATCCAAGAATGATGTATGCAAAATGTATACTTGTTGTGTATATAATTATGTGAATAATGTTATGCATGGTTGTGCATGATGTTGTAAGGTGTTATACAATGTTGTGTGTTGTTGTGCAACCATGTTTAGTGCTATGTAATATTATCTGTTATTGTGCATAATCTTTTAAATGAGATTGTGAGAGTTATGCTCAATGTTATAAGGTGTTGATTATTCACAATATGTGTGATGTTGGATAATGTTGTATGGTATTATGTAAGATTATGGACAATGTGTCGGAGATTATGTATAATGTATGTTGTCTATTAATGCTATGAGGTGTTCTATAAGGATATATGTGACACTATGTCTAATATTTGGTATTTTGAGGTATTTTATTTTTAAGATTGAATATAAATAATATGTTTCATGTTATATATCTGAATATTGAGAAAAGTAAAAGTAATCCCCCTAAATTGTAAGATAATTATAATTCTAGTATCTAATGCTTTAATTCATGAAGTACCACAAGAAATGAAACTATCAATACTTAATTAAATTTAACCTTAAAAATCATGTGATTGTCTCGTACTCCATCTATCCCTTATTGATCTTCTTATTTGTACGTAGAACTTTTACAATGCAAGACCTAATCATGCAAAATCAACTTTCTTCCTTTGATTCCTTTTTTATTTTTTTGGTTAATTCTTTTCCCCTTCAAACTTTTCTCAATAAAAAGATAATTATTCTTGACATGCATGCTACATCTTGTTGAAAAAGGGTGAACATTTTTTACTATTCTTTCTTAACATTCCATAATTACAATTTTATATTGCTTAAGGACTTTAAGATCTTAGTTCTTCAAAAGTTTTATTGTGTCATACCATTACATATTTTACATGTATATATACAAATAATATGTAATGTTTATATTTTTAACAATGGAATTTCTTGTTACCAAAAGTCTCAAATAGCACAATAATGCAAAATCATAGATTTGTATCAATTCATTTAACAATTTCATTCATAACCAATTTGTTCCAACCAATTTATTATAGAGATAAGTATTAAATCTACAAAATTGGTCATATGCTTATTTTAGGTTATAGGTCACATAATAAAGATTAAATTTAAAAAATTCATAATTTAAGTTATACAACTCTAATGAATGCAAATTAGGTGTCCTTGAAAGGCTTGTGATATGAACTTTATACTATCAAATTTTCAAGTCAAAATGAATCCATTTGACTCCTAAAAAGACCTAAAAACCATGGCCATGACAATATAAATAGTATTGTAAAATTCAAGTTTTTTGGACTAGATTCAAAAATTCACCAAATATTTTATAAAGTTCTGAAAAATACAAACTTTAGTTTGTCAGAAAGTTTTATATGTCTCTAATTACCTGTCAAATTTTAGTCATATATTAGGTCATTTGGACTATCAAGAGTAAAGGAACATTTTATGACTCAAATAGTTTAAAATTTGGTTCTAAATAGTACCAAATGAGTTCTAAAATACTATTTCTCATTTTAAACAAATTTTAATTTACAAATACCTTATGTATAGCTAATCTATCATGTAAAAATCACCTTGCAACTAAAAATCACTATCTCACATGCAAGAATACATATATACATATAGGAACTCAAGGTACCAAATCAAATTACATCATGTTTTACAAACTTTAAATGGTTGCTATAATATAGTCTAGTGCTTTTAAACATGTTTGCATTTCCATACATATAAATATAAGAGTACATATTCTTATATATAATACATCTCTTAAGCTAAATTTCATTGTTAAGTGATCTTCTTAAATTCTTTGCTTTTCATTCTTTCTTGTGTGAGTATTACCTAATCATGATTAGTAGAGATAGGGGAGAGTGAGATTTAAAAATTTTCAATAGCTAATCCAACATTCAAACATACATATGGTTCACTTAAGCACATATGCATGCCATACAATCATAGCCAAACCATAAATCATGCTTTAGGGATCTCATGGCTCAATTAAGAGTAAAACCATGTTCTAGGGACTTATAGCCTAATTTCATCCAACATTTAGGGACTTTTGATTAGCTTCACCCATATTTAGGGGTTTTTGATTTAGCCTCACTTACAATTGGGACTTTTAACCTAATCTCATCCACATTTAGAGACTTTTAGTTTAATTTCACCCACGTCCTAGGGACTTTTGGCATAGTTTCACCCCATCAAAGAGCCAATCTAATCTCATATGAAAATAAATGTCATGCAATGGCAATATGCTCAAATAATCAACAAGGCACATAATTAGCAAACAATGCATATAAGTCATTAAGAAACTCAAGCAAACCAATCACACATATATAAGAATGAAGGAAAAACTACATTATCACACAATTTCAATTAGTTCCCTTTGACTTCCTTCTCTTCTTCCATGGTCTTACACACACAATTGGATGTGAATTCACTTGTTTGGCTTAGACACATTAAATAGAGCATAAAATAATCAATAGAACTATGTCTATACTTATGTTAACCTTACATAAACAAATTAGAGTTTTGGGTATACTCATAGCCTACTTGTATGCCTTAAAAAATAACTCTTATAATTCAATGTCTTGGCTTCAAAATCTCATTTGATGTGAGCCATATGACCCTAATGAACTCATTAGGGCCATTATATGAATGGTTAAACAAGTCAAATACCAAGTTGCTTCTTTAAGCCTATTTGAATTTTATAATTTTATCTTCCCAAGTAAGGCTCTTAAATTCATTTCAATGGTTCCTTTAGTATTTATAATTCATATCTAGACATTTATAACCTTAGAACCATTGAAACAACTCTCTAGGTACTAAAACCATGTCTTGGCTGAGACACACACTATGCATAGGTTCCTTAGAGTTTTATTTGCAATTTGGGGAATTTCAAAACTTTAAGATATCCATGCTTCATTTCTCACTCAATTATGGTCTTAAAGACCTTAATTAACTCTCTTAGGATTTTGAATTTGTCAAAGGCCAACCCAAACCCTAAGTGAGCCATTAGCCATTCTTTAAGTTTTTTATTAATTCTAATTATATATTCTTAATCTTCACCTTTCAAAACCCTAATTCCACATGAATTCATCAAGCTCAAGCCTCTTACTTCTCTCTCTTCTCTTGGCCGAACAAGTGATGGCTAGGGTTCCAAAGTTACATAAGTTTTCTTAACCTAAGTCACATATTATTTGAAAGTATTTTAAATAGAGATTATTTTGGTGCAATTAGTTTTCTTAAAGGAGTTTCTTCATTTATGAGTTCAGCCACAAAACTCACCCTTTTTGAAAACCAAAACCATAGAAATAATGAGGAGAAAAAGTAGGAAATAGTTCATAATAACATCATAGGCAAATTTGGCATATAACCTTATCTTATGTAGCCTTCTTCCTCCTCTTTTTTTCCTCCTTTGTCATGCCTCTTAGTATGGTTTTGGATGTGTTTGTCGGCCAAATGAAGGGGAAGAGATGAGGGATGCTATATATACAAGGGTTCTAAGGTTTCATAACTTTTAAAAATTCTGATTTTACCTTTATAATTCAAGTACACTATTTGGACTCATTTGTTCATATTTTTGAAAACCAATAGTTCCATAACAAAATTTAGACTCTCCTCTTCATTAAAAACATTTACTTTGAGGTTACAAAGACTTAAAACACTAAAAAAATTTGGTCAAAGTTATAGTCAACTAAAACCTTGAATTGAATACCATTAAAGATTTAATCAAACCAACCTCATTTGATTAATCTATTAACCTTATTTCATTATATTATAATGAGGAATATTGATTTATCAAGCTCATTATCATGTTTTCTAAATCCTTAAAATTTTTGTTGGTTAAGCCTGTATTGGTTTTTTTTTTTAAATTTTGACTAGCCTTTCCTGTACCTATAATCCCTTTTTTAATTCATCCATTTTATTATTTAGGGACTATTTTGATTCATAAAATATAGGATGTTACATATTACAAGAGCATAAGGTGGGTATATTGAACAAAAAAAAAGAAGCTAAAGCCCACATTCAAGAATAGAAAAATTCATGTATAGAAAAGAAAGACTTAAATGTATTGAATCAAAAATTACAAGAGCATCATTCAAAACCGATTGTATTTGATGTCACAAAATATGTACTTTAAGAACTATTTGGAACCAGTATTGATTATCCCACCATGTAGGAAACACATAACTTGAGCAAAGACTAGGGATGAAAGGATATTAGTAAAGAGTTTAAACTTTATGCCAAATAATAGACCTTCCTTGAAAAGAATGAAGATCAGCTTAACTCCCCTTTTATGGCCCTACCTATCTCATAGTAAACTTATTATGGGTTTGTTTTGGCTATTTATGGTTCTAATTTTACCATATTAGCTATTCATGCAATTTTCTTCTTTTGAGCAAGTTTTTTAACTAGCAAAATTGATTTAACTAGTCTCCAATATAAAATATGACTTACATCAAAATATAAGCATACCATTTGTTTATTTTGCCCAAACTTTTTTTTAAACTATTTTACACCCTTAGTGACCATATTGCATTTCATTGATTTTAACTCTAATCTCATGACTTGCACATCATTCTTAGGTCATTTTATACTTGCTAGATTAACCATATAACCATTTCTCATTTTGTGTAAACGTATAAAACTTATAGAGCTCATATGGTCTTAAATTCGCCAGTTTTTATCAAATTCATACTAAATTATGTTTAATTCATGTTTGGACCACTCTTTTATGCATATAATAATCATATTTCAACTAAGAAAGCATGAATTTACTATGGGATAGGGGATGCATGAAAATATGGAGGAAGAAAACTCAAGATACATATATTTTTTAAAAGGGAAATTTACATAATTTTGCATAGTTCCTTGCCCTGATTCTTTTCCTCAACTTTATTCTCCAAAAAGAGCTTCTTTCTCCCCATTAATACCTTTGATTTTCATCCTTTGAAGAAGCTAAAACCATCATTAGAAAAGCTTGAGATGAGGGGAGGTAGTTTCATAACTACATTATGGCTAAATTTTGTATAAAACCTTACCTATTTTGTCTTTGTTTCCTTCCTTTCTCTTGCAGTTTAGAGGTTTCAAGGATTTAAAATAGTCTGGAAAAGTCCAGTTAAAACTATTACTACCAAGTATCTTAATTTATAAACAGTCAAAGATTTAACTGAACCAATCTCATCTAGTTAATCTGGTAACCTTATCTTATCATATTGTGATAAGCTATGCATATTTCTCATATTAATGCTTATGTTATCTAAATTCTTAATTTTTCTAACTTTACGATACTATCACTATTTGCCTATTTTTGCATTTAGGGATCTTGGCCAAACTAGACCCTCTAGTTAAACTCTGTTTGCTTTTTACCTTAGGCTAATAATAATTATCCTTATCTCCATTTATTTTTCATTTAAAACAAAACCTTAGTGTTTTGTATCATTTTGGTCAAAATTATAGTTTTGCCACTGCATTAATTCCGCTCTAATTCTAGTCCAAGAATTTAATCTTCTGGATAACTTTGAAACATAGGATATTTTAAAATGCTCTTTAGTCATATAGTCATTCTTTAGGTCCATAATGGTTCAGAATAACTTAAAATAACTTAAATTACACATGTATCACTAGTTATCTTGGTTTGTGTGCTATCAGGGTTTTGACCAATTTTATCGACTTTGGTTAATTGGGTACTCTTATTTAGTCATATAATAATAAAAAATATCTTATTCTCTTAATATATTATTAAATATTTAAACTCTTGATTTTCCCTTGTTAAACTCGTTATTGTTGTTTTTTTAGGGGTTAAAACTTAATTTGTTATCCTATTTCTTTTCTCTACTTGGGTTTCTACTCCTTTTTTTCATCTAATTTACTTTGATATGAAGGTCTAACTCAATATAAAACTATCAACTATTTTATTTAGTTTGGTGCCAAAACACTAGATATTATAATTCTTCCCTATTTCTAAAAATGTTATCCTTGCAATTTGGGCACATCTCATAGCTTAGCTTTATATCTTCCTTGATATTAAATCTAATTTCTTGCTAAAAACCATTTTGAATACTTCTTTCTCATGTCATCTCATATTACTTTTCTTGAGGTAAGTCTTTTCTAAACCACTTTCATTAGAGAAATACTATTATTTTTTAATCACTAAACATAACTATCTATTACTTGCTTTAGTCTTAGCTCTTTTTACTCTTACTTACTATAAATTTATTTGACATGAGAGGAATTTTACTGTCACCTTTAAGCTATGACTCAAACTAGACTCATATTACTCTACATCTCATGCCTCTTGTGCCTTATGTACATTCCATTCTCTTTATTTTTGTTAATGGGATTCCTTCTTTATAGGGTTATTCCTTAAATTTCTAAACATTTAAGAAATTCCCAAGCTGTTTCTTTAATTTACTCTTTGACTTGAATAAGTCAAACACCCTCTAATCATGTCATCTGGTTTAGATATACTCTTAGTCCTATCCATTTGATTGGGTAACATTTGCTCTCAATTTATTACTTTTCTAAATCTTAGCTTTCCTTATAGATTGTAAACTTTTCCTTAACAGCACTTTACTGTTAGGACAGGCAATTAGAGATGGTCGTTTGGAAGCAAATTGAAACATAATAGGAGTAGAGCTTCTTGAAATTGAATCTACCCAAAAAAAAAAATCAAATTATGGTGACTTAATTAGACCTAATGTTGAATTTGAAAAAGATTAAAAATATCCTTTCACTTTTATTTAGAAAAATAACATATTTGATTAGGAAGAAAGGAAGAATGAAAAGAAGAAAGTTAGTTGTACATGATTGGATTTTGCAAGGGAAGGTTTTGTGTAGAAATGAGAAGGTGAACAAGGGAGAGAAGGATCACAAAATAAACACATGAGTTTTATAGTTAAATTTAATTAAGCATTAACAATTTAATTTTTTATGTGTTACATTTTAAAATTTAAATATTAATATTGTAATTGTACTATAATCTCAGGAGGTTATTTGCACTTTCTCCTTGTGCATATTAGTGTGCTTTATTATGTTCTATTGATAGGGTTGTACACTGGCCTGATTAACTTGATGAACTTGGTTTGATGTTAATTTAATTTAATAGGTCTATATTAATATAATTTTCAATTTTAAAAATTATCTAAATTTTGTAAAACATCTTGCAACATTGTACAACATAACATTTATTGTATACAACCTTATACAACATGTCATAACACATGCACAAAATTACACATGTTGAGTACGACCTCACATATCGGCTTAAAAAAGACTACACAATACTATACATATTGTGTTAAATGTCTGGGTTAGTTGGACTTTATCCATATCTTAATATAAAACCTTAAAACATTATATTTATAAATATTTTTTTATTTAGACACATTTCTAAAAGCCTAATTTTTTTAATATAAAACATTTACTTACATTTATAATCTAATAATCTTCTCCTCAAATATAAGTTCATTACACAAATATATTTTTTATTTTCCAAGTATCTTTATAGTACACTTGTAACACATTGTGCACAACAACTCACAACATCATGTACAACTTCCCACAATACGACGCATGACATTGCATAGCACCATAGACATGTATATTGTAACAACCAGGAAAAAGAGAGAAGAAAGAAAGGAAGGAAAAAGAAAAAGAAAAGAAAAGCTGAAAATTTTCAAAGGGCTGAAAATTCTAAGTCTTCTCGCCACAGCTCGGCTATAGCGAATTCTTCTGTTTGCTATAGCGAGAAATAGCCTCGCCATAGCGAGAATGCCTTCTCGCCATAGCGAAAATGCTCATAGCTATAACGAGTGCGAGCATTCCATACAAAAACCAGGGAGCTACTCGCCGTAGCGAACACCATAGCGAATGCAGGGGTCTGGGACAGATACGAGCTCGCTGTAGCGAGGGTAATGGCTCGCTATAGCGAGGGGTAATCTGGAAAAGCGAGAAAAAAGAGGATTTGACCTATTAAAGCATCCCAATCCCTCCTTTCTTCTTCTAACCGACCTAAGCTCCTTCTAAGAGAGAGAAAAGGGCGGAGGAGAGAAAGGGAAGCCTAGAGGAGGAAGGAAGAACAAGAAAAGGTAAGAATTTCATGGCTTTTCTCCTAGAAAGTTGTTCTTCTCCCCTTGCTCTCTTTTCCTACGGTTTTAGTAGTTAAAGTGGCCATGTTTTGAGCTTAGTTCAGAAGAGGAAAAGTAGAAAACCTCTCTTGAAGAAGACCAAGACTCACATATGCCTACTCCTTCCTTGCTTCCTTTCTTGAGAAGCTTGAAAGAGGAAGGAGAGTGGGTGAGCTTCTAGTGAGAGAGAGAAACCCCTAGCTTGATATGCTTAGTAGGGTTGCTAGAAAGAGACCCCTAGCTTCATGAATCAAGTATTAAGAGTGTAATTCCATGTTCTTGTGTGGTTAGGCTCAAGAGGAGCATTCCCATCTAGAGATGGTAGTGAAAGCAACAAGGGAGGAGACAAATTCAAAGAGGAAGTTTGAGATTACCTAATAAGGTAGTTCTCTCCACCTTCTTTCATGCATAATTGTGTGTTTACATTGTCTTACTTGTATGTATGTATGATAGGAGTTATGAGAAGTGTGTTAGCATGATGATATGTTATGAAGTGAAATGATGATTTATGTGATTTGTTTTGGTTTGCTTGAGGAATGGAAAAGTCAATAACCCTATAGCCAAGGTAAGGATGAGCCAAACCCTCCAGTTGGTTGAGACAAGAGTAAAGAGTCTTCCAAAAGTGAGGTTGACTCCCAAAGAGTAAGGGTTGAGTCCAAGAACCTCTTAAGAATGGGTGAGGCAAGTCCAAAAGCCACAAGTGAGTGGGTGAGGATAATCCAAGTACTTAGCAAGCTTCTAAATGTTATGTATGGCCTACTCACATGTTGAGAATGTCTTTCTTTTAGGCATGGCCAATTTACATGTTGCAAATGTTTTCATTATGATTTTATAGGCTAACATGGCATACATGCATGGTGAGACTTGTTTGCATGCTATATATGTATGATTGAATGAGAGATGAGTTATTGAGATTCTTTGAATCTCACCCTCCCTCTCCACCATCCAAACATGCTAGGTGGACCAAGTGAGACTAGAGATGGGAGCCACCAAGCATGAAGCTAGGGAGACTAATGAAGAGCTTGTAAAGAGTAATGATGTTATTATTATTTCATAGCTAGTCAAGAGATGTAATTTAATGATATGATGTACATGATGTAGCACATATGACCATTGTAAATGAATGTATTCAATATATATTTATGAGAATTGAGTTCATAGTGGATGATGTAGCAAATTGGCAATGAAAAGCATGATTTAGCATAAGCCATGAGTGTATGTGTTGGTGTGGAAGAGTGAGTTTTGAGAATCTGGGTTGTTAGACACTTGAGCCATGTTTGATAGCCTATATTGATGCTATCTCACGTGCTCATAGAGCCTTAGAAGTAGAAGAGGCAAAGTTGAACCCTTAGAGTCACAATTAACACATGAAAGTGGTCTTTTGCCCATGATGTCCAAGTTTGACCAAATGACCCCTTCTTGCCTTGAAATTTGGCATGTGACTAGATCTTATCTAGAGCTTTTTGGGAAGCTAAAGATCAAGTCATTTGGAGTTCTAGAGAGGAAGATATGCAATTTCGAAGTTCCAGCCCAGAATCAGTCATCTCACCAGACCCGAAGTACTGTTTCATCGGTTTTTGGGAGTTTGGCTTGATGAACTGATCTAGAGATATTTTTTCTCTCTAGTTAACATCCACATCTTTCTATAGTGATATTGTTTGAAAGCATTGGATTTTTTTGGAATTAGTTAGACATTTTCGAAGTTCATATCAGTAAACTGTGATAGTAACAGAGCCCCTCCGACCAGCAGATGTTTCCACGTATCAAACGCGTTATGTGTGGGATTTTATGACTTGCATATATTTTTCCCATGAATTAGACAGTATAAGATTTCCAGAATGACCAAGAGTGCATGTTTCCGAGTTTTCTAGATTTAGTTATGAATTTCTAAAGTTTGCCCAGAATTGAGGCCCAGCATGGCCGAAAATAAACTTGCATGATTCATACCAACTTTTGGGTTCCATGGGCTAAGAGCATGTTTTTATGACTTAAACGAGTTGTAACAATGAAATTGAATATGATGGGGAATAGTACGAGCTCACTCGGGTCACATGACACCGAGATGACGTGTTAGCCATGCCTCAATATTAAGAAAGTATAAGAACCCAATGAGAAAAATCTCACTCTACTCTTCCCATAAATGTCTGAGAGCATGTAATGCATAGTGGTCGAGAGCTAGAGAAGAAGGTGTTACATATATCTGTCACAACATTGCTTACACCGGCACATAACATTACACAACACCACACAAACATTATACACAACCTTGTATAACACTTCAAATATTACATATTATTGTGCATAACTACGAATAATACTACTCACATAATTATGTATACCCAACATACACACCCCACACACATAAATATCTTTGGATGAGATCAAATAAGAAAAAAATTTATGACTCAAAAGCTATTTATATATTATTATGCCTATAGAGGTCTTTGATGTCGTTTGGTTTTGCTACTAATACAAAAGATAAAATAGTATTTTCAAAAAAAAAATAAATTATGATATAAAAGAGTGTGAATTAAAGTGATTTAGGGGAATAAGGATTTATATATAGTTGAGGGATTAATTAATATTAATATCAATTATTCTTGTACCATTGACTAAATTTTTTTTGAATGATTTATTTTAATAAAATTTATCATTGGATTACAAGTTCTAATCAATGTCATCGTCACAAAATTTGACATTAACTCAAAATCATTTTATATCTATTCAGTAACTCTACAAATTCATAAATAATATAAATTTCGAATATATAAAGCTATTACCTATATGATTGTATATGTATAATTATCTGATTTTTATAATATTTAGCATGAAAGATTAACATGATAATTACTTGTATATCAATAGTTGAATCAATAAAAATCACTTACGATACTGGAGTGTTGAGGAGTATAAGTGTGTCATTTTTTTTGGTGTTAATCGATCTCTCCTTTTAATATATACATACAAGTAGTTAACCCTTACAATGTACTGAACACTTTCAAAATTTTTATCATGTATAAAACAAATATAAAATGAAAGCACATTTTATCTTCTTATTAAGATTAAAAAAAAAGGTGAATAAAAATATAAAATGTAACACCATATATTTCTAGCTTATTTCCTATCATTCATAAGTCTCACATGATGAATTGTACAAAAGGGAATGGAAAATAGCATTAAAATAATGCCTTATTTTGCATTGCGTCGCGTATGAAAATTCCATTTGGTATCCCGTGGACCATATGGGCTCATACATCATATTCTCACATTTAATTACATACATACAACTCATTTGTATCACCAAAGTTGGCCCACAACTCGTGAAATTTAAAGGGGAGCATCAAACTCACATTATTATTTTCGGCTAGAATTTCAATTTTTCTATCACAACTTCAAAAATTCATAACTAAATTCACAAAAATTGAAAGCCAACAAACTTTACCATTACAGAAAGCTCTGAATGTCTACCCCATGATAAAAATAATTTTAACTCATGAATCATTAAGGGGAGAACATTTGACATCCGAAAAGCCACTGGGGTCGCTGCTATCTGGGCCACTGGTTTAGTTTACTGATAGGAAGTTTCAAAATTCATAACTAATTTTAGAAAAATTAAAATTATGCATTCTTGGCCATTCTGGAAAGCTAAATATGTTTACTTTATGAAAAAAATATGTCCAGGCCATGAAACATAACATAGAAAGCGTTTGACACGCAAAAAGGGGTAAAGGTTCAGACAGTTATTGGTGCTGATACAAGTGTCTGCTATGAACTTCGAAAATATCCAATTAATTCCAAAAAAATCCAATCCATGTAAATGATACCAATTTGGAAATCTATGAATGTTAAATTTATGGTAAAAATAGACTCAGACAAGAGAAAGCACGTTTAGCCACTGAAATTTAATAGAACAGTGACTCAGGTTGTGTTGCACTACTGTTGCTGTTCTAGAAATTCAAAAATTCATATCTCTTAGCTCAGACCTCCAAATGAGGTACTTCCAGTTGCTACAAGTCACTATGAATGCTTAGTTTTTTCCTATAAAATTTTGTAGCCATTGGACCACGTTTTCCCCTCAGATGACACAAATTCACAACTGATCAAATGAACAGTACTGTGTAAATTCGAAATTCTGATACCAACTTTGAAAAATCATAGAAAATTCCACAGACTTCCAAATGACCTGATCTTTGACTTTCCAAAAAGCTTTAGGCAAGATCTACTTGAATGCAAAATTTCAAATCAAGAAGAGGTCATTTGGTCAGACTTTTCCATAACTCAAGAATATGGTAATTTTGGTCCCAACAAGAGGCAAATTTGGTTCAAATAAGCCATCCATTGTTCCACACACACTTGAGCAACTTAGAAAAGCATAAATATAGTATAAATAAGTCCCTCATAAGGTCTGAACCCTCATGCAACTCAAATTCACCATGTCACTTCCATAAACATACATACACAAGTGGCCTCCCAAGTAGTCAAAATACACAATTCTATTCATTAAACTCTATTATTAATATATACACTAACTTTACATAGTTTTACACTTGTTCAAAGTGTCATGGCTCAAAAATAATATTTACATATCTACTTTGACATTCTATACATCATAGTATATCAAAAATGAAAAGATTTGCCAAGAGATGGAGATTTAAGCTCCTTGACTTTTATCATTTGGATCTTGAACTCCACTTAGATCATATGAGATGAGAGAAAAGAGGGGGTGAGATTCATTAAATCTCAATAGCTCATACACCTATTCAAGCACATTTTCAAGGCATATAACATGTCAAAGGTATAAGTATGCAATCAATCAATTTATGAAGCATTCATCTTTCACATTTTTGTGTCACAAACTCATGTCAAGCACAAGAATGAGCTCTAAGAACTTTTTGTTTGGTCTCACCTCATTTCTAGGACTTTTGGATTGCCTCACTCTTAGTTCTTGGGACTTTTGACTTAGCCTCACCCATCCAAGGGACTTTTGGCCTTGTCTCACCCATGCCATGAGACTTTTGGCACTACCTCATCCTTATGAGCCATTTCCATCATTCAAAGACATTCAAGAAAGCATATTAGTACCAAAATAGCAATATAGCATTAAGTGGCATGTCTCAAACATATAAACATACATACAAGCACACAATGACACCATATGCAATAAGAAAATGCAACAAGAAAAGGTGGAGAGCTATCTTGGTGCAAATTCAAGCTTTACTTTGCTTGTTTCTTCTCCTTTTGGGTTCCACAAACACAAGGAGGTGAGATTGGATTTCCTTGGCCTATTCACAACTCTTGGAACAAGTTATGACATCCAACTTACTCTTAAGACTACTTTTGTCTTATTTATCACAATATGGTTTCATTAAGGACTTAATGGAGAAACTACCATAATTAACATTCTTGGTTTCATTCTCTTGCCATATTTAGATCTCTTGACCTCATTTAAGGTTCTTGAAGCCATCACACACTCACTTTCCCAATCATAGGTCTATGTTGCTTCATAAGGTTATATTATGGAAGCCATTAGCTCATCTCCCAACCTAAGGCTCTAAATTTGTTCCAAGGGTTTCTCCTATCTTTTTTTATCATATAAAATCCCAAATCAAGTTTGGAACCATTTAAAACATCCCTTAGCTATCTTTAAGGGTCTTGACCTAGTTATGCTTCCATTAAAGACTCATAGAGTTTGGGATTTTTCCTTAATGGATGGAGCACTTGGGAGGCTCTCTAGGAGTCTTAGAAACTCAAACAAACATTCACATATGATGGGGAAGTCTTGAATCAACCTAAATTTTAAACTATGTTCAAGCACCCTACACTTTTTCAACTTGAGTTTTACTAGCTTTTCATGCATTTCTTTGATGTAATCCATCTTCCCATGGCTTAGTTTGATGGATTCTTTTGGATCATAAAATAGAAACTCTTCCCTCTTCATGGTTCTATTTGAGACATCCCACTATGGAAGAGGAGAAGGAGAAAAAGAAGCAACAAAGGGAGAGAAACTACCTTGTAATCAAACTTCCTTCAAGAGCCCTTCCTCTTCCCTCTTTCTCCTCTTTAAATTTCGAATTTCTCTCCTCTGATTTGGACCCAAATCACCACCAAAAATTGCATTAAAACCATGGAAAGATGAAGCAAGAAGGGGAGGATGAAGTTTCAAGAGGAAGGAGCATGAAAACCTTACACTTTCTCACTCTTTCTTTGGCTTTTCTTCCTCTAAAATTCTCTCTCTTTTGTGCGCCTAAGGAGCTAAGAATTTTCTCTGAAAATGAGTAGAAGAAAGTCGATTTAGAGAGGGAGGGTTGAACGTGGACTAAAAAGGGAATTTGGAAGCTTCCTTTGTGCAATTTGTTTCCATTTTTGCCCTTTCATAATGGTATTTTCGGTTTGACTTCATTTTAGCTTCGTTTTTAGAACTGTCTTTTCCATCATAAAATTTAGATTTTCAATTTAATAAAATGCCTTTTGAATCACTCAAATCGGAACTAAAATCTTCCCAAATGAACTGGTCAAAGTTTGGGTCAACCGACATCGAAAAGAGTACATCGGAAGAGCTTTACTGATCCCAGGACTTCCCATAATTTTTGGGACCTCTAAAAACCTTGGACAACTCAAAATTTCCATTTAAAAAGTTCTCCTAGATATTTTTCTAAAATTACACTTATTTACAAAAATACCACTGGCCTTTTGGTAAATTTTTTGAATCACTCTGACCTCGATTTCTGAGCAACTAAAGGCTCAAATTCTCATTTTCTATTATTTAAAATTTTATCCAAATTTTATTTAGCCATGAATCACTCATATGAGGGGACTTGTTTTTTAAACCGACCTGTTCCAATGATTGTATAACGTACCGGGCGTTACATATAAGAATTGAAATACAATTGGAAATATAAGAGATAAGAAAAGTAAATAATAATTGATATACACATTATCCTTGCTTCAATTTAATTTTAAAATTAAAAGTAAATGTAGATTTTTTTAAATTAAAAAATACACATCATCCATTAACTATTGATAACTGCTATGCCCCCGATTTTCTATAATCCATGGCCATTCTTGAAGTTACAATTAACATTTTGATGTGGGAGTAGGAATAATTTATTGAAAATAAAAATAAAATTAGTTGACATACACACTAATGTTGCAAATTACACGCGCCACTTGCCATATTTTCAGCACGCATAACTACTACTTATAATATGCATACTTTATATATACATATACACACACATTTAATCAATAATTCAATATGAATTGCCGCATCTACGAAGACTCTAATTATTCACCTTTAATGAGATTCTACAAATGAGGGTCAATCTTTAGAAGGCAAAAAGCGACTTAATACTAACCTCGCATTCATTTGAAAGACATTTTAGACAGATTAGGACTATAGTACACCGGTCACTCGGGGATGGCACTTTGCATTATACAAGAACCTGGCAAAATTAAAGAATCACTAAATCGGCACACATGCGCAGACACCAACCTAATTACCCGCTAGAACTGTTTAGTCCTTTTAGAAGAGGGCAGTACTAACTAGCTGAAATCGAAGATCCTCTTCCGGACAATAATGTCGTAGAGAGGCCAATTGACAATAAAAAAGGGCCCTGAAAGATGAAGACAAACGAATCTGCAATGCTGTTATATACTTTATCGCTTTCAATCACATAAACCACCAACAAACTGCTGTAAGAGCACAGTTGCCAGCAGTTTCTAAGACGGCCGATCGTTAAGCTAATGTCTATCTGTCCAATCATTTCTTTGAAACATCCAGATTTTCATGTGCAAACAGTTTATCCTGCATTGGCAACTTCGGCAGCTCTCTGTCTCATCATTTCCATCACAGCCGCTCTTCGCCGAGAGTCAGACTGCTGCTGCAACCTCCTTAAATGTTCTTTTAAATCTCTGAATTAACCCAAAAATGAAAAATGTTACACATGAAAAATCCTACAAGAGTAACTCAGAAATGGCAATGCTCGACCCACAAACCTGCAACGTGGCACGTGGCACTCAGATTCTTTGCAAGCACGAGCATGAAGTTGCAGCAAATACCACATTTTCTTGCAAAGAACACAGCCTCCGGAGGCACGTGTTTTGCATTGCATCCCATGGCGGAAAAGCCCCTTCACTTTGCGACAATTTGGATACTGGCAATGTGCAGAACGACATTGGGATGCATGCACAAGAAGATCGAGCATTTTCCGTAACTGTAATTACAGATTCCATTACTATCAGGCACTATATGGAAAGGTGCAAGTGCAAGATTATCACTGAGCACGGTACTAAAATGAGACGGTGAGGTCAAGATCATGTGGCAACTTAGAATGGATGAGCAAGCAATGGTCAAGATCATGTGGCAACTTAGAATGGATTAGCAAGCAATGGGCATAAAAAATTCAAAGACATAATCAAAGAAATTGACAGAATGCCCCTAAAATGCAGCAGGAAAGATGGATTTTAATTTAAGGTAATATATATATATATTTTGAGGTAATAAATATACATATGTGTGTGCGTGTGTATACATTTTTACTTTTAATCAATCCAATATAAGCCATAAAAAAGTCAATAACAAATCGTGAAACATTAAAACAGACATGCACATGAGAAAAATCAGTTTGATGTACCATGTAATAACAAGATGTAACTGAAAATTTTGGGACTTGCTTCTTCTAAATTTAGTGATATATTAAGGTAAAAATGTCATTGATAATCATCGAGCATATGAAATTCAAGATCTTAAGTTTAAACTTGCATTACATAATTTCAGATATTTTACAGGCTAAAATCATCAACTAGATGAAGGCAGCTCCTTTATGCTCAAGTTTCACCACATTTGAATTGACAAATGCTTTATTCGACAAGTGAAATAACCAAGTGAGATGTTGGTGGTAAGCACACTTTAAAATTAGACAATCCACAGGAACAAAATCTGAAATCTAAGTGATACCTGCAACACTCGAAGCTGTCTTGCTTCTTTGTTCTGAGCATCACGATCAGCCATGGATGGATGATTTGTCAACTTATGAGGATGATCAGTGCCACCATCCTTTTGATAACATGCATTGCACACATCATAATCAGGGCAAACTTCACAACGCCAACCTTGACCAGTCTCTATGTCAAGATGGCATATATTACACGTTGTCACAAAGGCAGGAGCAGTTGGATTATGAAGATGATAGAGGACCATCATTGAGGAATGCTTGGCCCGCCTTAGAGTATCGTACTGATAATGATTTCCCTGACAAAGACTCAAAAATGCCTGTCTAGTGTCAAAGAATTCACTCTCAAGAATCTCGTCTCTGTCCTTTGTATCAGTTGGTACATCAGAAATTTCAATCTGCAAAAAAAAAAGGGGGGGGGGGGGGTGGGGGTGTTCATAAGAGAGTACCCAAATACATTTCCCCCATATAGTAACTATCACACAAAATTACCCGCTAAGATTTGCCACTCCATAATTTATCTAACACCTCAATTCATCAAAGTAGAATTAAGCAGATACCAAGGCAGTAGACAACCAAGAAATTCTCACATAGTAGCACAGAACTGAACTTGGATAGAACAATTCACTTTACATGTCAAACTATGGATGGGCTTGCATACTTACTGGGTAAAGGGTATGTTTCTCCCTCTGATTAATAGGATGCCTTTCTCTTTCTTCATGCTTCTGTTCTGCTTCGTAACACCTAGGAAGCCACATAATAAAAATTAGATCAATATATAATATATCTTTTCAAAATGGGGTGGAGGTAAAACAATGTATGTGTCAGGCAAAGTTGATTGGTTGATTTTGAACTTGGTTCAGTTGATGAGAAGAAAAGGAGAAAAATGATCTAATGGATGTTAACTATGGTAAATGATATGATGGAATGTGATGTTGAGACATGTAATGCAAAAAGATATGTGAGTTATTGAGACGATAGCAAATGGCCAATTTCAATATTTATTCAACTTAGTCAAGGACCATTTTAACTTAAAAGCTTAAGTCTTCTCACACAAAAAGCCCTTTGAGCTTTGAAATGTGGATAAAGCATACGTCCCCCATACCTTGTGTTGAGACTTAACTTTAATTAAGAGAATGGGATTCAACAAGGATCAAACTCTTGACCTCTGGGTTATTAAAGCTTCGATATCATGTCAATAACTATTTTAACTAAAAAATTTATATTATTAAGTGAAGGCCCATGAATAATTTTTAGTATAATCTCTAACAAACTCTACTAAGACTTCATTTATTTATGAACACCCTCTTCAACATGCACCCTGAGAGTAAATTAATTACAGAGGTATAACCCCATAAGGCTATGACATCGGATGTCTATGTGATGTGTATCATCCGAGACAAACAACAATTTTCTTCAGCACTGTGGAAGTGGCTTGGCAAATTTGGAATAGGCTGCTTGGCATCTTCAATCATTGGGTTTGTTCATGTAATATAGAGTATTTATTAGCTAGTAAGTACAATCGATTTGGGAGCAAAAAGGAGCACAAAGCTCTTTGGCAGTGTGCTATATTTGCTAAAATTGTGGTGTTCTATGGTTAGAATGGAATGCAGGAATTTGTAATCACAAGTTTCTCCCTTCACATCTTTGGGAGAGGGTTATTTTTCTGGTCTCCTAGTTGGTTTCAGCAAATGGCATTTTTAGGGGGGTTTACCTTGTGGATTTACAAAGGGGTTGGCAAATTCTTGGGAGGATTCCTTATATTCTGTCGTCGTACACTTCAGAAAGGTGAAACAAATTGCCACTTCATTATTATAAGCTCTCAATTAACGGCAAGTTGCAGAAAACAGATGTCACACAGATAGGAGTGTACACACACACACATATATATATAAAACACGTAAAACAATATGAGTCTGGAAAAAAAAATTCTACCAGGACTTTAAATGCCTATTTAAGCTTATATACTAAGAAACTAAGATCTAAAAGTGAATTTGCCAGCCTAAAATCAGATCCTACAATTAACCAATGAACAACTTGTTTATAAGTCAGGAAAGCAGACTGGTTGTCATCTTAACTACAGAGGACCTCACCAAATTCAACTCTTTCTCACACTCACCTCTATAAGGATGTGTCGAAAATCCTATAAGGATTAAGCTCAAAATCTTGAGAGTTCAGTTTAGTTGACAAAATTTAATCTTTGAAGCACGGTGAGCCGTGTTTCTGACTAAATCTCCTGCTTTCTTCCTCCTCTTCCTCCTCCTCCTCTTGATCTCTAATAGTGCACTGCTAACATTCACTGCCATATATAACAGTTCTCCATCCCTCACTTCTTATTCTCTTTTAAGCTTAAACAATATTGCTTGGAGTTTTTAGATAAAAGAATAATTTTATTGAAAGGGAAAAAAGACACAAATGAGGAGGGTTAGATCTCCTCCTAAGAAAACAAAATTCAGAACAAGAAAGCAAAGAAGGATCTTTTTAAGAAGGATTGCCTTCTTCAAATGTTGTCGGGATATGATTAAGAAGGATCTTTTTAAGGTTTTTAAGGATTAATGCCAAGATAGGGCTGAGTATGAATTATACTTTCATAATGCTTATGCCAAAGAAAGATAGGCATTGGCAGAGCCAGGTTCTATTGAGGGTGGGCATATGCCCCCGCTTAAATTTTTAAAATTTATATGTATTTAGTATTAAATTTTAATATTATGCACCCCATATCTCTTCAAGTTTTAAACCCACTAGATTTACTAAATTAATTGAACTTGTGCACACACACACACACACACACACACACACATTTTTCATTATTTGACATTTTAACTTGAACCCATTCAACTCATTCATGTAATTTTTTTTATGGGTTCCTCTTTTTCTTCATTTCTCTTCTTTTTTTTTTTTACCTTTTTTTTTCCCTAGCTTTTTTTTTTTAACTTTTCCATTACCCCCTCCCTTTTCTATACTCAATATATATATATGCATGTCTTTGGTACATTTTTGTATTTAATAGTTCTATAATAACTAAGTAGAATAAAACTAAGTTTAAATGTTAATATATTATTTTCAGGTGGGTCTAGAACAATTATCTCTAAAATAATGCAAAATTTTTAGAAATCTTATGGGATAAAATAGTATCTGTAGTGCGTTATAAATATAGCTTTTTTTTTGGGGGGGGGGGGGGACTTAACAGCTATAAGTTTTTATACTTCATCAGATAATTTTTTTTTTCCCAATTCAAAATGCTCTTTTAAGCTATTTGTTAAACTATTATGATATTGAGTGATAATGTATATTTTAGAGTATCATTGTTATACAAGTACCATGCCATTTAAGTACCACAAGAATTACTTGTGGTTACCCAATGTGAGATTCCATCTACCGCCCTTGAAGAACTAACATCCCCAACAGCTGCACTATGTGGCACATCCTTCGGCCACTGAGTCGCACCCTTTGCACACAGCCCTTTCTATGGAGGTCGGTCTAACTCTTATACCAATTGATGGAAACCTAAACAAGCATTGAGAACTCAGCCTTACAAACTGGCTTATAAGGGAGAAAAACCATGCCACTTAAGTACCACAAGAATTACTTTTGGCTACCCACGTGGATTCCATCCAATTAGTAGTAGTAGTCTCAATTTTTGTGAGATTAGGACTCTTCCTAATTATTGGAGATTGATCACCTATCAGATTTATCACCTATGATGGTATACTCCTCTTGGCTATGTGATGCCTAGATTCCTTTTCTTCTCCCCAATATCTACCATGTTAATCTTTAATTTTGTCAGCTGCTCTGACCACATTACTTTGGCAGACATCACAAAAAATTACCCCATCTAAAGTTTAGTTTATTCTTCCTTCAATTTGCCCTGAAATCCATTAAACCCAAAATCCTAATGTGTAGGTACTGTTTGCAATGGCCAAACAACCTGATATATGCCATGCCTTTTACCGGCCACCTATTTCTACCATTGATTTACCCTAGAAACCCATATTCTTCATCTTGACAAACCCTAACTCCCTTGCGGTCCAACCTCCCAGACATTAGGAGAAGATACAATTCTAACAGTGTGCTAAACCATTTTAGTTTGACACATCACGTGAAAAAATATAAAAATAAGGTTTGAGAATCCTTACTTATCACAAATCTGAAAATTCTTGCACTGGTTGCAAACCCAACGGTTGCCCGACACCATTAAAAGACAACAGTGATTGCAAGCATGCTGCAAATGAACCATGATAAAATCTTCTTTCATTGGGCTAATGGTTTCACCAAGCTGGAGGAACAGCAAAAACTTTGTAAGAAGAAAACTATTATCTTCACATTAGGAAACCCAACTAATAAAATTTTAAATGCAGTTAAGCAATGAGAAACCATTAATTATTTAAACATCTACTCGTGTGACATATTGGAAACATAATTTGCAGGGCATCTCTTTTGGCCAAAAGAACAACGTGTGATAAAGAACTAAAACAGGGAATTACTTTATGCATTAGGAGTAGATCTTTGGAGGCATTTCCAGAAAGATCTGACTGACCAGATGCCTTTAAAGCCCTTTTTGTTATAGTTTTCTTAGTTGTTCCTTTCTTATTCTGTTTTTTGCCATCTTCTTCTTGGCGGAGCTGATAAATCAAATCCTCTGCAGCCCCTGGCCAGTAGTCACCATCAAAATAAGGAAGTCTTGCAGCGGTAACCTTAGCTTTACATTCACCAGTAGATACAAAGAAATGGTCATATAAGTTGGTAAGATCGACCACAATATTCTCCTTGGCAGCTTTTCTTAACATTGATAGGTACCTGAAGAAACGAGCCCACAAGAATTAAAGTTAGAGATGAACAAATCAATCACTTTATACAGGTAAAACAATTACACAACTTTTTCTGTCTTTTTTTATGCTGAAGCTCACCATTCCCGAAGCTTATCAGATTTTGGAGTTTTCTGAATTTCCGGATGACAATATAAAATATAATCTTCACCCTTCAATGGAGGACAGGCCCAAATATAGCAGCTTGTAAAACCACGTATCTTACAATATTCGAGGTATCCGATCTAAGAAGATACAAATTATAATGAAAATTACTCATATATCATGAAATAGAACTACCAAGAGAAGATATGTTAGACTCAAAATTTGAATATCTTCGAGATAAAAAATACCACAAGATGTACTATAAACGTCACATAAAAGTAGCAACTAAACTTTACCAAAATTTCATGATAAACAAATGTCCGAAGAGCCTCTCCAGTCACTGCCTTAACTTCAGGCCTAAAATACTTCACAGAATCAAGATAGGACAGATACACCCGACGCTGATTAGGGAACTGACATTCAGATCCAAATTCTTGAACATACATGCCAAACAGGCACACTTCCACACCTTCAATCTTCTGAAACAACAAAATTACCTGAAGTAGAAAACTAATTGCATCAGTACTCACTATCAATAATAATGATTAAATCACCACCAGATAAATTAAAGCCACCTTCCCACTACCTTTGATTTATATGGGAATTCTGTTGGGTAATTTTCTTCCTGAAAAATTTCCAAAAATCTTTGTTTCACTTCTAACTTCTTGTCCACAGATGATACCACTCTTACAACAAGTGCTTCAGCCCCAGGTACCTGGTACATCAATTGAAAGAGTTTTATATATCACCAGCACACCTCAATCAAATCAGTTGTCTATCAAATAGAATGTGCGAGCAAGGAAGCTAATCATCAATCTCTGACAGAGAGAGAGAGAGATTAAAAAAAAAGAAATGAGCTAAAATAGCCAGGACCAATATATGGAATAAAAAATTCAACCAAATTCACTTCTAATTAATGTTTTTAAAATTGAACCGGTTATTAAACTAATAGAGGTACAGATTCACGGTTCATCAATTTGATCATGATTAAACCATAGTTAAATTGGTGATAATTAAATATATATTTTTAAAATTTTAATATAACAAATAAATACTAATAAAATTTTTAATGTAAAAAACACTTCCATTATTCTTTTAATTGCTATTTCTAATATGCATTTATTACTTACTGATTTGCTGACCCTTCCTCTCCTACTTTCTTTTCTCTACCCAACATGGACTTTTCAGCTTTATGTTTCCAACATTTACTTTTCAGTTTTTTTGAGAAGGCTTGGGACTCTAAAATATGTTAAACCCACCCCTCTCATAACTCTCATTTCTCTTTTTTCTTGCTCTCCTCTTCTTTTCATTTTTCCCTCACAGACAACAGTTCTTCTCCTTCTTTCTCATTTCTCTTTCTCCCCTCTTCTTTTCATTTTTCTCTCATAGACAGCCGTTCTTCTCCTTCTTAATCCATCCAGTGTTTACAGTGCTTACAGCTAGTCTCATCTCCTTCAATCAAAGAGACGTTCATATGTTTATTGAAGGAGAAGAAAATGACTTTACTTCTTTTTAATCATTTCATTTCTCTTTCTTATCATCTTCTCATCTAGTTTCAATGTCTCACAGTGAAAAGCTTTAGAATGAAAGAAATGGTGAAGGTAAATGAAGATCCACTCAAGTAGAAGGAGAGTTAATTTCAAAACCATTTGAATTGCTAACCGGTCCAGTTTTGATCAGTTTTTCTGGTTGTAGACCAATTTTTATTAAGGCTGGTTTTGAGGGTTATTTGGGCCTGTATCATAGCCAGTTCACTAGTTTTCCAGTCAACTTAGTCAGTTCAGTTTAGTTTTTCAAGCCATGCTTCTAATTACTATTGATGA